>CAWVQQ010000175.1:22500-47500 GCA_963932295.1 Tipula lateralis | reverse complement strand
ACCTGTTATTGCTCAATCTCATTATTGCTAGACGCAATTTGTCTATTTAAGAAGCAAGTGTCTTATTCAGACAAACCACCAGGTATGACTCCACTTACAGACAATTTTTACGTATTAAAACCACATCCCGTTAGAAACATGGATAACAGAGGCAAAAAAGTCTGCAAAGTTTCTACACCATAACCCTGCCGGCATCTAGTTAAGAAATTTGAGTCTCGTTCGTTATCGGAATTAACCAGACAAATCACTCCACGAACTAAGAACGGCCATGCACCACCACCCATAGATTCGAGAAAGAGCTATTAATCTGTCTTACTCATTTATGTTCGGACCTGGTAAGTTTCCCCGTGTTGAGTCAAATTAAGCCGCAGGCTCCACTCCTGGTGGTGCCCTTCCGTCAATTCCTTTAAGTTTCAACTTTGCAACCATACTTCCCCCGGAGCCCAAAAGCTTTGGTTTCCCGGAAAGCGACTGAAAGAGCCATATATGTAGCTCCATCCAATTGCTAGCTGGCATCGTTTATGGTTAGAACTAGGGCGGTATCTGATCGCCTTCGAACCTCTAACTTTCGTTCTTGATTAATGAAAACATCTTTGGCAAATGCTTTCGCTTATGTTAGTCTTACGACGGTCCACGAATTTCACCTCTCGCGCCGTAATACTAATGCCCCCAACTGCTTCTATTAATCATTACGTCTTGATCTAAAAACCAATTGAAAATAGAACAGACGTCTTATTCCATTATTCCATGCAGAGAATATTTAGGCACAAATGGCCTGCTTTAAGCACTCTAATTTGTTCAAAGTAATTGTACTGTTCTAGACCAGCACTCGGTAAAGAGCACTAATTTAGATTTATTACGTGGATAAACTTACGTTTAAACCACTACAGTAATACGTCATAGCATCAAGATGATGTACGAACCCAGTTACGGTGTACCACCTGTGCTTGACACAAGTTCAACTACGAACGTTTTAACCGCAACAACTTTAATATACGCTATTGGAGCTGGAATTACCGCGGCTGCTGGCACCAGACTTGCCCTCCAATTGTTCCTTGTTAAAGGATTTAAAGTGTACTCATTCCAATTACAGGGCCTCGGATTGAGTCCTGTATTGTTATTTTTCGTCACTACCTCCCCGTGCTGGGATTGGGTAATTTACGCGCCTGCTGCCTTCCTTAGATGTGGTAGCCGTTTCTCAGGCTCCCTCTCCGGAATCGAACCCTGATTCCCCGTTACCCGTTGCAACCATGGTAGTCCTAGATACTACCATCAATAGTTGATAGGGCAGACATTTGAAAGATCTATCGCCGGTACTGGACCATGCGATCTACATGTTATTCAGATTCATCTTATAAACGATACAGTATATAAATATACCTTAATGTATTGATTGATTTTAATCTAATAAAAGCACACGTTCCTTGCGGTCCGTGATTATTTGCATGTATTAGCTCTAGAATTACCACAGTTATCCATGTAACTATGTATACGATCTAATAAATCATAACTGATATACTGAGCCTTTTGCGGTTTCACTATTCGAGAGTGTGTACTTAGACATGCATGGCTTAATCTTTGAGACAAGCATATAACTACTGGCAGGATCAACCAGAATGTAAATATTTTGTTTATTTATCATAAAGCTTATTTGCTAAATGAAGCATTTTTACATAAAAAATTATATATTTTCATGTTCAATTCAATTCAAATGAATTTTTATATACGTCTTTGCGTTATATTTTCCTTTGTATAAAGGGGCAAATTGTTTTGTATAGTTTTGTATGTGAATATGAACTTTTTTAATATAAAATTCTCACATCAACCAAATATGAGTATTTCTAACAAGAAATAGTCAGAAAAAAAAAAAAAAATTTTTTCAAAAAATAATTTTTTTCTTTCCTATATAGAAGGGAGAAGTCCAAACAAATGGAGGAACAAAAAAAAAAATTTTTTTTTTTTTCATTTTTTTGCCTCGAATTTGGTTAGTTATTGTATAATATGACATAAAACCACCATTTAAGGCAAAAAAAAAAAATTTTTTTTTTCGACCCAAAATTCTTTGTCGAGCCCCGTGTTTCACCACTATAAGACAAATTTTACTAAACTTTATTAAGTATATTTGTAAGTATTTTTTTGGTTTGATTTTGTCATTTCTCGCATAGAACGACATAAACTGGTAAATTAAAGATAAAAAAATTTTTTTTTTTGACCCAAAATTGTTTGTCGACCCGTGTGTTTCACCACTATAAGACAAATTTTAGAAAAAAAAAAAAATTTTTTTTTGTTTTTTTTTCATTTTTTTGCCTCGAATTTGGTTAGTATTTGTATAATATGACATAAAACCACCATTTAAGGCAAAAAAAAAAAAATTTTTTTTTCGACCCAAAATTCTTTGTCGAGCCCCGTGTTTCACCACTATAAGACAAATTTTACTAAACTTTATTAAGTATATTTGTAAGTATTTTTTTGGTTTGATTTTGTCATTTCTCGCATAGAACGACATAAACTGGTAAATTAAAGATAAAAAAATTTTTTTTTTTGACCCAAAATTGTTTGTCGACCCGTGTGTTTCACCACTATAAGACAAATTTTACTAAACTTTATTAAGTATATTTGTAAGTATTTTTTTGGTTTGATTTTGTCATTTCTCGCATAGAACGACATAAACTGGTAAATTAAAGATAAAAAAATTTTTTTTTTTGACCCAAAATTGTTTGTCGACCCGTGTGTTTCACCACTATAAGACAAATTTTAGTAAAAAAAAAAAAAATTTTTTTTTGTTTTTTTTTCATTTTTTTGCCTCGAATTTGGTTAGTATTTGTATAATATGACATAAAACCACCATTTAAGGCAAAAAAAAAAAATTTTTTTTTTCGACCCAAAATTCTTTGTCGAGCCCCGTGTTTCACCACTATAAGACAAATTTTACTAAACTTTATTAAGTATATTTGTAAGTATTTTTTTGGTTTGATTTTGTCATTTCTCGCATAGAACGACATAAACTGGTAAATTAAAGATAAAAAAATTTTTTTTTTTGACCCAAAATTGTTTGTCGACCCGTGTGTTTCACCACTATAAGACAAATTTTAGAAAAAAAAAAAAATTTTTTTTTTTTTTTTTTCATTTTTTTGCCTCGAATTTGGTTAGTATTTGTATAATACGACATAAAACCACCATTTAAGGCAAAAAAAAAAAAATTTTTTTTTTCGACCCAAAATTCTTTGTCGAGCCCCGTGTTTCACCACTATAAGACAAATTTTACTAAACTTTATTAAGTATATTTGTAAGTATTTTTTTGGTTTGATTTTGTCATTTCTCGCACATAGAACGACATAAACTGGTAAATTAAAGATAAAAAAATTTTTTTTTTTGACCCAAAATTGTTTGTCGACCCGTGTGTTTCACCACTATAAGACAAATTTTAGTAAAAAAAAAAAAAATTTTTTTTTGTTTTTTTTTCATTTTTTTGCCTCGAATTTGGTTAGTATTTGTATAATATGACATAAAACCACCATTTAAGGCAAAAAAAAAAAAATTTTTTTTTTCGACCCAAAATTCTTTGTCGAGCCCCGTGTTTCACCACTATAAGACAAATTTTACTAAACTTTATTAAGTATATTTGTAAGTATTTTTTTGGTTTGATTTTGTCATTTCTCGCATAGAACGACATAAACTGGTAAATTAAAGATAAAAAAATTTTTTTTTTTGACCCAAAATTGTTTGTCGACCCGTGTGTTTCACCACTATAAGACAAATTTTACTAAACTTTATTAAGTATATTTGTAAGTATTTTTTTGGTTTGATTTTGTCATTTCTCGCATAGAACGACATAAACTGGTAAATTAAAGATAAAAAAATTTTTTTTTTTGACCCAAAATTGTTTGTCGACCCGTGTGTTTCACCACTATAAGACAAATTTTAGTAAAAAAAAAAAAAATTTTTTTTTGTTTTTTTTCATTTTTTTGCCTCGAATTTGGTTAGTATTTGTATAATATGACATAAAACCACCATTTAAGGCAAAAAAAAAAAATTTTTTTTTTTCGACCCAAAATTCTTTGTCGAGCCCCGTGTTTCACCACTATAAGACAAATTTTACTAAACTTTATTAAGTATATTTGTAAGTATTTTTTTGGTTTGATTTTGTCATTTCTCGCATAGAACGACATAAACTGGTAAATTAAAGATAAACAAATTTTTTTTTTTGACCCAAAATTGTTTGTCGACCCGTGTGTTTCACCACTATAAGACAAATTTTAATAAAAAAAAAAAAAATTTTTTTTTGTTTTTTTTTCATTTTTTTGCCTCGAATTTGGTTAGTATTTGTATAATATGACATAAAACCACCATTTAAGGCAAAAAAAAAAAAATTTTTTTTTTCGACCCAAAATTCTTTGTCGAGCCCCGTGTTTCACCACTATAAGACAAATTTTACTAAACTTTATTAAGTATATTTGTAAGTATTTTTTTGGTTTGATTTTGTCATTTCTCGCATAGAACGACATAAACTGGTAAATTAAAGATAAAAAAATTTTTTTTTTTGACCCAAAATTGTTTGTCGACCCGTGTGTTTCACCACTATAAGACAAATTTTACTAAACTTTATTAAGTATATTTGTAAGTATTTTTTTGGTTTGATTTTGTCATTTCTCGCATAGAACGACATAAACTGGTAAATTAAAGATAAAAAAATTTTTTTTTTTGACCCAAAATTGTTTGTCGACCCGTGTGTTTCACCACTATAAGACAAATTTTAGTAAAAAAAAAAAAAATTTTTTTTTTTACTAAAATGACCAAAAAAAAATATAAATTTATATTTTTTTGGTGTTTTTATTCAATATTTATCCATTTGAACGTAGTTTTGAACGATTTATACCAAAATCCTTTAACATTACGATTAAAACAAAACCATTGAAGTATTAAAAAAATTTATTTGTGCTGATCAAACGCTTTGGTAAGATTTTTATATAAATCGTTCAAAACTACGTTCAAATGGATAAATATTGAATAAAAACACCAAAAAAATATAAATTTATATTTTTTTTTGGTCATTTAATTCAAATTATTTCCATTTGAACGTAATTTTGAATGATTTCTACAGATATCCTACCAAAACGTGTGTTAAATGTAGTTCATAACAACTCAATTTTTTAATATTTAATTATTAAAAATTTTTTTTGACCAAAAATTTGCCAGTTTATGTCGTTTTATGCGAGAAAAGACAAAATCAATCAAAAAAAAAATTATTTTTTTTTTGACTAAAATTTGTCAAAATGTGCTGAAACAGGCGGCTCGACAAAGAATTTTGGGTCAAAAAAAAATTTTTTTTATCTTAAATCTGCCAGTTTATAAAATAAAATTTTTTTTTGACCCAAAATTCTTTGTCGAGCCGCCTGTTTCAGCACTTTTTGACAAATTTTAGTCAAAAAAAAAATAATTTAATAATTTTTTTTTTGATTGATTTTGTCTTTTCTCGCATAAAACGACATAAACTGGCAAATTTTTGGTAAAAAAAATTTTTAATAATTAAATATTAAAAAATTGAGTTGTTATGAACTACATTTAACACACGCTTTGGTAGGATATCTGTAGAAATCATTCAAAATTACGTTCAAATGGAAATAATTTGAATTAAATGACCGAAAAAAAAATATAAATTTATATTTATTTGGTGTTTTTATTCAATATTTATCCATTTGAACGTAGTTTTGAACGATTTATATAAAAATCTTACCAAAGCGTTTGATCAGCACAAATAAATTTTTTTAATACTTCAATGGTTTTGTTTTAATCGTAATGTTAAAGGATTTTGGTATAAATCGTTCAAAACTACGTTCAAATGGATAAATAATGAATAAAAACACCAAATAAATATAAATTTATATTTTTTTTTGGTCATTTAATTCAAATTATTTCCATTTGAACGTCATTTTGAATGATTTCTACAGATATCCTACCAAAGCGTGTGTTAAATGTAGTTCATAACAACTCAATTTTTTAATATTTAATTATTAAAAATTTTTTTTACCAAAAATTTGCCAGTTTATGTCGTTTTATGCGAGAAAAGACAAAATCAATCAAAAAAAAAAATTATTTTTTTTTTGACTAAAATTTGTCAAAAAGTGCTGAAACAGGCGGCTCGACAAAGAATTTTGGGTCAATAAAAAATTTTATTTTATAAACTGGCAGATTTAAGATAAAATTTTTTATTGACCCAAAATTCTTTGTCGAGCCGCCTGTTTCAGCACTTTTTGACAAATTTTAGTCAAAAAAAAAATAATTTTTTTTTTTGATTGATTTTGTCTTTTCTCGCATAAAACGACATAAACTGGCAAATTTTTGGTAAAAAAAATTTTTAATAATTAAATATTAAAAAATTGAGTTGTTATGAACTACATTTAACACACGCTTTGGTAGGATATCTGTAGAAATCATTCAAAATGACGTTCAAATGGAAATAATTTGAATTAAATGACCAAAAAAAAATATAAATTTATATTTTTTTGGTGTTTTTATTCAATATTTATCCATTTGAACGTAGTTTTGAACGATTTATAACAAAATCCTTTAACATTACGATTAAATCAAAACCATTGAAGTATTAAAAAAATTTATTTGTGCTGATCAAACGCTTTGGTAAGATTTTTATATAAATCGTTCAAAACTACGTTCAAATGGATAAATAATGAATAAAAACACCAAAAAAATATAAATTTATATTTTTTTTTGGTCATTTAATTCAAATTATTTCCATTTGAACGTCATTTTGAATGATTTCTACAGATATCTTGCCAAAGCGTGTGTTAAATGTAGTTCATAACAACTCAATTTTTTAATATTTAATTATTAAAAATTTTTTTTGACCAAAAATTTGCCAGTTTATGTCGTTTTATGCGAGAAAAGACAAAATCAATCAAAAAAAAAATTATTTTTTTTTTGACTAAAATTTGTCAAAAAGTGCTGAAACAGGCGGCTCGACAAAGAATTTTGGGTCAAAAAAAAATTTTTTTTATCTTAAATCTGCCAGTTAAAATAAAATTTTTTTTTGACCCAAAATTTTTGGATATCTGTAGAAATCATTCAAAATGACGTTCAAATGGAAATAATTTGAATTAAATGACCAAAAAAAAATATAAATTTATATTTATTTGGTGTTTTTATTCATTATTTATCCATTTGAACGTAGTTTTGAACGATTTATACCAAAATCCTTTAACATTACGATTAAAACAAAACCATTGAAGTATTAAAAAAATTTATTTGTGCTGATCAAACGCTTTGGTAAGATTTTTATATAAATCGTTCAAAACTACGTTCAAATGGATAAATATTGAATAAAAACACCAAAAAAATATAAATTTATATTTTTTTTTCGGTCATTTAATTCAAATTATTTCCATTTGAACGTAATTTTGAATGATTTCTACAGATATGCGTGTGTTAAATGTAGTTCATAACAACTCAATTTTTTAATATTTAATTATTAAAAATTTTTTTTGACCAAAAATTTGCCAGTTTATGTCGTTTTATGCGAGAAAAGACAAAATCAATCAAAAAAAAAATTATTTTTTTTTTGACTAAAATTTGTCAAAAAGTGCTGAAACAGGCGGCTCGACAAAGAATTTTGGGTCAAAAAAAAATTTTTTTTATCTAAAATCTGCCAGTTTATAAAATAAAATTTTTTTTTGACCCAAAATTCTTTGTCGAGCCGCCTGTTTCAGCACTTTTTGACAAATTTTAGTCAAAAAAAAAATAATTTTTTTTTTGATTGATTTTGTCTTTTCTCGCATAAAACGACATAAACTGGCAAATTTTTGGTCAAAAAAAATTTTTAATAATTAAATATTAAAAAATTGAGTTGTTATGAACTACATTTAACACACGCTTTGGTAGGATATCTGTAGAAATCATTCAAAATGACGTTCAAATGGAAATAATTTGAATTAAATGACCAAAAAAAAATATAAATTTATATTTTTTGGGTGTTTTTATTCAATATTTATCCATTTGAACGTAGTTTTGAACGATTTATATAGAAATCTTACCAAAGCGTTTGATCAGCACAAATAAATTTTTTTAATACTTCAATGGTTTTGATTTAATCGTAATGTTAAAGGATTTTTGTATAAATCGTTCAAAACTACGTTCAAATGGATAAATAATGAATAAAAACACCAAATAAATATAAATTTATATTTTTTTTTGGTCATTTAATTCAAATTATTTCCATTTGAACGTCATTTTGAATGATTTCTACAGATATCCTACCAAAGCGTGTGTTAAATGTAGTTCATAACAACTCAATTTTTTAATATTTAATTATTAAAAATTTTTTTTGACCAAAAATTTGCCAGTTTATGCCGTTTTATGCGAGAAAAGACAAAATCAATCAAAAAAAAAATTATTTTTTTTTTGACTAAAATTTGTCAAAATGTGCTGAAACAGGCGGCTCGACAAAGAATTTTGGGTCAAAAAAAAATTTTTTTTATCTTAAATCTGCCAGTTTATAAAATAAAATTTTTTTTTGACCCAAAATTCTTTGTCGAGCCGCCTGTTTCAGCACTTTTTGACAAATTTTAGTCAAAAAAAAAATAATATTATAATTTTTTTTTTGATTGATTTTGTCTTTTCTCGCATAAAACGACATAAACTGGCAAATTTTTGGTAAAAAAAAATTTTAATAATTAAATATTAAAAAATTGAGTTGTTATGAACTACATTTAACACACGCTTTGGTAGGATATCTGTAGAAATCATTCAAAATTACGTTCAAATGGAAATAATTTGAATTAAATGACCGAAAAAAAAATATAAATTTATATTTATTTGGTGTTTTTATTCAATATTTATCCATTTGAACGTAGTTTTGAACGATTTATATAAAAATCTTACCAAAGCGTTTGATCAGCACAAATAAATTTTTTTAATACTTCAATGGTTTTGTTTTAATCGTAATGTTAAAGGATTTTGGTATAAATCGTTCAAAACTACGTTCAAATGGATAAATAATGAATAAAAACACCAAATAAATATAAATTTATATTTTTTTTTGGTCATTTAATTCAAATTATTTCCATTTGAACGTCATTTTGAATGATTTCTACAGATATCCTACCAAAGCGTGTGTTAAATGTAGTTCATAACAACTCAATTTTTTAATATTTAATTATTAAAAATTTTTTTTACCAAAAATTTGCCAGTTTATGTCGTTTTATGCGAGAAAAGACAAAATCAATCAAAAAAAAAAATTATTTTTTTTTTGACTAAAATTTGTCAAAAAGTGCTGAAACAGGCGGCTCGACAAAGAATTTTGGGTCAATAAAAAATTTTATTTTATAAACTGGCAGATTTAAGATAAAAAAAATTTTTTTTTGACCCAAAATTCTTTGTCGAGCCGCCTGTTTCAGCACTTTTTGACAAATTTTAGTCAAAAAAAAAATAATTTTTTTTTTGATTGATTTTGTCTTTTCTCGCATAAAACGACATAAACTGGCAAATTTTTGGTCAAAAAAAATTTTTAATAATTAAATATTAAAAAATTGAGTTGTTATGAACTACATTTAACACACGCTTTGGTAGGATATCTGTAGAAATCATTCAAAATGACGTTCAAATGGAAATAATTTGAATTAAATGACCAAAAAAAAATATAAATTTATATTTATTTGGTGTTTTTATTCATTATTTATCCATTTGAACGTAGTTTTGAACGATTTATATAAAAATCTTACCAAAGCGTTTGATCAGCACAAATAAATTTTTTTAATACTTCAATGGTTTTGTTTTAATCGTAATGTTAAAGGATTTTGGTATAAATCGTTCAAAACTACGTTCAAATGGATAAATAATGAATAAAAACACCAAATAAATATAAATTTATATTTTTTTTTGGTCATTTAATTCAAATTATTTCCATTTGAACGTCATTTTGAATGATTTCTACAGATATCCTACCAAAGCGTGTGTTAAATGTAGTTCATAACAACTCAATTTTTTAATATTTAATTATTAAAAATTTTTTTTGACCAAAAATTTGCCAGTTTATGTCGTTTTATGCGAGAAAAGACAAAATCAATCAAAAAAAAAATTATTTTTTTTTTGACTAAAATTTGTCAAAAAGTGCTGAAACAGGCGGCTCGACAAAGAATTTTGGGTCAAAAAAAAATTTTATTTTATAAACTGGCAGATTTAAGATAAAAAAAATTTTTTTTTGACCCAAAATTCTTTGTCGAGCCGCCTGTTTCAGCACATTTTGACAAATTTTAGTCAAAAAAAAAATAATTTTTTTTTTTAATTGATTTTGTCTTTTCTCGCATAAAACGACATAAACTGGCAAATTTTTGGTCAAAAAAAATTTTTAATAATTAAATATTAAAAAATTGAGTTGTTATGAACTACATTTAACACACGCTTTGGTAGGATATCTGTAGAAATCATTCAAAATGACGTTCAAATGGAAATAATTTGAATTAAATGACCAAAAAAAAATATAAATTTATATTTATTTGGTGTTTTTATTCATTATTTATCCATTTGAACGTAGTTTTGAACGATTTATACCAAAATCCTTTAACATTACGATTAAATCAAAACCATTGAAGTATTAAAAAAATTTATTTGTGCTGATCAAACGCTTTGGTAAGATTTCTATATAAATCGTTCAAAACTACGTTCAAATGGATAAATATTGAATAAAAACACCCAAAAAATATAAATTTATATTTTTTTTTGGTCATTTAATTCAAATTATTTCCATTTGAACGTCATTTTGAATGATTTCTACAGATATCCTACCAAAGCGTGTGTTAAATGTAGTTCATAACAACTCAATTTTTTAATATTTAATTATTAAAAATTTTTTTTGACCAAAAATTTGCCAGTTTATGTCGTTTTATGCGAGAAAAGACAAAATCAATCAAAAAAAAAATTATTTTTTTTTTTGACTAAAATTTGTCAAAAAGTGCTGAAACAGGCGGCTCGACAAAGAATTTTGGGTCAAAAAAAAATTTTTTTTATCTTAAATCTGCCAGTTTATAAAATAAAATTTTTTATTGACCCAAAATTCTTTGTCGAGCCGCCTGTTTCAGCACTTTTTGACAAATTTTAGTCAAAAAAAAAATAATTTTTTTTTTTGATTGATTTTGTCTTTTCTCGCATAAAACGACATAAACTGGCAAATTTTTGGTAAAAAAAATTTTTAATAATTAAATATTAAAAAATTGAGTTGTTATGAACTACATTTAACACACGCTTTGGTAGGATATCTGTAGAAATCATTCAAAATGACGTTCAAATGGAAATAATTTGAATTAAATGACCAAAAAAAAATATAAATTTATATTTTTTTGGTGTTTTTATTCAATATTTATCCATTTGAACGTAGTTTTGAACGATTTATAACAAAATCCTTTAACATTACGATTAAATCAAAACCATTGAAGTATTAAAAAAATTTATTTGTGCTGATCAAACGCTTTGGTAAGATTTTTATATAAATCGTTCAAAACTACGTTCAAATGGATAAATAATGAATAAAAACACCAAAAAAATATAAATTTATATTTTTTTTTGGTCATTTAATTCAAATTATTTCCATTTGAACGTCATTTTGAATGATTTCTACAGATATCTTGCAAAAGCGTGTGTTAAATGTAGTTCATAACAACTCAATTTTTTAATATTTAATTATTAAAAATTTTTTTTGACCAAAAATTTGCCAGTTTATGTCGTTTTATGCGAGAAAAGACAAAATCAATCAAAAAAAAAATTATTTTTTTTTTGACTAAAATTTGTCAAAAAGTGCTGAAACAGGCGGCTCGACAAAGAATTTTGGGTCAAAAAAAAATTTTTTTTATCTTAAATCTGCCAGTTTATAAAATAAAATTTTTTTTTGACCCAAAATTTTTGGATATCTGTAGAAATCATTCAAAATGACGTTCAAATGGAAATAATTTGAATTAAATGACCAAAAAAAAATATAAATTTATATTTATTTGGTGTTTTTATTCATTATTTATCCATTTGAACGTAGTTTTGAACGATTTATACCAAAATCCTTTAACATTACGATTAAAACAAAACCATTGAAGTATTAAAAAAATTTATTTGTGCTGATCAAACGCTTTGGTAAGATTTTTATATAAATCGTTCAAAACTACGTTCAAATGGATAAATATTGAATAAAAACACCAAAAAAATATAAATTTATATTTTTTTTTCGGTCATTTAATTCAAATTATTTCCATTTGAACGTAATTTTGAATGATTTCTACAGATATGCGTGTGTTAAATGTAGTTCATAACAACTCAATTTTTTAATATTTAATTATTAAAAATTTTTTTTGACCAAAAATTTGCCAGTTTATGTCGTTTTATGCGAGAAAAGACAAAATCAATCAAAAAAAAAATTATTTTTTTTTTGACAAAAATTTGTCAAAAAGTGCTGAAACAGGCGGCTCGACAAAGAATTTTGGGTCAAAAAAAAATTTTTTTTATCTAAAATCTGCCAGTTAATAAAATAAAATTTTTTTTTGACCCAAAATTCTTTGTCGAGCCGCCTGTTTCAGCACTTTTTGACAAATTTTAGTCAAAAAAAAAATAATTTTTTTTTTGATTGATTTTGTCTTTTCTCGCATAAAACGACATAAACTGGCAAATTTTTGGTCAAAAAAAATTTTTAATAATTAAATATTAAAAAATTGAGTTGTTATGAACTACATTTAACACACGCTTTGGTAGGATATCTGTAGAAATCATTCAAAATGACGTTCAAATGGAAATAATTTGAATTAAATGACCAAAAAAAAATATAAATTTATATTTTTTGGGTGTTTTTATTCAATATTTATCCATTTGAACGTAGTTTTGAACGATTTATATAGAAATCTTACCAAAGCGTTTGATCAGCACAAATAAATTTTTTTAATACTTCAATGGTTTTGATTTAATCGTAATGTTAAAGGATTTTGGTATAAATCGTTCAAAACTACGTTCAAATGGATAAATAATGAATAAAAACACCAAATAAATATAAATTTATATTTTTTTTTGGTCATTTAATTCAAATTATTTCCATTTGAACGTCATTTTGAATGATTTCTACAGATATCCTACCAAAGCGTGTGTTAAATGTAGTTCATAACAACTCAATTTTTTAATATTTAATTATTAAAAATTTTTTTTGACCAAAAATTTGCCAGTTTATGTCGTTTTATGCGAGAAAAGACAAAATCAATCAAAAAAAAAATTATTTTTTTTTTGACTAAAATTTGTCAAAATGTGCTGAAACAGGCGGCTCGACAAAGAATTTTGGGTCAAAAAAAAATTTTTTTTATCTTAAATCTGCCAGTTTATAAAATAAAATTTTTTTTTGACCCAAAATTCTTTGTCGAGCCGCCTGTTTCAGCACTTTTTGACAAATTTTAGTCAAAAAAAAAATAATTTTTTTTTTGATTGATTTTGTCTTTTCTCGCATAAAACGACATAAACTGGCAAATTTTTGGTAAAAAAAATTTTTAATAATTAAATATTAAAAAATTGAGTTGTTATGAACTACATTTAACACACGCTTTGGTAGGATATCTGTAGAAATCATTCAAAATGACGTTCAAATGGAAATAATTTGAATTAAATGACCAAAAAAAAATATAAATTTATATTTATTTGGTGTTTTTATTCATTATTTATCCATTTGAACGTAGTTTTGAACGATTTATACCAAAATCCTTTAACATTACGATTAAAACAAAACCATTGAAGTATTAAAAAAATTTATTTGTGCTGATCAAACGCTTTGGTAAGATTTTTATATAAATCGTTCAAAACTACGTTCAAATGGATAAATATTGAATAAAAACACCAAAAAAATATAAATTTATATTTTTTTTTGGTCATTTAATTCAAATTATTTCCATTTGAACGTAATTTTGAATGATTTCTACAGATATCCTACCAAAACGTGTGTTAAATGTAGTTCATAACAACTCAATTTTTTAATATTTAATTATTAAAAATTTTTTTTGACCAAAAATTTGCCAGTTTATGTCGTTTTATGCGAGAAAAGACAAAATCAAACCAAAAAAATACTTACAAATATACTTAATAAAGTTTAGTAAAATTTGTCTTATAGTGGTGAAACACGGGGCTCGACAAAGAATTTTGGGTCGAAAAAAAAAATTTTTTTTTTTTTGCCTTAAATGGTGGTTTTATGTCGTATTATACAAATACTAACCAAATTCGAGGCAAAAAAATGAAAAAAAAACAAAAAAAAATTTTTTTTTTTTTCTAAAATTTGTCTTATAGTGGTGAAACACACGGGTCGACAAACAATTTTGGGTCAAAAAAAAAAATTTTTTTATCTTTAATTTACCAGTTTATGTCGTTCTATGCGAGAAATGACAAAATCAAACCAAAAAAATACTTACAAATATACTTAATAAAGTTTAGTAAAATTTGTCTTATAGTGGTGAAACACGGGGCTCGACAAAGAATTTTGGGTCGAAAAAAAAAATTTTTGGTCATTTAATTCAAATTATTTCCATTTGAACGTCATTTTGAATGATTTCTACAGATATCCTACCAAAGCGTGTGTTAAATGTAGTTCATAACAACTCAATTTTTTAATATTTAATTATTAAAAATTTTTTTTACCAAAAATTTGCCAGTTTATGTCGTTTTATGCGAGAAAAGACAAAATCAATCAAAAAAAAAAATTATTTTTTTTTTGACTAAAATTTGTCAAAAAGTGCTGAAACAGGCGGCTCGACAAAGAATTTTGGGTCAATAAAAAATTTTATTTTATAAACTGGCAGATTTAAGATAAAATTTTTTATTGACCCAAAATTCTTTGTCGAGCCGCCTGTTTCAGCACTTTTTGACAAATTTTAGTCAAAAAAAAAATAATTTTTTTTTTTGATTGATTTTGTCTTTTCTCGCATAAAACGACATAAACTGGCAAATTTTTGGTAAAAAAAATTTTTAATAATTAAATATTAAAAAATTGAGTTGTTATGAACTACATTTAACACACGCTTTGGTAGGATATCTGTAGAAATCATTCAAAATGACGTTCAAATGGAAATAATTTGAATTAAATGACCAAAAAAAAATATAAATTTATATTTTTTTGGTGTTTTTATTCAATATTTATCCATTTGAACGTAGTTTTGAACGATTTATAACAAAATCCTTTAACATTACGATTAAATCAAAACCATTGAAGTATTAAAAAAATTTATTTGTGCTGATCAAACGCTTTGGTAAGATTTTTATATAAATCGTTCAAAACTACGTTCAAATGGATAAATAATGAATAAAAACACCAAAAAAATATAAATTTATATTTTTTTTTGGTCATTTAATTCAAATTATTTCCATTTGAACGTCATTTTGAATGATTTCTACAGATATCTTGCCAAAGCGTGTGTTAAATGTAGTTCATAACAACTCAATTTTTTAATATTTAATTATTAAAAATTTTTTTTGACCAAAAATTTGCCAGTTTATGTCGTTTTATGCGAGAAAAGACAAAATCAATCAAAAAAAAAATTATTTTTTTTTTGACTAAAATTTGTCAAAAAGTGCTGAAACAGGCGGCTCGACAAAGAATTTTGGGTCAAAAAAAAATTTTTTTTATCTTAAATCTGCCAGTTAAAATAAAATTTTTTTTTGACCCAAAATTTTTGGATATCTGTAGAAATCATTCAAAATGACGTTCAAATGGAAATAATTTGAATTAAATGACCAAAAAAAAAATATAAATTTATGGTGTTTTTATTCATTATTTATCCATTTGAACGTAGTTTTGAACGATTTATACCAAAATCCTTTAACATTACGATTAAAACAAAACCATTGAAGTATTAAAAAAATTTATTTGTGCTGATCAAACGCTTTGGTAAGATTTTTATATAAATCGTTCAAAACTACGTTCAAATGGATAAATATTGAATAAAAACACCAAAAAAATATAAATTTATATTTTTTTTTCGGTCATTTAATTCAAATTATTTCCATTTGAACGTAATTTTGAATGATTTCTACAGATATGCGTGTGTTAAATGTAGTTCATAACAACTCAATTTTTTAATATTTAATTATTAAAAATTTTTTTTGACCAAAAATTTGCCAGTTTATGTCGTTTTATGCGAGAAAAGACAAAATCAATCAAAAAAAAAATTATTTTTTTTTTGACTAAAATTTGTCAAAAAGTGCTGAAACAGGCGGCTCGACAAAGAATTTTGGGTCAAAAAAAAATTTTTTTTATCTTAAATCTGCCAGTTTATAAAATAAAATTTTTTATTGACCCAAAATTCTTTGTCGAGCCGCCTGTTTCAGCACTTTTTGACAAATTTTAGTCAAAAAAAAAATAATTTTTTTTTTTGATTGATTTTGTCTTTTCTCGCATAAAACGACATAAACTGGCAAATTTTTGGTAAAAAAAATTTTTAATAATTAAATATTAAAAAATTGAGTTGTTATGAACTACATTTAACACACGCTTTGGTAGGATATCTGTAGAAATCATTCAAAATGACGTTCAAATGGAAATAATTTGAATTAAATGACCAAAAAAAAATATAAATTTATATTTATTTGGTGTTTTTATTCATTATTTATCCATTTGAACGTAGTTTTGAACGATTTATACCAAAATCCTTTAACATTACGATTAAAACAAAACCATTGAAGTATTAAAAAAATTTATTTGTGCTGATCAAACGCTTTGGTAAGATTTTTATATAAATCGTTCAAAACTACGTTCAAATGGATAAATATTGAATAAAAACACCAAATAAATATAAATTTATATTTTTTTTTCGGTCATTTAATTCAAATTATTTCCATTTGAACGTAATTTTGAATGATTTCTACAGATATCCTACCAAAGCGTGTGTTAAATGTAGTTCATAACAACTCAATTTTTTAATATTTAATTATTAAAAATTTTTTTTACCAAAAATTTGCCAGTTTATGTCGTTTTATGCGAGAAAAGACAAAATCAATCAAAAAAAAAATTATAAAATTATTTTTTTTTTGACTAAAATTTGTCAAAAAGTGCTGAAACAGGCGGCTCGACAAAGAATTTTGGGTCAAAAAAAAATTTTATTTTATAAACTGGCAGATCGTTCAAAACTACGTTCAAATGGATAAATAATGAATAAAAACACCAAATAAATATAAATTTATATTTTTTTTTGGTCATTTAATTCAAATTATTTCCATTTGAACGTCATTTTGAATGATTTCTACAGATATCCTACCAAAGCGTGTGTTAAATGTAGTTCATAACAACTCAATTTTTTAATATTTAATTATTAAAAATTTTTTTTACCAAAAATTTGCCAGTTTATGTCGTTTTATGCGAGAAAAGACAAAATCAATCAAAAAAAAAATTATTTTTTTTTTGACTAAAATTTGTCAAAAAGTGCTGAAACAGGCGGCTCGACAAAGAATTTTGGGTCAAAAAAAAATTTTATTTTATAAACTGGCAGATTTAAGATAAAAAAAATTTTTTTTTGACCCAAAATTCTTTGTCGAGCCGCCTGTTTCAGCACATTTTGACAAATTTTAGTCAAAAAAAAAATAATTTTTTTTTTTAATTGATTTTGTCTTTTCTCGCATAAAACGACATAAACTGGCAAATTTTTGGTCAAAAAAAATTTTTAATAATTAAATATTAAAAAATTGAGTTGTTATGAACTACATTTAACACACGCTTTGGTAGGATATCTGTAGAAATCATTCAAAATGACGTTCAAATGGAAATAATTTGAATTAAATGACCAAAAAAAAATATAAATTTATATTTATTTGGTGTTTTTATTCATTATTTATCCATTTGAACGTAGTTTTGAACGATTTATACCAAAATCCTTTAACATTACGATTAAATCAAAACCATTGAAGTATTAAAAAAATTTATTTGTGCTGATCAAACGCTTTGGTAAGATTTCTATATAAATCGTTCAAAACTACGTTCAAATGGATAAATATTGAATAAAAACACCCAAAAAATATAAATTTATATTTTTTTTTGGTCATTTAATTCAAATTATTTCCATTTGAACGTCATTTTGAATGATTTCTACAGATATCCTACCAAAGCGTGTGTTAAATGTAGTTCATAACAACTCAATTTTTTAATATTTAATTATTAAAAATTTTTTTTGACCAAAAATTTGCCAGTTTATGTCGTTTTATGCGAGAAAAGACAAAATCAATCAAAAAAAAAATTATTTTTTTTTTTGACTAAAATTTGTCAAAAAGTGCTGAAACAGGCGGCTCGACAAAGAATTTTGGGTCAAAAAAAAATTTTTTTTATCTTAAATCTGCCAGTTTATAAAATAAAATTTTTTATTGACCCAAAATTCTTTGTCGAGCCGCCTGTTTCAGCACTTTTTGACAAATTTTAGTCAAAAAAAAAATAATTTTTTTTTTTGATTGATTTTGTCTTTTCTCGCATAAAACGACATAAACTGGCAAATTTTTGGTAAAAAAAATTTTTAATAATTAAATATTAAAAAATTGAGTTGTTATGAACTACATTTAACACACGCTTTGGTAGGATATCTGTAGAAATCATTCAAAATGACGTTCAAATGGAAATAATTTGAATTAAATGACCAAAAAAAAATATAAATTTATATTTTTTTGGTGTTTTTATTCAATATTTATCCATTTGAACGTAGTTTTGAACGATTTATAACAAAATCCTTTAACATTACGATTAAATCAAAACCATTGAAGTATTAAAAAAATTTATTTGTGCTGATCAAACGCTTTGGTAAGATTTTTATATAAATCGTTCAAAACTACGTTCAAATGGATAAATAATGAATAAAAACACCAAAAAAATATAAATTTATATTTTTTTTTGGTCATTTAATTCAAATTATTTCCATTTGAACGTCATTTTGAATGATTTCTACAGATATCTTGCAAAAGCGTGTGTTAAATGTAGTTCATAACAACTCAATTTTTTAATATTTAATTATTAAAAATTTTTTTTGACCAAAAATTTGCCAGTTTATGTCGTTTTATGCGAGAAAAGACAAAATCAATCAAAAAAAAAATTATTTTTTTTTTGACTAAAATTTGTCAAAAAGTGCTGAAACAGGCGGCTCGACAAAGAATTTTGGGTCAAAAAAAAATTTTTTTTATCTTAAATCTGCCAGTTTATAAAATAAAATTTTTTTTTGACCCAAAATTTTTGGATATCTGTAGAAATCATTCAAAATGACGTTCAAATGGAAATAATTTGAATTAAATGACCAAAAAAAAATATAAATTTATATTTATTTGGTGTTTTTATTCATTATTTATCCATTTGAACGTAGTTTTGAACGATTTATACCAAAATCCTTTAACATTACGATTAAAACAAAACCATTGAAGTATTAAAAAAATTTATTTGTGCTGATCAAACGCTTTGGTAAGATTTTTATATAAATCGTTCAAAACTACGTTCAAATGGATAAATATTGAATAAAAACACCAAAAAAATATAAATTTATATTTTTTTTTCGGTCATTTAATTCAAATTATTTCCATTTGAACGTAATTTTGAATGATTTCTACAGATATGCGTGTGTTAAATGTAGTTCATAACAACTCAATTTTTTAATATTTAATTATTAAAAATTTTTTTTGACCAAAAATTTGCCAGTTTATGTCGTTTTATGCGAGAAAAGACAAAATCAATCAAAAAAAAAATTATTTTTTTTTTGACAAAAATTTGTCAAAAAGTGCTGAAACAGGCGGCTCGACAAAGAATTTTGGGTCAAAAAAAAATTTTTTTTATCTAAAATCTGCCAGTTAATAAAATAAAATTTTTTTTTGACCCAAAATTCTTTGTCGAGCCGCCTGTTTCAGCACTTTTTGACAAATTTTAGTCAAAAAAAAAATAATTTTTTTTTTGATTGATTTTGTCTTTTCTCGCATAAAACGACATAAACTGGCAAATTTTTGGTCAAAAAAAATTTTTAATAATTAAATATTAAAAAATTGAGTTGTTATGAACTACATTTAACACACGCTTTGGTAGGATATCTGTAGAAATCATTCAAAATGACGTTCAAATGGAAATAATTTGAATTAAATGACCAAAAAAAAATATAAATTTATATTTTTTGGGTGTTTTTATTCAATATTTATCCATTTGAACGTAGTTTTGAACGATTTATATAGAAATCTTACCAAAGCGTTTGATCAGCACAAATAAATTTTTTTAATACTTCAATGGTTTTGATTTAATCGTAATGTTAAAGGATTTTGGTATAAATCGTTCAAAACTACGTTCAAATGGATAAATAATGAATAAAAACACCAAATAAATATAAATTTATATTTTTTTTTGGTCATTTAATTCAAATTATTTCCATTTGAACGTCATTTTGAATGATTTCTACAGATATCCTACCAAAGCGTGTGTTAAATGTAGTTCATAACAACTCAATTTTTTAATATTTAATTATTAAAAATTTTTTTTGACCAAAAATTTGCCAGTTTATGTCGTTTTATGCGAGAAAAGACAAAATCAATCAAAAAAAAAATTATTTTTTTTTTGACTAAAATTTGTCAAAATGTGCTGAAACAGGCGGCTCGACAAAGAATTTTGGGTCAAAAAAAAATTTTTTTTATCTTAAATCTGCCAGTTTATAAAATAAAATTTTTTTTTGACCCAAAATTCTTTGTCGAGCCGCCTGTTTCAGCACTTTTTGACAAATTTTAGTCAAAAAAAAAATAATTTTTTTTTTGATTGATTTTGTCTTTTCTCGCATAAAACGACATAAACTGGCAAATTTTTGGTAAAAAAAATTTTTAATAATTAAATATTAAAAAATTGAGTTGTTATGAACTACATTTAACACACGCTTTGGTAGGATATCTGTAGAAATCATTCAAAATGACGTTCAAATGGAAATAATTTGAATTAAATGACCAAAAAAAAATATAAATTTATATTTATTTGGTGTTTTTATTCATTATTTATCCATTTGAACGTAGTTTTGAACGATTTATACCAAAATCCTTTAACATTACGATTAAAACAAAACCATTGAAGTATTAAAAAAATTTATTTGTGCTGATCAAACGCTTTGGTAAGATTTTTATATAAATCGTTCAAAACTACGTTCAAATGGATAAATATTGAATAAAAACACCAAAAAAATATAAATTTATATTTTTTTTTGGTCATTTAATTCAAATTATTTCCATTTGAACGTAATTTTGAATGATTTCTACAGATATCCTACCAAAACGTGTGTTAAATGTAGTTCATAACAACTCAATTTTTTAATATTTAATTATTAAAAATTTTTTTTGACCAAAAATTTGCCAGTTTATGTCGTTTTATGCGAGAAAAGACAAAATCAAACCAAAAAAATACTTACAAATATACTTAATAAAGTTTAGTAAAATTTGTCTTATAGTGGTGAAACACGGGGCTCGACAAAGAATTTTGGGTCGAAAAAAAAAATTTTTTTTTTTTTGCCTTAAATGGTGGTTTTATGTCGTATTATACAAATACTAACCAAATTCGAGGCAAAAAAATGAAAAAAAAACAAAAAAAAATTTTTTTTTTTTTCTAAAATTTGTCTTATAGTGGTGAAACACACGGGTCGACAAACAATTTTGGGTCAAAAAAAAAAATTTTTTTATCTTTAATTTACCAGTTTATGTCGTTCTATGCGAGAAATGACAAAATCAAACCAAAAAAATACTTACAAATATACTTAATAAAGTTTAGTAAAATTTGTCTTATAGTGGTGAAACACGGGGCTCGACAAAGAATTTTGGGTCGAAAAAAAAAATTTTTGGTCATTTAATTCAAATTATTTCCATTTGAACGTCATTTTGAATGATTTCTACAGATATCCTACCAAAGCGTGTGTTAAATGTAGTTCATAACAACTCAATTTTTTAATATTTAATTATTAAAAATTTTTTTTACCAAAAATTTGCCAGTTTATGTCGTTTTATGCGAGAAAAGACAAAATCAATCAAAAAAAAAAATTATTTTTTTTTTGACTAAAATTTGTCAAAAAGTGCTGAAACAGGCGGCTCGACAAAGAATTTTGGGTCAATAAAAAATTTTATTTTATAAACTGGCAGATTTAAGATAAAATTTTTTATTGACCCAAAATTCTTTGTCGAGCCGCCTGTTTCAGCACTTTTTGACAAATTTTAGTCAAAAAAAAAATAATTTTTTTTTTTGATTGATTTTGTCTTTTCTCGCATAAAACGACATAAACTGGCAAATTTTTGGTAAAAAAAATTTTTAATAATTAAATATTAAAAAATTGAGTTGTTATGAACTACATTTAACACACGCTTTGGTAGGATATCTGTAGAAATCATTCAAAATGACGTTCAAATGGAAATAATTTGAATTAAATGACCAAAAAAAAATATAAATTTATATTTTTTTGGTGTTTTTATTCAATATTTATCCATTTGAACGTAGTTTTGAACGATTTATAACAAAATCCTTTAACATTACGATTAAATCAAAACCATTGAAGTATTAAAAAAATTTATTTGTGCTGATCAAACGCTTTGGTAAGATTTTTATATAAATCGTTCAAAACTACGTTCAAATGGATAAATAATGAATAAAAACACCAAAAAAATATAAATTTATATTTTTTTTTGGTCATTTAATTCAAATTATTTCCATTTGAACGTCATTTTGAATGATTTCTACAGATATCTTGCCAAAGCGTGTGTTAAATGTAGTTCATAACAACTCAATTTTTTAATATTTAATTATTAAAAATTTTTTTTGACCAAAAATTTGCCAGTTTATGTCGTTTTATGCGAGAAAAGACAAAATCAATCAAAAAAAAAATTATTTTTTTTTTGACTAAAATTTGTCAAAAAGTGCTGAAACAGGCGGCTCGACAAAGAATTTTGGGTCAAAAAAAAATTTTTTTTATCTTAAATCTGCCAGTTAAAATAAAATTTTTTTTTGACCCAAAATTTTTGGATATCTGTAGAAATCATTCAAAATGACGTTCAAATGGAAATAATTTGAATTAAATGACCAAAAAAAAAATATAAATTTATGGTGTTTTTATTCATTATTTATCCATTTGAACGTAGTTTTGAACGATTTATACCAAAATCCTTTAACATTACGATTAAAACAAAACCATTGAAGTATTAAAAAAATTTATTTGTGCTGATCAAACGCTTTGGTAAGATTTTTATATAAATCGTTCAAAACTACGTTCAAATGGATAAATATTGAATAAAAACACCAAAAAAATATAAATTTATATTTTTTTTTCGGTCATTTAATTCAAATTATTTCCATTTGAACGTAATTTTGAATGATTTCTACAGATATGCGTGTGTTAAATGTAGTTCATAACAACTCAATTTTTTAATATTTAATTATTAAAAATTTTTTTTGACCAAAAATTTGCCAGTTTATGTCGTTTTATGCGAGAAAAGACAAAATCAATCAAAAAAAAAATTATTTTTTTTTTGACTAAAATTTGTCAAAAAGTGCTGAAACAGGCGGCTCGACAAAGAATTTTGGGTCAAAAAAAAATTTTTTTTATCTTAAATCTGCCAGTTTATAAAATAAAATTTTTTATAAACTGGCCAGTTTATAAAACGACATAAACTGGCAAATTTTTGGTCAAAAAAAATTTTTAATAATTAAATATTAAAAAATTGAGTTGTTATGAACTACATTTAACACACGCTTTGGTAGGATATCTGTAGAAATCATTCAAAATTACGTTCAAATGGAAATAATTTGAATTAAATGACCGAAAAAAAAATATAAATTTATATTTTTTTGGTGTTTTTATTCAATATTTATCCATTTGAACGTAGTTTTGAACGATTTATATAAAAATCTTACCAAAGCGTTTGATCAGCACGAATAAATTTTTTTAATACTTCAATGGTTTTGTTTTAATCGTAATGTTAAAGGATTTTGGTATAAATCGTTCAAAACTACGTTCAAATGGATAAATAATGAATAAAAACACCAAATAAATATAAATTTATATTTTTTTTTGGTCATTTAATTCAAATTATTTCCATTTGAACGTCATTTTGAATGATTTCTACAGATATCCTACCAAAGCGTGTGTTAAATGTAGTTCATAACAACTCAATTTTTTAATATTTAATTATTAAAAATTTTTTTTGACCAAAAATTTGCCAGTTTATGTCGTTTTATGCGAGAAAAGACAAAATCAATCAAAAAAAAAATTATTTTTTTTTTGACTAAAATTTGTCAAAAAGTGCTGAAACAGGCGGCTCGACAAAGAATTTTGGGTCAAAAAAAAATTTTATTTTATAAACTGGCAGATTTAAGATAAAAAAAATTTTTTTTTGACCCAAAATTGCACTGAAAAATTTAATATTTTGTTCGAAAGAATGGTAACACTTAGTTTTTTGACAACGACCATACCATATTTATCATACCGGTTCTCGTCTGATCACCGAAGTCAAGCAATATTGGGCTTAGTTAGTACTTAGATGGGTGACCGCTTGGGAACACTAAGTGTTGTTGTTAATGTTTTTTAGCTCGCATGTTAACCTTAAAACTAATAACAATTTTTTGTTACTTTAAAGTTCTTTAATATGAACTAATTTTTATTTTTTTTAGTCCTTAACCAATGAAAAAACTTAGATAGAAAACAAAATGATGCTAATTTATCGTTATGTTTTATACACGTGAAAAGTAACTGCAAAGATTGCTTACGATTAATATCTTATTTGATGAAATTAAATCAAATATTTATTTACATATTTTAAGTTTCTTTATTCAAAAGTAATAGTCTTATGATTTCAACATACACACATATTTCAAAAATTTATAAAACAACGAAGAGTCGTTTCAATAATACTATTATGATTACGTTTTATTTGACTCTTATATTGAATATATTAATTATATTTTTTATATAACAAATAGTTCTATAAATTTTTATATATGCTTAATAAATAACTATAATTCTACTGAGAAAAATTT
>CAWVQQ010000175.1:0-17500 GCA_963932295.1 Tipula lateralis | reverse complement strand
TAGAGCGAAAAACTTTAATCGAATATTACTTTATCAGTGATAATGTATCGAACTCCATGAATGTAAATTTTATTATTTTCTTTTTCTTGATCATGTTCTTTAATGATCCTTCCGCAGGTTCACCTACGGAAACCTTGTTACGACTTTTACTTCCTCTAAATATACAAGTTCGGTCAACTTTGGTAAAACAACCACAACACAAGAAGCATCACGGTGATCACCTCTGAGGACCTCACTAACATATTCAATCGGTAGTAGCGACGGGCGGTGTGTACAAAGGGCAGGGACGTAATCAATGCGAGCTTATGACCCGCACTTACTGGGAATTCCAGGTTTATGTGAACAGTTTCAGTCCACAATCCCAACCACGAAGGTGGTTCAGCGGTTTACCCGGTCTTTTTAGACTAGGAGGACACGTTGATACCTTCATTGTAGCGCGCGTGCAGCCCAGGACATCTAAGGGCATCACAGACCTGTTATTGCTCAATCTCATTATTGCTAGACGCAATTTGTCTATTTAAGAAGCAAGTGTCTTATTCAGACAAACCACCAGGTATGACTCCACTTACAGACAATTTTTACGTATTAAAACCACATCCCGTTAGAAACATGGATAACAGAGGCAAAAAAGTCTGCAAAGTTTCTACACCATAACCCTGCCGGCATCTAGTTAAGAAATTTGAGTCTCGTTCGTTATCGGAATTAACCAGACAAATCACTCCACGAACTAAGAACGGCCATGCACCACCACCCATAGATTCGAGAAAGAGCTATTAATCTGTCTTACTCATTTATGTTCGGACCTGGTAAGTTTCCCCGTGTTGAGTCAAATTAAGCCGCAGGCTCCACTCCTGGTGGTGCCCTTCCGTCAATTCCTTTAAGTTTCAACTTTGCAACCATACTTCCCCCGGAGCCCAAAAGCTTTGGTTTCCCGGAAAGCGACTGAAAGAGCCATATATGTAGCTCCATCCAATTGCTAGCTGGCATCGTTTATGGTTAGAACTAGGGCGGTATCTGATCGCCTTCGAACCTCTAACTTTCGTTCTTGATTAATGAAAACATCTTTGGCAAATGCTTTCGCTTATGTTAGTCTTACGACGGTCCACGAATTTCACCTCTCGCGCCGTAATACTAATGCCCCCAACTGCTTCTATTAATCATTACGTCTTGATCTAAAAACCAATTGAAAATAGAACAGACGTCTTATTCCATTATTCCATGCAGAGAATATTTAGGCACAAATGGCCTGCTTTAAGCACTCTAATTTGTTCAAAGTAATTGTACTGTTCTAGACCAGCACTCGGTAAAGAGCACTAATTTAGATTTATTACGTGGATAAACTTACGTTTAAACCACTACAGTAATACGTCATAGCATCAAGATGATGTACGAACCCAGTTACGGTGTACCACCTGTGCTTGACACAAGTTCAACTACGAACGTTTTAACCGCAACAACTTTAATATACGCTATTGGAGCTGGAATTACCGCGGCTGCTGGCACCAGACTTGCCCTCCAATTGTTCCTTGTTAAAGGATTTAAAGTGTACTCATTCCAATTACAGGGCCTCGGATTGAGTCCTGTATTGTTATTTTTCGTCACTACCTCCCCGTGCTGGGATTGGGTAATTTACGCGCCTGCTGCCTTCCTTAGATGTGGTAGCCGTTTCTCAGGCTCCCTCTCCGGAATCGAACCCTGATTCCCCGTTACCCGTTGCAACCATGGTAGTCCTAGATACTACCATCAATAGTTGATAGGGCAGACATTTGAAAGATCTATCGCCGGTACTGGACCATGCGATCTACATGTTATTCAGATTCATCTTATAAACGATACAGTATATAAATATACCTTAATGTATCGATTGATTTTAATCTAATAAAAGCACACGTTCCTTGCGGTCCGTGATTATTTGCATGTATTAGCTCTAGAATTACCACAGTTATCCATGTAACTATGTATACGATCTAATAAATCATAACTGATATACTGAGCCTTTTGCGGTTTCACTATTCGAGAGTGTGTACTTAGACATGCATGGCTTAATCTTTGAGACAAGCATATAACTACTGGCAGGATCAACCAGAATGTAAATATTTTGTTTATTTATCATAAAGCTTATTTGCTAAATGAAGCATTTTTACATAAAAAATTATATATTTTCATGTTCAATTCAATTCAAATGAATTTTTATATACGTCTTTGCGTTATATTTTCCTTTGTATAAAGGGGCAAATTGTTTTGTATAGTTTTGTATGTGAATATGAACTTTTTTAATATAAAATTCTCACATCAACCAAATATGAGTATTTCTAACAAGAAATAGTCAGAAAAAAAAAAAAAAATTTTTTCAAAAAATAATTTTTTTCTTTCCTATATAGAAGGGAGAAGTCCAAACAAATGGAGGAACAAAAAAAAAAATTTTTTTTTTTTAAATTTTTTTGCCTCGAATTTGGTTAGTTATTGTATAATATGACATAAAACCACCATTTAAGGCAAAAAAAAAAAATTTTTTTTTTCGACCCAAAATTCTTTGTCGAGCCCCGTGTTTCACCACTATAAGACAAATTTTACTAAACTTTATTAAGTATATTTGTAAGTATTTTTTTGGTTTGATTTTGTCATTTCTCGCATAGAACGACATAAACTGGTAAATTAAAGATAAAAAAATTTTTTTTTTTGACCCAAAATTGTTTGTCGACCCGTGTGTTTCACCACTATAAGACAAATTTTAGAAAAAAAAAAAAATTTTTTTTTGTTTTTTTTTCATTTTTTTGCCTCGAATTTGGTTAGTATTTGTATAATATGACATAAAACCACCATTTAAGGCAAAAAAAAAAAAATTTTTTTTCGACCCAAAATTCTTTGTCGAGCCCCGTGTTTCACCACTATAAGACAAATTTTACTAAACTTTATTAAGTATATTTGTAAGTATTTTTTTGGTTTGATTTTGTCATTTCTCGCATAGAACGACATAAACTGGTAAATTAAAGATAAAAAAATTTTTTTTTTTGACCCAAAATTGTTTGTCGACCCGTGTGTTTCACCACTATAAGACAAATTTTACTAAACTTTATTAAGTATATTTGTAAGTATTTTTTTGGTTTGATTTTGTCATTTCTCGCATAGAACGACATAAACTGGTAAATTAAAGATAAAAAAATTTTTTTTTTTGACCCAAAATTGTTTGTCGACCCGTGTGTTTCACCACTATAAGACAAATTTTAGTAAAAAAAAAAAAAATTTTTTTTTGTTTTTTTTTCATTTTTTTGCCTCGAATTTGGTTAGTATTTGTATAATATGACATAAAACCACCATTTAAGGCAAAAAAAAAAAATTTTTTTTTTCGACCCAAAATTCTTTGTCGAGCCCCGTGTTTCACCACTATAAGACAAATTTTACTAAACTTTATTAAGTATATTTGTAAGTATTTTTTTGGTTTGATTTTGTCATTTCTCGCATAGAACGACATAAACTGGTAAATTAAAGATAAAAAAATTTTTTTTTTTGACCCAAAATTGTTTGTCGACCCGTGTGTTTCACCACTATAAGACAAATTTTAGAAAAAAAAAAAAATTTTTTTTTTTTTTTTTTCATTTTTTTGCCTCGAATTTGGTTAGTATTTGTATAATACGACATAAAACCACCATTTAAGGCAAAAAAAAAAAAATTTTTTTTTTCGACCCAAAATTCTTTGTCGAGCCCCGTGTTTCACCACTATAAGACAAATTTTACTAAACTTTATTAAGTATATTTGTAAGTATTTTTTTGGTTTGATTTTGTCATTTCTCGCATAGAACGACATAAACTGGTAAATTAAAGATAAAAAAATTTTTTTTTTTGACCCAAAATTGTTTGTCGACCCGTGTGTTTCACCACTATAAGACAAATTTTACTAAACTTTATTAAGTATATTTGTAAGTATTTTTTTGGTTTGATTTTGTCATTTCTCGCATAGAACGACATAAACTGGTAAATTAAAGATAAAAAAATTTTTTTTTTTGACCCAAAATTGTTTGTCGACCCGTGTGTTTCACCACTATAAGACAAATTTTAGTAAAAAAAAAAAAAATTTTTTTTTGTTTTTTTTTCATTTTTTTGCCTCGAATTTGGTTAGTATTTGTATAATATGACATAAAACCACCATTTAAGGCAAAAAAAAAAAATTTTTTTTTTCGACCCAAAATTCTTTGTCGAGCCCCGTGTTTCACCACTATAAGACAAATTTTACTAAACTTTATTAAGTATATTTGTAAGTATTTCTTTGGTTTGATTTTGTCATTTCTCGCATAGAACGACATAAACTGGTAAATTAAAGATAAAAAAATTTTTTTTTTTGACCCAAAATTGTTTGTCGACCCGTGTGTTTCACCACTATAAGACAAATTTTAGTAAAAAAAAAAAAAATTTTTTTTTGTTTTTTTTTCATTTTTTTGCCTCGAATTTGGTTAGTATTTGTATAATATGACATAAAACCACCATTTAAGGCAAAAAAAAAAAAAATTTTTTTTTTCGACCCAAAATTCTTTGTCGAGCCCCGTGTTTCACCACTATAAGACAAATTTTACTAAACTTTATTAAGTATATTTGTAAGTATTTTTTTGGTTTGATTTTGTCATTTCTCGCATAGAACGACATAAACTGGTAAATTAAAGATAAAAAAATTTTTTTTTTTGACCCAAAATTGTTTGTCGACCCGTGTGTTTCACCACTATAAGACAAATTTTACTAAACTTTATTAAGTATATTTGTAAGTATTTTTTTGGTTTGATTTTGTCATTTCTCGCATAGAACGACATAAACTGGTAAATTAAAGATAAAAAAATTTTTTTTTTTGACCCAAAATTGTTTGTCGACCCGTGTGTTTCACCACTATAAGACAAATTTTAGTAAAAAAAAAAAAAATTTTTTTTTGTTTTTTTTCATTTTTTTGCCTCGAATTTGGTTAGTATTTGTATAATATGACATAAAACCACCATTTAAGGCAAAAAAAAAAAATTTTTTTTTTTCGACCCAAAATTCTTTGTCGAGCCCCGTGTTTCACCACTATAAGACAAATTTTACTAAACTTTATTAAGTATATTTGTAAGTATTTTTTTGGTTTGATTTTGTCATTTCTCGCATAGAACGACATAAACTGGTAAATTAAAGATAAAAAAATTTTTTTTTTTGACCCAAAATTGTTTGTCGACCCGTGTGTTTCACCACTATAAGACAAATTTTAATAAAAAAAAAAAAAATTTTTTTTTGTTTTTTTTTCATTTTTTTGCCTCGAATTTGGTTAGTATTTGTATAATATGACATAAAACCACCATTTAAGGCAAAAAAAAAAAAATTTTTTTTTTCGACCCAAAATTCTTTGTCGAGCCCCGTGTTTCACCACTATAAGACAAATTTTACTAAACTTTATTAAGTATATTTGTAAGTATTTTTTTGGTTTGATTTTGTCATTTCTCGCATAGAACGACATAAACTGGTAAATTAAAGATAAAAAAATTTTTTTTTTTGACCCAAAATTGTTTGTCGACCCGTGTGTTTCACCACTATAAGACAAATTTTACTAAACTTTATTAAGTATATTTGTAAGTATTTTTTTGGTTTGATTTTGTCATTTCTCGCATAGAACGACATAAACTGGTAAATTAAAGATAAAAAAATTTTTTTTTTTGACCCAAAATTGTTTGTCGACCCGTGTGTTTCACCACTATAAGACAAATTTTAGTAAAAAAAAAAAAAATTTTATAATTTTTTTTTTGATTGATTTTGTCTTTTCTCGCATAAAACGACATAAACTGGCAAATTTTTGGTAAAAAAAATTTTTAATAATTAAATATTAAAAAATTGAGTTGTTATGAACTACATTTAACACACGCTTTGGTAGGATATCTGTAGAAATCATTCAAAATTACGTTCAAATGGAAATAATTTGAATTAAATGACCGAAAAAAAAATATAAATTTATATTTATTTGGTGTTTTTATTCAATATTTATCCATTTGAACGTAGTTTTGAACGATTTATATAAAAATCTTACCAAAGCGTTTGATCAGCACAAATAAATTTTTTTAATACTTCAATGGTTTTGTTTTAATCGTAATGTTAAAGGATTTTGGTATAAATCGTTCAAAACTACGTTCAAATGGATAAATAATGAATAAAAACACCAAATAAATATAAATTTATATTTTTTTTTGGTCATTTAATTCAAATTATTTCCATTTGAACGTCATTTTGAATGATTTCTACAGATATCCTACCAAAGCGTGTGTTAAATGTAGTTCATAACAACTCAATTTTTTAATATTTAATTATTAAAAATTTTTTTTACCAAAAATTTGCCAGTTTATGTCGTTTTATGCGAGAAAAGACAAAATCAATCAAAAAAAAAAATTATTTTTTTTTTGACTAAAATTTGTCAAAAAGTGCTGAAACAGGCGGCTCGACAAAGAATTTTGGGTCAATAAAAAATTTTATTTTATAAACTGGCAGATTTAAGATAAAAAAAATTTTTTTTTGACCCAAAATTCTTTGTCGAGCCGCCTGTTTCAGCACTTTTTGACAAATTTTAGTCAAAAAAAAAATAATTTTTTTTTTGATTGATTTTGTCTTTTCTCGCATAAAACGACATAAACTGGCAAATTTTTGGTCAAAAAAAATTTTTAATAATTAAATATTAAAAAATTGAGTTGTTATGAACTACATTTAACACACGCTTTGGTAGGATATCTGTAGAAATCATTCAAAATTACGTTCAAATGGAAATAATTTGAATTAAATGACCGAAAAAAAAATATAAATTTATATTTTTTTGGTGTTTTTATTCAATATTTATCCATTTGAACGTAGTTTTGAACGATTTATATAAAAATCTTACCAAAGCGTTTGATCAGCACGAATAAATTTTTTTAATACTTCAATGGTTTTGTTTTAATCGTAATGTTAAAGGATTTTGGTATAAATCGTTCAAAACTACGTTCAAATGGATAAATAATGAATAAAAACACCAAATAAATATAAATTTATATTTTTTTTTGGTCATTTAATTCAAATTATTTCCATTTGAACGTCATTTTGAATGATTTCTACAGATATCCTACCAAAGCGTGTGTTAAATGTAGTTCATAACAACTCAATTTTTTAATATTTAATTATTAAAAATTTTTTTTGACCAAAAATTTGCCAGTTTATGTCGTTTTATGCGAGAAAAGACAAAATCAATCAAAAAAAAAATTATTTTTTTTTTGACTAAAATTTGTCAAAATGTGCTGAAACAGGCGGCTCGACAAAGAATTTTGGGTCAAAAAAAAATTTTTTTTATCTTAAATCTGCCAGTTTATAAAATAAAATTTTTTTTTGACCCAAAATTCTTTGTCGAGCCGCCTGTTTCAGCACTTTTTGACAAATTTTAGTCAAAAAAAAAATAATTTTTTTTTTGATTGATTTTGTCTTTTCTCGCATAAAACGACATAAACTGGCAAATTTTTGGTAAAAAAAATTTTTAATAATTAAATATTAAAAAATTGAGTTGTTATGAACTACATTTAACACACGCTTTGGTAGGATATCTGTAGAAATCATTCAAAATGACGTTCAAATGGAAATAATTTGAATTAAATGACCAAAAAAAAATATAAATTTATATTTATTTGGTGTTTTTATTCATTATTTATCCATTTGAACGTAGTTTTGAACGATCTGCCAGTTTATAAAATAAAATTTTTTTTTGACCCAAAATTCTTTGTCGAGCCGCCTGTTTCAGCACTTTTTGACAAATTTTAGTCAAAAAAAAAATAATTTTATAATTTTTTTTTTGATTGATTTTGTCTTTTCTCGCATAAAACGACATAAACTGGCAAATTTTTGGTAAAAAAAATTTTTAATAATTAAATATTAAAAAATTGAGTTGTTATGAACTACATTTAACACACGCTTTGGTAGGATATCTGTAGAAATCATTCAAAATTACGTTCAAATGGAAATAATTTGAATTAAATGACCGAAAAAAAAATATAAATTTATATTTATTTGGTGTTTTTATTCAATATTTATCCATTTGAACGTAGTTTTGAACGATTTATATAAAAATCTTACCAAAGCGTTTGATCAGCACAAATAAATTTTTTTAATACTTCAATGGTTTTGTTTTAATCGTAATGTTAAAGGATTTTGGTATAAATCGTTCAAAACTACGTTCAAATGGATAAATAATGAATAAAAACACCAAATAAATATAAATTTATATTTTTTTTTGGTCATTTAATTCAAATTATTTCCATTTGAACGTCATTTTGAATGATTTCTACAGATATCCTACCAAAGCGTGTGTTAAATGTAGTTCATAACAACTCAATTTTTTAATATTTAATTATTAAAAATTTTTTTTACCAAAAATTTGCCAGTTTATGTCGTTTTATGCGAGAAAAGACAAAATCAATCAAAAAAAAAAATTATTTTTTTTTTGACTAAAATTTGTCAAAAAGTGCTGAAACAGGCGGCTCGACAAAGAATTTTGGGTCAATAAAAAATTTTATTTTATAAACTGGCAGATTTAAGATAAAAAAAATTTTTTTTTGACCCAAAATTCTTTGTCGAGCCGCCTGTTTCAGCACTTTTTGACAAATTTTAGTCAAAAAAAAAATAATTTTTTTTTTGATTGATTTTGTCTTTTCTCGCATAAAACGACATAAACTGGCAAATTTTTGGTCAAAAAAAATTTTTAATAATTAAATATTAAAAAATTGAGTTGTTATGAACTACATTTAACACACGCATATCTGTAGAAATCATTCAAAATTACGTTCAAATGGAAATAATTTGAATTAAATGACCGAAAAAAAAATATAAATTTATATTTTTTTGGTGTTTTTATTCAATATTTATCCATTTGAACGTAGTTTTGAACGATTTATATAAAAATCTTACCAAAGCGTTTGATCAGCACAAATAAATTTTTTTAATACTTCAATGGTTTTGTTTTAATCGTAATGTTAAAGGATTTTGGTATAAATCGTTCAAAACTACGTTCAAATGGATAAATAATGAATAAAAACACCATAAATTTATATTTTTTTTTTGGTCATTTAATTCAAATTATTTCCATTTGAACGTCATTTTGAATGATTTCTACAGATATCCAAAAATTTTGGGTCAAAAAAAAATTTTATTTTAACTGGCAGATTTAAGATAAAAAAAATTTTTTTTTGACCCAAAATTCTTTGTCGAGCCGCCTGTTTCAGCACTTTTTGACAAATTTTAGTCAAAAAAAAAATAATTTTTTTTTTGATTGATTTTGTCTTTTCTCGCATAAAACGACATAAACTGGCAAATTTTTGGTCAAAAAAAATTTTTAATAATTAAATATTAAAAAATTGAGTTGTTATGAACTACATTTAACACACGCTTTGGCAAGATATCTGTAGAAATCATTCAAAATGACGTTCAAATGGAAATAATTTGAATTAAATGACCAAAAAAAAATATAAATTTATATTTTTTTGGTGTTTTTATTCATTATTTATCCATTTGAACGTAGTTTTGAACGATTTATATAAAAATCTTACCAAAGCGTTTGATCAGCACAAATAAATTTTTTTAATACTTCAATGGTTTTGATTTAATCGTAATGTTAAAGGATTTTGTTATAAATCGTTCAAAACTACGTTCAAATGGATAAATATTGAATAAAAACACCAAAAAAATATAAATTTATATTTTTTTTTGGTCATTTAATTCAAATTATTTCCATTTGAACGTCATTTTGAATGATTTCTACAGATATCCTACCAAAGCGTGTGTTAAATGTAGTTCATAACAACTCAATTTTTTAATATTTAATTATTAAAAATTTTTTTTACCAAAAATTTGCCAGTTTATGTCGTTTTATGCGAGAAAAGACAAAATCAATCAAAAAAAAAAATTATTTTTTTTTTGACTAAAATTTGTCAAAAAGTGCTGAAACAGGCGGCTCGACAAAGAATTTTGGGTCAATAAAAAATTTTATCTTAAATCTGCCAGTTTATAAAATAAAATTTTTTATTGACCCAAAATTCTTTGTCGAGCCGCCTGTTTCAGCACTTTTTGACAAATTTTAGTCAAAAAAAAAATAATTTTTTTTTTGATTGATTTTGTCTTTTCTCGCATAAAACGACATAAACTGGCAAATTTTTGGTCAAAAAAAATTTTTAATAATTAAATATTAAAAAATTGAGTTGTTATGAACTACATTTAACACACGCATATCTGTAGAAATCATTCAAAATTACGTTCAAATGGAAATAATTTGAATTAAATGACCGAAAAAAAAATATAAATTTATATTTTTTTGGTGTTTTTATTCAATATTTATCCATTTGAACGTAGTTTTGAACGATTTATATAAAAATCTTACCAAAGCGTTTGATCAGCACAAATAAATTTTTTTAATACTTCAATGGTTTTGTTTTAATCGTAATGTTAAAGGATTTTGGTATAAATCGTTCAAAACTACGTTCAAATGGATAAATAATGAATAAAAACACCATAAATTTATATTTTTTTTTTGGTCATTTAATTCAAATTATTTCCATTTGAACGTCATTTTGAATGATTTCTACAGATATCCAAAAATTTTGGGTCAAAAAAAAATTTTATTTTAACTGGCAGATTTAAGATAAAAAAAATTTTTTTTTGACCCAAAATTCTTTGTCGAGCCGCCTGTTTCAGCACTTTTTGACAAATTTTAGTCAAAAAAAAAATAATTTTTTTTTTGATTGATTTTGTCTTTTCTCGCATAAAACGACATAAACTGGCAAATTTTTGGTCAAAAAAAATTTTTAATAATTAAATATTAAAAAATTGAGTTGTTATGAACTACATTTAACACACGCTTTGGCAAGATATCTGTAGAAATCATTCAAAATGACGTTCAAATGGAAATAATTTGAATTAAATGACCAAAAAAAAATATAAATTTATATTTTTTTGGTGTTTTTATTCATTATTTATCCATTTGAACGTAGTTTTGAACGATTTATATAAAAATCTTACCAAAGCGTTTGATCAGCACAAATAAATTTTTTTAATACTTCAATGGTTTTGATTTAATCGTAATGTTAAAGGATTTTGTTATAAATCGTTCAAAACTACGTTCAAATGGATAAATATTGAATAAAAACACCAAAAAAATATAAATTTATATTTTTTTTTGGTCATTTAATTCAAATTATTTCCATTTGAACGTCATTTTGAATGATTTCTACAGATATCCTACCAAAGCGTGTGTTAAATGTAGTTCATAACAACTCAATTTTTTAATATTTAATTATTAAAAATTTTTTTTACCAAAAATTTGCCAGTTTATGTCGTTTTATGCGAGAAAAGACAAAATCAATCAAAAAAAAAAATTATTTTTTTTTTGACTAAAATTTGTCAAAAAGTGCTGAAACAGGCGGCTCGACAAAGAATTTTGGGTCAATAAAAAATTTTATCTTAAATCTGCCAGTTTATAAAATAAAATTTTTTATTGACCCAAAATTCTTTGTCGAGCCGCCTGTTTCAGCACTTTTTGACAAATTTTAGTCAAAAAAAAAATAATTTTTTTTTTTGATTGATTTTGTCTTTTCTCGCATAAAACGACATAAACTGGCAAATTTTTGGTAAAAAAAATTTTTAATAATTAAATATTAAAAAATTGAGTTGTTATGAACTACATTTAACACACGCTTTGGTAGGATATCTGTAGAAATCATTCAAAATGACGTTCAAATGGAAATAATTTGAATTAAATGACCAAAAATTTTTTTTTTCGACCCAAAATTCTTTGTCGAGCCCCGTGTTTCACCACTATAAGACAAATTTTACTAAACTTTATTAAGTATATTTGTAAGTATTTTTTTGGTTTGATTTTGTCATTTCTCGCATAGAACGACATAAACTGGTAAATTAAAGATAAAAAAATTTTTTTTTTTGACCCAAAATTGTTTGTCGACCCGTGTGTTTCACCACTATAAGACAAATTTTAGAAAAAAAAAAAAATTTTTTTTTGTTTTTTTTTCATTTTTTTGCCTCGAATTTGGTTAGTATTTGTATAATACGACATAAAACCACCATTTAAGGCAAAAAAAAAAAAATTTTTTTTTTCGACCCAAAATTCTTTGTCGAGCCCCGTGTTTCACCACTATAAGACAAATTTTACTAAACTTTATTAAGTATATTTGTAAGTATTTTTTTGGTTTGATTTTGTCTTTTCTCGCATAAAACGACATAAACTGGCAAATTTTTGGTCAAAAAAAATTTTTAATAATTAAATATTAAAAAATTGAGTTGTTATGAACTACATTTAACACACGTTTTGGTAGGATATCTGTAGAAATCATTCAAAATTACGTTCAAATGGAAATAATTTGAATTAAATGACCAAAAAAAAATATAAATTTATATTTTTTTGGTGTTTTTATTCAATATTTATCCATTTGAACGTAGTTTTGAACGATTTATATAAAAATCTTACCAAAGCGTTTGATCAGCACAAATAAATTTTTTTAATACTTCAATGGTTTTGTTTTAATCGTAATGTTAAAGGATTTTGGTATAAATCGTTCAAAACTACGTTCAAATGGATAAATAATGAATAAAAACACCAAATAAATATAAATTTATATTTTTTTTTGGTCATTTAATTCAAATTATTTCCATTTGAACGTCATTTTGAATGATTTCTACAGATATCCTACCAAAGCGTGTGTTAAATGTAGTTCATAACAACTCAATTTTTTAATATTTAATTATTAAAAATTTTTTTTACCAAAAATTTGCCAGTTTATGTCGTTTTATGCGAGAAAAGACAAAATCAATCAAAAAAAAAATTATTTTTTTTTTGACTAAAATTTGTCAAAAAGTGCTGAAACAGGCGGCTCGACAAAGAATTTTGGGTCAAAAAAAAATTTTATTTTATAAACTGGCAGATTTAAGATAAAAAAAATTTTTTTTTGACCCAAAATTCTTTGTCGAGCCGCCTGTTTCAGCACATTTTGACAAATTTTAGTCAAAAAAAAAATAATTTTTTTTTTGATTGATTTTGTCTTTTCTCGCATAAAACGACATAAACTGGCAAATTTTTGGTCAAAAAAAATTTTTAATAATTAAATATTAAAAAATTGAGTTGTTATGAACTACATTTAACACACGCTTTGGTAGGATATCTGTAGAAATCATTCAAAATGACGTTCAAATGGAAATAATTTGAATTAAATGACCAAAAAAAAATATAAATTTATATTTATTTGGTGTTTTTATTCATTATTTATCCATTTGAACGTAGTTTTGAACGATTTATACCAAAATCCTTTAACATTACGATTAAATCAAAACCATTGAAGTATTAAAAAAATTTATTTGTGCTGATCAAACGCTTTGGTAAGATTTCTATATAAATCGTTCAAAACTACGTTCAAATGGATAAATATTGAATAAAAACACCCAAAAAATATAAATTTATATTTTTTTTTGGTCATTTAATTCAAATTATTTCCATTTGAACGTCATTTTGAATGATTTCTACAGATATCCTACCAAAGCGTGTGTTAAATGTAGTTCATAACAACTCAATTTTTTAATATTTAATTATTAAAAATTTTTTTTGACCAAAAATTTGCCAGTTTATGTCGTTTTATGCGAGAAAAGACAAAATCAATCAAAAAAAAAATTATTTTTTTTTTGACTAAAATTTGTCAAAAAGTGCTGAAACAGGCGGCTCGACAAAGAATTTTGGGTCAAAAAAAAATTTTATTTTATTAACTGGCAGATTTTAGATAAAAAAAATTTTTTTTTGACCCAAAATTCTTTGTCGAGCCGCCTGTTTCAGCACTTTTTGACAAATTTTTGTCAAAAAAAAAATAATTTTTTTTTTGATTGATTTTGTCTTTTCTCGCATAAAACGACATAAACTGGCAAATTTTTGGTCAAAAAAAATTTTTAATAATTAAATATTAAAAAATTGAGTTGTTATGAACTACATTTAACACACGCATATCTGTAGAAATCATTCAAAATTACGTTCAAATGGAAATAATTTGAATTAAATGACCGAAAAAAAAATATAAATTTATATTTTTTTGGTGTTTTTATTCAATATTTATCCATTTGAACGTAGTTTTGAACGATTTATATAAAAATCTTACCAAAGCGTTTGATCAGCACAAATAAATTTTTTTAATACTTCAATGGTTTTGTTTTAATCGTAATGTTAAAGGATTTTGGTATAAATCGTTCAAAACTACGTTCAAATGGATAAATAATGAATAAAAACACCAAATAAATATAAATTTATATTTTTTTTTGGTCATTTAATTCAAATTATTTCCATTTGAACGTCATTTTGAATGATTTCTACAGATATCCAAAAATTTTGGGTCAAAAAAAAATTTTATTTTATAAACTGGCAGATTTAAGATAAAAAAAATTTTTTTTTGACCCAAAATTCTTTGTCGAGCCGCCTGTTTCAGCACTTTTTGACAAATTTTAGTCAAAAAAAAAATAATTTTTTTTTTGATTGATTTTGTCTTTTCTCGCATAAAACGACATAAACTGGCAAATTTTTGGTCAAAAAAAATTTTTAATAATTAAATATTAAAAAATTGAGTTGTTATGAACTACATTTAACACACGCTTTTGCAAGATATCTGTAGAAATCATTCAAAATGACGTTCAAATGGAAATAATTTGAATTAAATGACCAAAAAAAAATATAAATTTATATTTTTTTGGTGTTTTTATTCATTATTTATCCATTTGAACGTAGTTTTGAACGATTTATATAAAAATCTTACCAAAGCGTTTGATCAGCACAAATAAATTTTTTTAATACTTCAATGGTTTTGATTTAATCGTAATGTTAAAGGATTTTGTTATAAATCGTTCAAAACTACGTTCAAATGGATAAATATTGAATAAAAACACCAAAAAAATATAAATTTATATTTTTTTTTGGTCATTTAATTCAAATTATTTCCATTTGAACGTCATTTTGAATGATTTCTACAGATATCCTACCAAAGCGTGTGTTAAATGTAGTTCATAACAACTCAATTTTTTAATATTTAATTATTAAAAATTTTTTTTACCAAAAATTTGCCAGTTTATGTCGTTTTATGCGAGAAAAGACAAAATCAATCAAAAAAAAAAATTATTTTTTTTTTGACTAAAATTTGTCAAAAAGTGCTGAAACAGGCGGCTCGACAAAGAATTTTGGGTCAATAAAAAATTTTATTTTATAAACTGGCAGATTTAAGATAAAAAAAATTTTTTTTTGACCCAAAATTCTTTGTCGAGCCGCCTGTTTCAGCACTTTTTGACAAATTTTAGTCAAAAAAAAAAATAATTTTTTTTTTGATTGATTTTGTCTTTTCTCGCATAAAACGACATAAACTGGCAAATTTTTGGTCAAAAAAAATTTTTAATAATTAAATATTAAAAAATTGAGTTGTTATGAACTACATTTAACACACGCTTTGGTAGGATATCTGTAGAAATCATTCAAAATGACGTTCAAATGGAAATAATTTGAATTAAATGACCAAAAAAAAATATAAATTTATATTTTTTGGGTGTTTTTATTCAATATTTATCCATTTGAACGTAGTTTTGAACGATTTATATAGAAATCTTACCAAAGCGTTTGATCAGCACAAATAAATTTTTTTAATACTTCAATGGTTTTGATTTAATCGTAATGTTAAAGGATTTTGGTATAAATCGTTCAAAACTACGTTCAAATGGATAAATAATGAATAAAAACACCAAATAAATATAAATTTATATTTTTTTTTGGTCATTTAATTCAAATTATTTCCATTTGAACGTCATTTTGAATGATTTCTACAGATATCCTACCAAAGCGTGTGTTAAATGTAGTTCATAACAACTCAATTTTTTAATATTTAATTATTAAAAATTTTTTTTGACCAAAAATTTGCCAGTTTATGTCGTTTTATGCGAGAAAAGACAAAATCAATTAAAAAAAAAAATTATTTTTTTTTTGACTAAAATTTGTCAAAATGTGCTGAAACAGGCGGCTCGACAAAGAATTTTGGGTCAAAAAAAAATTTTTTTTATCTTAAATCTGCCAGTTTATAAAATAAAATTTTTTTTTGACCCAAAATTCTTTGTCGAGCCGCCTGTTTCAGCACTTTTTGACAAATTTTAGTCAAAAAAAAAATAATTTTTTTTTTGATTGATTTTGTCTTTTCTCGCATAAAACGACATAAACTGGCAAATTTTTGGTCAAAAAAAATTTTTAATAATTAAATATTAAAAAATTGAGTTGTTATGAACTACATTTAACACACGCTTTGGTAGGATATCTGTAGAAATCATTCAAAATGACGTTCAAATGGAAATAATTTGAATTAAATGACCAAAAAAAAATATAAATTTATATTTATTTGGTGTTTTTATTCATTATTTATCCATTTGAACGTAGTTTTGAACGATTTATACCAAAATCCTTTAACATTACGATTAAAACAAAACCATTGAAGTATTAAAAAAATTTATTTGTGCTGATCAAACGCTTTGGTAAGATTTTTATATAAATCGTTCAAAACTACGTTCAAATGGATAAATAATGAATAAAAACACCAAATAAATATAAATTTATATTTTTTTTTGGTCATTTAATTCAAATTATTTCCATTTGAACGTCATTTTGAATGATTTCTACAGATATCCTACCAAAGCGTGTGTTAAATGTAGTTCATAACAACTCAATTTTTTAATATTTAATTATTAAAAATTTTTTTTGACCAAAAATTTGCCAGTTTATGTCGTTTTATGCGAGAAAAGACAAAATCAATCAAAAAAAAAATTATTTTTTTTTTGACTAAAATTTGTCAAAAAGTGCTGAAACAGGCGGCTCGACAAAGAATTTTGGGTCAAAAAAAAATTTTTTTTATCTTAAATCTGCCAGTTTATAAAATAAAATTTTTTATTGACCCAAAATTCTTTGTCGAGCCGCCTGTTTCAGCACTTTTTGACAAATTTTAGTCAAAAAAAAAATAATTTTTTTTTTTGATTGATTTTGTCTTTTCTCGCATAAAACGACATAAACTGGCAAATTTTTGGTAAAAAAAATTTTTAATAATTAAATATTAAAAAATTGAGTTGTTATGAACTACATTTAACACACGCTTTGGTAGGATATCTGTAGAAATCATTCAAAATGACGTTCAAATGGAAATAATTTGAATTAAATGACCAAAAAAAAATATAAATTTATATTTATTTGGTGTTTTTATTCATTATTTATCCATTTGAACGTAGTTTTGAACGATTTATACCAAAATCCTTTAACATTACGATTAAAACAAAACCATTGAAGTATTAAAAAAATTTATTTGTGCTGATCAAACGCTTTGGTAAGATTTTTATATAAATCGTTCAAAACTACGTTCAAATGGATAAATATTGAATAAAAACACCAAATAAATATAAATTTATATTTTTTTTTCGGTCATTTAATTCAAAT
>CAWVQQ010000174.1:15000-18303 GCA_963932295.1 Tipula lateralis | reverse complement strand
CTTACAAATATACTTAATAAAGTTTAGTAAAATTTGTCTTATAGTGGTGAAACACGGGGCTCGACAAAGAATTTTGGGTCGAAAAAAAATTTTTTTTTTTTTTTGCCTTAAATGGTTGTTTTATGTCATATTATACAATAACTAACCAAATTCGAGGCAAAAAAATGAAAAAAAAAACAAAAAAAATTTTTTTTTTTTTTTACAAAAATTTGTCAAAAAGTGCTTTAACACGAGGGTCGACAAACAATTTTGGGTCAAAAAAAAAAATTTTTTTATCTTTAATTTACCAGTTTATGTCGTTCTATGCGAGAAATGACAAAATCAAACCAAAAAAATACTTACAAATATACTTAATAAAGTTAAGTAAAATTTGTCTTATAGTGGTGAAACACGGGGCTCGACAAAGAATTTTGTGGTCGAAAAAAAAAATTTTTTTTTTTTTGCCTTAAATGGTTGTTTTATGTCATATTATACAATAACTAACCAAATTCGAGGCAAAAAAATGAAAAAAAAAACAAAAAAAATTTTTTTTTTTTTTTTACAAAAATTTGTCAAAAAGTGCTTTAACACGAGGGTCGACAAACAATTTTGGGTCAAAAAAAAAATTTTTTTATCTTTAATTTACCAGTTTATGTCGTTCTATGCGAGAAATGACAAAATCAAACCAAAAAAATACTTACAAATATACTTAATAAAGTTTAGTAAAATTTGTCTTATAGTGGTGAAACACGGGGCTCGACAAAGAATTTTGGGTCGAAAAAAAAAATTTTTTTTTTTTGCCTTAAATGGTGGTTTTATGTCATATTATACAAATACTAACCAAATTCGAGGCAAAAAAATGAAAAAAAAACAAAAAAAAATTTTTTTTTTTTTTACTAAAATTTGTGTTATAGTGGTGAAACACACGGGTCGACAAACAATTTTGGGTCAAAAAAAAAAATTTTTTTATCTTTAATTTACCAGTTTATGTCGTTCTATGCGAGAAATGACAAAATCAAACCAAAAAAAAACTTACAAATATACTTAATAAAGTTTAGTAAAATTTGTCTTATAGTGGTGAAACACACGGGTCGACAAACAATTTTGGGTCAAAAAAAAAAATTTTTTTATCTTTAATTTACCAGTTTATGTCGTTCTATGCGAGAAATGACAAAATCAAACCAAAAAAATACTTACAAATATACTTAATAAAGTTTAGTAAAATTTGTCTTATAGTGGTGAAACACGGGGCTCGACAAAGAATTTTGGGTCGAAAAAAAAAATTTTTTTTTTTTTGCCTTAAATGGTGGTTTTATGTCATATTATACAAATACTAACCAAATTCGAGGCAAAAAAATGAAAAAAAAACAAAAAAAAATTTTTTTTTTTTTCTAAAATTTGTCTTATAGTGGTGAAACACACGGGTCGACAAACAATTTTGGGTCAAAAAAAAAAATTTTTTTATCTTTAATTTACCAGTTTATGTCGTTCTATGCGAGAAATGACAAAATCAAACCAAAAAAATACTTACAAATATACTTAATAAAGTTTAGTAAAATTTGTCTTATAGTGGTGAAACACGGGGCTCGACAAAGAATTTTGGGTCGAAAAAAAAAATTTTTTTTTTTTGCCTTAAATGGTGGTTTTATGTCATATTATACAATAACTAACCAAATTCGAGGCAAAAAAATGAAAAAAAAAAAAATTTTTTTTTTTGTTCCTCCATTTGTTTGGACTTCTCCCTTCTATATAGGAAAGAAAAAAATTATTTTTTGAAAAAATTTTTTTTTTTTTTTCTGACTATTTCTTGTTAGAAATACTCATATTTGGTTGATGTGAGAATTTTATATTAAAAAAGTTCATATTCACATACAAAACTATACAAAACAATTTGCCCCTTTATACAAAGGAAAATATAACGCAAAGACGTATATAAAAATTCATTTGAATTGAATTGAACATGAAAATATATAATTTTTTATGTAAAAATGCTTCATTTAGCAAATAAGCTTTATGATAAATAAACAAAATATTTACATTCTGGTTGATCCTGCCAGTAGTTATATGCTTGTCTCAAAGATTAAGCCATGCATGTCTAAGTACACACTCTCGAATAGTGAAACCGCAAAAGGCTCAGTATATCAGTTATGATTTATTAGATCGTATACATAGTTACATGGATAACTGTGGTAATTCTAGAGCTAATACATGCAAATAATCACGGACCGCAAGGAACGTGTGCTTTTATTAGATTAAAATCAATCGATACATTAAGGTATATTTATATACTGTATCGTTTATAAGATGAATCTGAATAACATGTAGATCGCATGGTCCAGTACCGGCGATAGATCTTTCAAATGTCTGCCCTATCAACTATTGATGGTAGTATCTAGGACTACCATGGTTGCAACGGGTAACGGGGAATCAGGGTTCGATTCCGGAGAGGGAGCCTGAGAAACGGCTACCACATCTAAGGAAGGCAGCAGGCGCGTAAATTACCCAATCCCAGCACGGGGAGGTAGTGACGAAAAATAACAATACAGGACTCAATCCGAGGCCCTGTAATTGGAATGAGTACACTTTAAATCCTTTAACAAGGAACAATTGGAGGGCAAGTCTGGTGCCAGCAGCCGCGGTAATTCCAGCTCCAATAGCGTATATTAAAGTTGTTGCGGTTAAAACGTTCGTAGTTGAACTTGTGTCAAGCACAGGTGGTACACCGTAACTGGGTTCGTACATCATCTTGATGCTATGACGTATTACTGTAGTGGTTTAAACGTAAGTTTATCCACGTAATAAATCTAAATTAGTGCTCTTTACCGAGTGCTGGTCTAGAACAGTACAATTACTTTGAACAAATTAGAGTGCTTAAAGCAGGCCATTTGTGCCTAAATATTCTCTGCATGGAATAATGGAATAAGACGTCTGTTCTATTTTCAATTGGTTTTTAGATCAAGACGTAATGATTAATAGAAGCAGTTGGGGGCATTAGTATTACGGCGCGAGAGGTGAAATTCGTGGACCGTCGTAAGACTAACATAAGCGAAAGCATTTGCCAAAGATGTTTTCATTAATCAAGAACGAAAGTTAGAGGTTCGAAGGCGATCAGATACCGCCCTAGTTCTAACCATAAACGATGCCAGCTAGCAATTGGATGGAGCTACATATATGGCTCTTTCAGTCGCTTTCCGGGAAACCAAAGCTTTTGGGCTCCGGGGGAAGTATGGTTGCAAAGTTGAAACTTAAAGGAATTGACGGAAGGGCACCACCAGGAGTGGAGCCTGCGGCTTAATTTGACTCAACACGGGGAAACTTACCAGG
>CAWVQQ010000174.1:0-7500 GCA_963932295.1 Tipula lateralis | reverse complement strand
AAAAATTGAGTTGTTATGAACTACATTTAACACACGCTTTGGCAAGATATCTGTAGAAATCATTCAAAATGACGTTCAAATGGAAATAATTTGAATTAAATGACCAAAAAAAAATATAAATTTATATTTTTTTGGTGTTTTTATTCATTATTTATCCATTTGAACGTAGTTTTGAACGATTTATATAAAAATCTTACCAAAGCGTTTGATCAGCACAAATAAATTTTTTTAATACTTCAATGGTTTTGATTTAATCGTAATGTTAAAGGATTTTGTTATAAATCGTTCAAAACTACGTTCAAATGGATAAATATTGAATAAAAACACCAAAAAAATATAAATTTATATTTTTTTTTGGTCATTTAATTCAAATTATTTCCATTTGAACGTCATTTTGAATGATTTCTACAGATATCCTACCAAAGCGTGTGTTAAATGTAGTTCATAACAACTCAATTTTTTAATATTTAATTATTAAAAATTTTTTTTACCAAAAATTTGCCAGTTTATGTCGTTTTATGCGAGAAAAGACAAAATCAATCAAAAAAAAAAATTATTTTTTTTTTGACTAAAATTTGTCAAAAAGTGCTGAAACAGGCGGCTCGACAAAGAATTTTGGGTCAATAAAAAATTTTATCTTAAATCTGCCAGTTTATAAAATTTTTTTTTGACCCAAAATTCTTTGTCGAGCCGCCTGTTTCAGCACTTTTTGACAAATTTTAGTCAAAAAAAAAATAATTTTTTTTTTGATTGATTTTGTCTTTTCTCGCATAAAACGACATAAACTGGCAAATTTTTGGTCAAAAAAAATTTTTAATAATTAAATATTAAAAAATTGAGTTGTTATGAACTACATTTAACACACGTTTTGGTAGGATATCTGTAGAAATCATTCAAAATTACGTTCAAATGGAAATAATTTGAATTAAATGACCAAAAAAAAATATAAATTTATATTTTTTTGGTGTTTTTATTCAATATTTATCCATTTGAACGTAGTTTTGAACGATTTATATAAAAATCTTACCAAAGCGTTTGATCAGCACAAATAAATTTTTTTAATACTTCAATGGTTTTGTTTTAATCGTAATGTTAAAGGATTTTGGTATAAATCGTTCAAAACTACGTTCAAATGGATAAATATTGAATAAAAACACCAAAAAAATATAAATTTATATTTTTTTTTGGTCATTTTAGTAAAAAAAAAAATTTTTTTTTTTTTTACTAAAATTTGTCTTATAGTGGTGAAACACACGGGTCGACAAACAATTTTGGGTCAAAAAAAAAAATTTTTTTATCTTTAATTTACCAGTTTATGTCGTTCTATGCGAGAAATGACAAAATCAAACCAAAAAAATACTTACAAATATACTTAATAAAGTTTAGTAAAATTTGTCTTATAGTGGTGAAACACACGGGTCGACAAACAATTTTGGGTCAAAAAAAAAAATTTTTTTATCTTTAATTTACCAGTTTATGTCGTTCTATGCGAGAAATGACAAAATCAAACCAAAAAAATACTTACAAATATACTTAATAAAGTTTAGTAAAATTTGTCTTATAGTGGTGAAACACGGGGCTCGACAAAGAATTTTGGGTCGAAAAAAAAAATTTTTTTTTTTTTGCCTTAAATGGTGGTTTTATGTCATATTATACAAATACTAACCAAATTCGAGGCAAAAAAATGAAAAAAAAACAAAAAAAAATTTTTTTTTTTTTTATTAAAATTTGTCTTATAGTGGTGAAACACACGGGTCGACAAACAATTTTGGGTCAAAAAAAAAAATTTTTTTATCTTTAATTTACCAGTTTATGTCGTTCTATGCGAGAAATGACAAAATCAAACCAAAAAAATACTTACAAATATACTTAATAAAGTTTAGTAAAATTTGTCTTATAGTGGTGAAACACGGGGCTCGACAAAGAATTTTGGGTCGAAAAAAAAAAATTTTTTTTTTTTGCCTTAAATGGTGGTTTTATGTCATATTATACAAATACTAACCAAATTCGAGGCAAAAAAATGAAAAAAAACAAAAAAAAATTTTTTTTTTTTTTACTAAAATTTGTCTTATAGTGGTGAAACACACGGGTCGACAAACAATTTTGGGTCAAAAAAAAAAATTTTTTTATCTTTAATTTACCAGTTTATGTCGTTCTATGCGAGAAATGACAAAATCAAACCAAAAAAATACTTACAAATATACTTAATAAAGTTTAGTAAAATTTGTCTTATAGTGGTGAAACACACGGGTCGACAAACAATTTTGGGTCAAAAAAAAAAATTTTTTTATCTTTAATTTACCAGTTTATGTCGTTCTATGCGAGAAATGACAAAATCAAACCAAAAAAATACTTACAAATATACTTAATAAAGTTTAGTAAAATTTGTCTTATAGTGGTGAAACACGGGGCTCGACAAAGAATTTTGGGTCGAAAAAAAAAATTTTTTTTTTTTTTGCCTTAAATGGTGGTTTTATGTCATATTATACAAATACTAACCAAATTCGAGGCAAAAAAATGAAAAAAAAACAAAAAAAAATTTTTTTTTTTTTTACTAAAATTTGTCTTATAGTGGTGAAACACACGGGTCGACAAACAATTTTGGGTCAAAAAAAAAAATTTTTTTATCTTTAATTTACCAGTTTATGTCGTTCTATGCGAGAAATGACAAAATCAAACCAAAGAAATACTTACAAATATACTTAATAAAGTTTAGTAAAATTTGTCTTATAGTGGTGAAACACGGGGCTCGACAAAGAATTTTGGGTCGAAAAAAAAAATTTTTTTTTTTTGCCTTAAATGGTGGTTTTATGTCATATTATACAAATACTAACCAAATTCGAGGCAAAAAAATGAAAAAAAAACAAAAAAAAATTTTTTTTTTTTTTACTAAAATTTGTCTTATAGTGGTGAAACACACGGGTCGACAAACAATTTTGGGTCAAAAAAAAAAATTTTTTTATCTTTAATTTACCAGTTTATGTCGTTCTATGCGAGAAATGACAAAATCAAACCAAAAAAATACTTACAAATATACTTAATAAAGTTTAGTAAAATTTGTCTTATAGTGGTGAAACACACGGGTCGACAAACAATTTTGGGTCAAAAAAAAAAATTTTTTTATCTTTAATTTACCAGTTTATGTCGTTCTATGCGAGAAATGACAAAATCAAACCAAAAAAATACTTACAAATATACTTAATAAAGTTTAGTAAAATTTGTCTTATAGTGGTGAAACACGGGGCTCGACAAAGAATTTTGGGTCGAAAAAAAAAATTTTTTTTTTTTTGCCTTAAATGGTGGTTTTATGTCGTATTATACAAATACTAACCAAATTCGAGGCAAAAAAATGAAAAAAAAAAAAAAAAAATTTTTTTTTTTTTCTAAAATTTGTCTTATAGTGGTGAAACACACGGGTCGACAAACAATTTTGGGTCAAAAAAAAAAATTTTTTTATCTTTAATTTACCAGTTTATGTCGTTCTATGCGAGAAATGACAAAATCAAACCAAAAAAATACTTACAAATATACTTAATAAAGTTTAGTAAAATTTGTCTTATAGTGGTGAAACACGGGGCTCGACAAAGAATTTTGGGTCGAAAAAAAAAATTTTTTTTTTTTGCCTTAAATGGTGGTTTTATGTCATATTATACAAATACTAACCAAATTCGAGGCAAAAAAATGAAAAAAAAACAAAAAAAAATTTTTTTTTTTTTTACTAAAATTTGTCTTATAGTGGTGAAACACACGGGTCGACAAACAATTTTGGGTCAAAAAAAAAAATTTTTTTATCTTTAATTTACCAGTTTATGTCGTTCTATGCGAGAAATGACAAAATCAAACCAAAAAAATACTTACAAATATACTTAATAAAGTTTAGTAAAATTTGTCTTATAGTGGTGAAACACACGGGTCGACAAACAATTTTGGGTCAAAAAAAAAAATTTTTTTATCTTTAATTTACCAGTTTATGTCGTTCTATGCGAGAAATGACAAAATCAAACCAAAAAAATACTTACAAATATACTTAATAAAGTTTAGTAAAATTTGTCTTATAGTGGTGAAACACACGGGTCGACAAACAATTTTGGGTCAAAAAAAAAAATTTTTTTATCTTTAATTTACCAGTTTATGTCGTTCTATGCGAGAAATGACAAAATCAAACCAAAAAAATACTTACAAATATACTTAATAAAGTTTAGTAAAATTTGTCTTATAGTGGTGAAACACGGGGCTCGACAAAGAATTTTGGGTCGAAAAAAAAAATTTTTTTTTTTTTGCCTTAAATGGTGGTTTTATGTCATATTATACAAATACTAACCAAATTCGAGGCAAAAAAATGAAAAAAAAACAAAAAAAAATTTTTTTTTTTTTTATTAAAATTTGTCTTATAGTGGTGAAACACACGGGTCGACAAACAATTTTGGGTCAAAAAAAAAAATTTTTTTATCTTTAATTTACCAGTTTATGTCGTTCTATGCGAGAAATGACAAAATCAAACCAAAAAAATACTTACAAATATACTTAATAAAGTTTAGTAAAATTTGTCTTATAGTGGTGAAACACGGGGCTCGACAAAGAATTTTGGGTCGAAAAAAAAAATTTTTTTTTTTTGCCTTAAATGGTGGTTTTATGTCATATTATACAAATACTAACCAAATTCGAGGCAAAAAAATGAAAAAAAAACAAAAAAAAATTTTTTTTTTTTTTACTAAAATTTGTCTTATAGTGGTGAAACACACGGGTCGACAAACAATTTTGGGTCAAAAAAAAAAATTTTTTTATCTTTAATTTACCAGTTTATGTCGTTCTATGCGAGAAATGACAAAATCAAACCAAAAAAATACTTACAAATATACTTAATAAAGTTTAGTAAAATTTGTCTTATAGTGGTGAAACACACGGGTCGACAAACAATTTTGGGTCAAAAAAAAAAATTTTCTTATCTTTAATTTACCAGTTTATGTCGTTCTATGCGAGAAATGACAAAATCAAACCAAAAAAATACTTACAAATATACTTAATAAAGTTTAGTAAAATTTGTCTTATAGTGGTGAAACACGGGGCTCGACAAAGAATTTTGGGTCGAAAAAAAAATTTTTTTTTTTTTGCCTTAAATGGTGGTTTTATGTCATATTATACAAATACTAACCAAATTCGAGGCAAAAAAATGAAAAAAAAACAAAAAAAAATTTTTTTTTTTTTCTAAAATTTGTCTTATAGTGGTGAAACACACGGGTCGACAAACAATTTTGGGTCAAAAAAAAAAATTTTTTTATCTTTAATTTACCAGTTTATGTCGTTCTATGCGAGAAATGACAAAATCAAACCAAAAAAATACTTACAAATATACTTAATAAAGTTTAGTAAAATTTGTCTTATAGTGGTGAAACACGGGGCTCGACAAAGAATTTTGGGTCGAAAAAAAAAATTTTTTTTTTTTGCCTTAAATGGTGGTTTTATGTCATATTATACAATAACTAACCAAATTTTATTTTATAAACTGGCAGATTTAAGATAAAAAAAATTTTTTTTTGACCCAAAATTCTTTGTCGAGCCGCCTGTTTCAGCACTTTTTGACAAATTTTAGTCAAAAAAAAAAAAATTTTTTTTTTGATTGATTTTGTCTTTTCTCGCATAAAACGACATAAATTGGCAAATTTTTGGTCAAACAAAATTTTTAATAATTAAATATTAAAAAATTGAGTTGTTATGAACTACATTTAACACACGATTTGGTTGGATATCTGTATAAATCATTCAAAATGACGTATTTTGACAACGACCATACCATATTTATCATACCGGTTCTCGTCTGATCACCGAAGTCAAGCAATATTGGGCTTAGTTAGTACTTAGATGGGTGACCGCTTGGGAACACTAAGTGTTGTTGTTAATGTTTTTTAGCTCGCATGTTAACCTTAAAACTAATAATAATTTTTTGTTACTTTAAAGTTCTTTAATATGAACTAATTTTTATTTTTTTTAGTCCTTAACCAATGAAAAAACTTAGATTGAAAACAAAATGATGCTAATTTATCGTTATGTTTTATACACGTGAAAAGTAACTGCAAAGATTGCCTACGATTAATATCTTATTTGATGAAATTAAATCAAATATTTATTTACATATTTTAAGTTTCTTTATTCAAAAGTAATAGTCTTATGATTTCAACATACACACATATTTCAAAAATTTATAAAACAACGAAGAGTCGTTTCAATAATACTATTACGGTTACGTTTTATTTGACTCTTATATTGAATATATTAATTATATTTTTTATATAACAAATAGTTCTATAAATTTTTATATATGCTTAATAAATAACTATAATTCTACTGAGAAAAATTTTAATATTAAGTTTAAACATTCGTATAATACTAAGTTAATTTAAACTTAATTTTTTTTAAACTTATATTGCAATGTATGAAAGTTTTATAAAAGCATAAGTATGATGTGTCTTCTGAAACTATATTAGATATTATAATTATATTTCTTCTTTAAAACATAATATTATAATACTCCAATTCTTTATAAGATATAATTATATAATTTTTATATAAGCTTAATAAGAACTTTATTCATTTTAAGTTATATTAATATTGAGTAATAATACTAATGCACTTACTTAATTCTCATGAAGTATGTCTTGCATATAAGGTTATAATACTTATATACAAACTTAACTTTCATGAAGCGTATTTTTATATAAGGTATTTATATATTAAATTTCAAAAATTTCAAGTAAAAGTCTTATGATTTCAACATACACACATATTTCAAAAATTTATAAAACAATGAAGAGTCGTTTCAATAATACTTACAATGTATTAAAGTTTTATAAATGCACTAGTATGATGTGCCCTCTGAAACTTTATTAGATATTAAAATTATATTTCTTCTCTTAAACATAATATAAGAATACTCCAATTCTTTATAACTCCATTTCTTTATATTCGAACTTAATTCATTTTAAGTTATATTAATATTGAGTTATAATACTAACGCACTTACTTAATTCTCATGAAGTATGTCTTGCATATAAGATTATAACTCTTATATACAAACTTAACTTTCATGAAGCGTATTTTTCATATAAGGTATTTATATATTAAATTTAAATAATTTTATAACGAATCTTCGATAGGAGGATGAGTCTAAAGGGATCGCAGTATGACGGCTGCTCTACCCTTTACAGCGCCTCCACCGATAACAATGTCGTTTGCAATTGATTCTGAGCTCAAAAATTGTTAATACCAATATTTTAATTGAATCCAATCCATAACTTCTATAAGCATGATAATAGCTAATAGTCGTTTTTGACCAGACAATTTCAATGGCATCAATTTAACCATAAAGTATCGAACTGAAGGTAAACCTGGAGTTCTAGTTAATAGTTTAAGCCTAACAATGTAATTAATGCCCCATTTCTATTGTTGCAGACTAGCTTGGATACGACCTTAGAGGCGTTCAGGCATAATCCAACGGACGTTGCA
>CAWVQQ010000173.1:0-309655 GCA_963932295.1 Tipula lateralis | reverse complement strand
GCATTTTCATTTTGGGTGGGGTTAAATTGTGCATTTTACCCAAATTTTGAACAATTTTAATGTACAAACAAAACACAATTGGTAGTAATTTTTGCTAATTTATAATTATTTTGTGTAATTTTGTACCAAATATTTAATTTTAAAAGTGCAATTTTATGTCATTTGAGCTAGAATTCTCCATTTAACCGACATTTTGAACAATTTTAATATGAAAAAATTGAGTTGTGGTGATAAAACACACTTTGGTAGAATTTTGGTATTACATTTTGAACAATTTTAATATGAAAAAATTGAGTTGTGGTGATAAAACACACTTTGGTAGAATTTTGGTATTAACTGTTCAAAATTACGTTCAAATGGACAAATAATGAATAAAAAATTAAAAAATTTATAAATTAGCAAAAATTACTACCAAAACTTGTGTTTATTCACCACAACTCTATTTTTGTATATTTCAATTGTTCAGAATTTGGCTAGAATGGACAATATAACCCCACGCAACATAAAAATGCTTGTAAAAATTTTACATTTTGTTCTAAATAACGGTCAAACCTACAAGTTTTGTGTAAACTTGTCTATTTACAGTTATTTTGAACCAAATTTTGAATTATTACGTGCATTTTGATACTGCGTGGGGTTAAATTGTGCATTTTACCCACATTTTGAACAATTTAAATATACAAAAATTGAGTTGTGGTGACAAAACCGACGATTTGGTAGTAATTTTTGCTAATAAATATTTTTTTGTGTGTTTTTGTTCATTATTTGTCTATTGGAGCGTCATTTAGAACGACATGTACCAAAATCTTAACAAAATAATGGGTAAATGAAGAATAACACCCGAAATGAAATAAAATTGCACCTAGAAATTGAATATTCTAATCGAAATAACGGTAAATAGAGAAGTTGAGACAAAATTTTAAAGGTTACTTTAACCCAAAAATTTAATTTTTAGGTGCAATTTAATGTCATATGGGGTGAAACTCTCCATTAAACCGACATTTTGAACAATTTTAATATGAAACAATTGAGTTGTGGTGAAAAAATTAACTTTGGTAGAATTTTTGTATTAATTGTTCAAAATGATGTTCAAATGGACAAAGCGTGTGTTTTATCACCTTAACTCAATTTTTTTTTATTTCAATTGTCCAAAATGTGGGTGAAATGGACCAATTAACCACGAGAAACATAAGAATGCATGAAAACATTTTATATTTAGTTAGAAATAACGGTCAAACCGACAAGTTTTGTATAAACCTGTCTATTTACCGTTATTTCGAACCAAATTTGAAATTTTTACGTGCATTTTTATATTCCAAGGGGTTTAATTGTGCATTTTACCCACATTTTGAACAATTTAAATATCAAAAAAATTGAGTTGTGGTGACAAAACCCACGCTTTAGTAGTACTTTTTTGCAAATTATTTTTTTTTTTTGTGTTTTTGTTCATTATTTGTCCATTTGAACGTCCTTTTGAACGATATATACCAAAATCTTAACAAAGTAATGGGTAATTGGAAAATTTCACCCAAAATGACAAAAAATTGCACCTTAAAATAAAATATTCTAATAGAAATAACGTTTAATAAAGAAATTGACACAAAACTGGTCGTTTGAACGGTTATTTTGAACCAAATAATAAATTTTTCAGTGCAATTTAATGTCATTTGGGGTGAAATTCTCCATTTAACCGACATTTTGAACAATGTAAATATAAAACAATTGAGTTGTGGTGATAAATTAACTTTGGTAGAATTTTGGAAATTTTTGTTCAAAATGACGATCAAATGGACAAATAATGAATTAAAACATAACAAAAAATATAAATTAGCAAAAATTACTACCAAAGCGTGTGTTTTATCACCACAATTCTATTTTTGTTTATTCTAATTAACGATAAATAGACAAGTTAATACAAAACTGATCTGTTTTACCACTATTTCGAACAAAATATTCAATTTTTTCGTGCATTTACATATTGCGTGGGGTTACTTTGTCCATTTAACCCACATTTTGAACAATTTTTATATAAAAAAAATTGAATTGTGGTGACAAAACACACGCTTTGGTAGACATTTATGCTTATGATTATTTATTTGGTGTTATTTTGAACTAAATATTAAATTTTTAAGTGAAATTTAAGGTCATTTCTGCTAAACTTCTCCATTTGACCGACATTTTGAACAATTTCAATATGAAAAAATTGAGTTGTAGTGATAAAACACACTTTGGTAGAATTTTAGTATTAATTGTTCAAAATGACGTTCAAATGGACAAATAATGAATAAAAACACAAAAAAAATATAATTAGCCAAAATTACTACCAAAAGCGTGTAAGTTATCACCACAACTCAATTTTTCTATATTTCAATTGTTCAAAATGTGGGTAAAATGGGCCATTCAACCCCCCGAAACATGAAAATGCACGTTAAAATTTAGTATTTTGTTCGACATAACGGTAAAACCGACAAGTTTTGTGTAAACTTGTCTATTTACCGTTATTTCGAACCAAGTTTTAAAAGATAACGTTCATTTTTATACTTCGTGGGGTAAAATTGTGCATTTCACCCACATATTGAACAATTTAAAAATCAAAAATTGAGTTGAGTTGACAAAACCCACGCTTTTGTAGTAATTTTTGCAAATTAAATTTTTTTTTGTGTGTTTGTTCATTATTTTTCCATTTGAACGTCATTTTGAACGACATGTACCAAAATCTTAACAAAATAATGGGAAAATGGAGTATTCAGACACAAATTAAAAAAAATGACACCTTAAATTAAAATATTTTAATCGAAATAACGGTAAAAAGACAAGTTGACACAAAACTTGTAATTTTTTCCGTTATTTTGAAATAAATATTTAATTTTTAAGTGCAATTTTATGTCATTTGGGGTGAAATACTTCATTTCACCGACACTTTAAACAATTTAAATATGAAACAATTGAGTTGTGGTGATAAAATAAAATTTGGTAGAATTTTGGTTTTAATTGTTCAAAATGACGTTCAAATATGAATGACGTTCAAATTTTTATTCAATAATGAATAGAAAATACAGAAAATATATAAATTAGCCAAAATAACAAGCAAGGCGTGTATTTTACCACTACAGCTCGATTTTTGTATATTCCAATTGTTCAAAATTTGGGTGAAATGGGCAATATTACCCCACGCAACATATAAATTCACGTTAAAATTTAATATTTTGTTCGAAATAACGGTCAAACCGACAAGTTTTGTGTTAACTTGTCTATTTACAGTTATTTTGAACCAGATTTTTACGTGCATTTTTAGACTGCGTGGGATTAAATGGTGCATTTTGCCCACATTTAAACCAAATACTTAATTTTTAAGTGCAATTTATTAATATTTGAAGTAAAATTCTCCATTTTACCGACATTAAGAACAATTTCAATATGATACAATTGAGTTGTGGTGATAAAATTAACTGTGGTAGAATTTTGGTATTAATTGTTCAAAACGACGTACAAATGGACAAATAATAAATAAAAACACAAAAAAAATATAAATTAGCCAAAATTACTACCAAAGCGTGTGTTTTATCACCTTAACTCAATTTTTGTTTATTTTAATTGTCCAAAATGTGGGTAAAATGGACCATTCAACCACGAGAAACACAAAAATGCATTTTATAATTTGCTATTTTGCTTGAAATAACGGTAAAACAGACCAAATTTGTGAAAACTTGTCTATTTGCCAATAGTTTAAAAACCAATTTTAAATTTTGACGTGTCTTTTCATATTGCATGGGTTTAATTGTGCATTTTACCCACATTTAAAACAATTTTAATAAAAAAGATTATAATGTGGTGACAAAACACACGATTAAGAAGTAATTTTTGCTTTTTGATATTTTTTTTGTGTTATTTTGAACCAAATATTTCTTTTTAAAGTGCAATTTAATGTCATTGGGGGTAAAATTCTCTATTTATCCGACATTTTGAACAATTTCAATATGAAACAATTGAGATGTGGTGATTTAACTCACTTTGGTAGAATATTGATATTAATGGTTCAAAATGACGTTCAAATGGACAAATAAGGTATAAAAACACAAAAAATATAAATTAGCAATAATAACTACCAAAGCGTGAGTTTTATCATCACAACTCAATTTTTTTATATTTCAATTGTCCAAAATGTGGATAAAATGGACAAAATAACCCCGCGCAATATAAAAATGCACGTCAAAATTTAATATTTTGTTCGAAATAACGGTAAAAAGACAAGTTTTGTATGAAATTGTATATTTGCCAAAATTTTCGAACGAAATTTAAAATTGAAACGTGCATTTACATATTGCGTGGGGTTAAATGTGCATTTTACCAAAATTTTGAACCATTTTAATATAAAAAAATTCAGTTGTGGTGACAAAACACACGCTTTGGAAGTAATTTCGGCTAATTAATAATTATTTTATGTTATTTTGTACTAAATATGTAATTTTGAAGTGAAATTTAATGTCATTTGAGCTGAAATTCTCCATTTTACCGACATTTTGAACAATCTAAAAATGAAACAAGTGAGTTGTGGTGATAAAACACACTTTAGTAGAATTTTGGTATTAATTGTTCAAAATGACGTTACAATGGACAAATAATGAATAAAATACACAAAAAAAATTTAAATTAGCAAAAATTACTACCAGAGCGTGGGTTTTATCACCACAACTCAATTTTTATATATTTCAATTTTCCAAGGTTAAGGTAAAATGGACAATTAAACCCCGCACAACTTAAAATGTACGTAAAAATTTAATATTTTGTTCGAAATCACGATAAAACAGAAAAGTTTTCAGTAAACTTGTCTATTAACCGTTATTTCGAACCAAATTTTAAATTTTTACGTGCATTTTAATATTGCGTGGGGTTAAATTGGGCATTTTGCCCACATTTTGAACAATTTTAATATCAAAAAATGGAGTTTCACTACACTAAAACACACGCTTTAGTAGTATTTTTGCTAATTAATATTTTTTTGTGTTTTTGTTCATTATTTGTCCATTTGAACGGCCTTATGAACGATATGTACCAAAATCTTAACAAAATAAAAGGTGAATGGAGAATTTTACCCCAATTGACATAAACTTGCACCTTCGAATTAAATATTTTGATCGAAATAACGAAAAAAGTCGAGTTAGCACAAAACTTGTCGTTTTTATCGTTATTTTGAACCAAATATTTAATTTTAAAGTGCCATTTAATGTCATTTGGGGTGTAATTCTCCATTTATTCGACATTTTGAACAATTTCAATATGTTACAATTGTGTTTTAGTGATAAAATTAACTTTGGTAGAATTTTGGTATAAGTTGTTCAAAATGACAATAAAATATGAATGACGTTCAAATTTTTATTCAATAATGAATATTAAATATAAAAAATTTATAAATTAGCAAAAATTACTACCGAAGCATGTGTTTTATCACCACAACTCTATTTGTGTAACTTCCAATTGTTCAAAATTTAGGTAAAGTGAACAAAATAACCCAACGAACATTAAAATGCACGTTAAAATTTAATATTTTGTTCAAAATAAAGGTAAAACCGACAAGTTTTGTGTAAACTTGTCTATTTATCGTTATTTTGTACCAGATATTAAATTATTCGTTCATTTGTATATTGTGAGAGGTTAAATTGTGCAATTTACCCAAATTTTGAACAATTTTAATATAAAAGAAATTGAATTGTGGTGACAAAACACACGCTTTGGTATTAATTTTTGCTAATTTATATTTACTTATTGTGTTATTTTGTACCAAATATTTAATTCTTAAGTGCAATTTAATGTCATTTAGGGTGAAATTCTCCATTTAATAGACATTTTGAACAATTTCAATATGCAACAATTGAGTTGTGGTGATAAAATTAACTTTGGTAGAATTTTGTTATGAAGTGTTCCAAATAACGTTCAAATGGACAGATAATGAATAAAAACAGAAAAAAATATAATTACTCAAAAATACTACCGAAACGTGTGTTTTATCACCACAACTCAATTTTTTTATATTTAAATTGTCCAAAACGTGGGTTTATTGGATCATTTACCCCTGCAACATAAAAATGCTTGTAAAAATTAAAAATTTTGTTCGAAATAACGGTTAAAGAGACCAAATTTGTGTAAACTTGTGTTTTTAACGTTATTTCGAACCAAATTTTAAATTTTTGCGTGCATTTTTATATTGCGTGGGGTAAAACTAGGCATTTTTCCCACATTTTAAACAATTTAAATATATAAGGATTGAATTGTGGTGACAAAACACACGCTGTGGTAGTAATTTTTGCTTATTCATGTTTTTTTTTTGTGTTGTATTGAACCAAATGTTGCATTTTCAAGGGCAGTTTAACGTCATTTGTGGTTTAATTCTCCATTTAACCGACATTTTGAACAATTTCAATATAATTAATTGAATTGTGATGATAAATCACACTTTAGTAGAATTTTTGTATTAATTGTTCAAAATGACGTTTAAATAGACAAACAATGACAAAAAACAGACAAAAAATTTTAACGTCATTTTGAACGACTTGTACCAAAATCTTTACAAAACAATAGGTATATGGAGAATTCTACCCAAAATGAAATCAAATTAAATTTTGAAATTAAATATTTTAATCGAAATAACGGTTAATAGACAAGTTGACCAAAACTTGTCATTTTTACCGTTATTTCGAACCAAATATTTAATTTTAAAGTGCAATTTAATGTTATTCGGGGTGAAGTTCTCCATTTCACCGACATTTTGAACAATTTTAATATGAAATAATTGAGATGTATATAATTGTGATAAATTTAACTTTAGTAGAATTTTGGTATTTCTTGTTCAAAGTGACGTTCAAATATGTATGACGTTCAAATTTTTATTCAATAATTAATAACGAATACAGAAAATATATAAATGAGCAAAAATTACTACCATAGCGTGTATTTTATCACCACAACCCTATTTCTGTATATCCTAATTTTTCAAAATTTGGGTAAAATGGACAATATTTCTCAATATTTATATTCTATAAATTCACGTAATATTTTTATAATTTGTTCGAAATAACGGTAAAACAGACAAGTTTTGTGGTAACTTGTCTGTTACCGTTATTTCGTACCAAATTTCAAATTTTTACGTGCATTTTTATATTGCATGGGGATATATTGTGCATTTTACTTTCATTTTGATCAATTTAAATATAAAAAAAATTAGCTGTGGTGACAAAACACACGCTTTGGTAGTAATTTTTGCTAATTTATATTTTTTTTTGTGTTATTTTGAACCAAATATTTCATTTTTAAGTGGAATTAAATGTCACTTGGGGTCAAATTCCATTTAACTGACATTTTGTAAAATTTCAATATCAAACAATTAAGTTGTGGTGATAAAGCACACTTCGGTAGAATTTTGGTATTTATTGTTCAAAATGACGTTGAAATGGACAAAAAATGAATTAAAACACAAAAAAAATATTAATTAGCAAAAATTATTACTAAAGCATGGGTTCTGTCACCACAACTCAATTTTTTTATATTTAAATTGTTTAAAATGTGGGTAAAATCCACAATTTAACCCCACGCAATGTTAAAATGAACTTTCAAATTTAGAAATTGGTACGAAATAACGGTCAATCGACAACTTAACTTAAAACTTTATCATTAATTAGAGCAAAATATTAAATTTTTACATGCAGTTTTATGTTGCGTGGGGTGATATTGTCCAATTTACTCAAATTTTAAACAAGTGGAAAATACACAAATAGAGTTGATGTGATACGCTTTGGTAGAAGTTTTTACTAATTTTTATATTTTTGTATTTTTTATTCATTTGAACGTCATTTGAACGTCTTTTTGATCAATTAGTAACAAAATTTTACCAAAAAGTGTTTTATCACCACAACTCTATTGTTTTATATTGAAATTGTTCAAAATGTTGGTAAAATTAAGAATTTCAACCCAAATGACAATTCATTGCACTTAAAAATTAAATTGTCGGTTCAAAATAACGGTTAAAACGACAAGTTTTGTGTAAACTTGTCTATCAAACGTTATTTCGGTTAAAATATTTTATTTTTAAGTTTAATTTAAGGTCTTTGGGCTGAAATTCTCCATTAAACAGACATTTTGAACAATTTTGAAATGACACAATTGGGTTGTGGTGATAAATCATACTTTGGTAGTATTTTGGAAATAATTGTTCAAAATGACGTTCATATGGACAAATAAGGAAAAAAAACACAAAAAAAAAATAAAAATAAGCAATAATTACTACCAAAGCGTGAGTTTTATCAATACAACTCAATTTTTTTTTATTTTTCAATTGTTCAAATTTGGGTAAAATGGTCCATTAAACCCCGCGCAACATAAAAATGCACGTTATAATTTAATTTTATGTTGAAAATAACGGTAAAACAGACAAGTTTTGTGTTAACTTGTCTATTTACCGTTATTTCGAACGAAATTTTTAATTTTTACGTGCATTTTTATATTGCGTGGGGTAAAATTAAGCATTTTACTAAAATTTGGGTTCGAAATAATAGTAAAACAGACAAGTTTTGTTTAAACTTGTCTATTTTCCGTTATTTCGAACCAAATATTGAATTTTTACGAGCATTTCTATAATGCTAGGGGTTTAATTGTGCACTTTACTCATATTTTAAACAATTTTATTAAAAGATTGAATTTTGGTGACAGATCACACGCTTTGGTAGTAATTTTTGCTCATTGATATTTTTTTTTTGTTATTTTGATCCAAATATTTCTTTTTTAAGTGCTATTGAATGTCATTTGGGGTAAAATTCTCCATTTAACCGACATATTGAACAATTTCAATATAAGACACCTTAGTTGTAGTGATAAAACACACTTTGGTAGAATTTTGGTATGAGTTGTTCAAAATGACGTTCAAATTGTAAAATAATGAATAAAAAAGTAAAAGCATTATAATTTAGCAACAATTACTACCAAAGCGTGTGCTTTATCACAACAACTCTATTTTTTTATATTTCAATTGTCCAAAATGTGGGTTAAATAAATCATATTACTTGTAGCGGGTCAACATATTTGTTGAATAATATTTCAAACCGCTTATTATTTATTAATGCAGCTTTTTCAATGCTGAATTTTATTACGTCACGTTCAATCGTATAATCGAGGTAAACATTATATTCACAGTGACAAGTGCACCATATATATTCCTGTAGAATATTCTTGTTTCGATAGCATATTTAGTACAGTCAGTTGTTACTTCTTTTGAATAGATATTTTGTTGTTCGTATCCGACATCTATTTAAAGTATAATGCACCACATTATTAATTTACATTATCATAATTAGCATTATTTATTTTGATGTTAGTATTTCTCGATCGTGGCGCGCGTGTCCTCCCTCTTGGTTGAGTGACAAGCCAATTATTTTCGGCCATTAGTTTCATTACCTTTTAACACTTGTTGGTGGACAATTTCATTTTTGTGGAGCGGTGTAGTAAAAAATAAAATAAATATAAAATAAATAAATAAAAACATTTAAACATTAAAGATAAATTTATAATACAATATAAATTAAATGTTAAAAAAATTATAAATGAAAATAAAATAAATATTAAATTTACAAATTAAATAAAAACATTTTTAACATACAAAATAAAATCAATTAGATATACACAAATTAAAGTGTTAGATTGGTGACCCCGACGGCTCTTTTAAGGGCACAACACGCAAATATTACAAATACGCGTATTTATTACCTCCACGCAACGAGGGAAACGGAGAATCGCGTGTGCAAACCCCCGCGCAACGGGGTTTAACGGAGTATCGCGTGTGCAAACCCCCGCGCAACGAGGGATAACGGAGTATCGCGTGTGCAGAACCCCCGCGCAGCGAGGGAATACAAAACGCGTGTGCAAAACCCCGTGCACCGAGGGTGACGGAAAACGCATCGAGAGAGAGAGACGGAGAAAATGCGTAAGCATACATCGCGCAACATAATAAAAAAATTTTGTAAGTTTTGTTTATTTATATATCTAAAAAATTTATTTTTCCACAAACCACTTCTTTTACTCTCTCTGTATCTATTTTTTCTCTCTCAATTGTACGTCCACCCGCCGATACCGTTGGCATCAATTTTTTTCTCTTAAAGCAACGGTACAATACGCTCCGCCGCCACGTTTTTCCAAATCGAGAAAATTTATTTATCAGAGTCGCAAAATATCTTTTTTTTTTCCTCAAAGTCAATTTTTTTTCTCCTCTCTTTTAATCGCATATAAGCGGTCGAATATTAGTGTTGTGTAAAAGATGAGTGAAACTAAGAAACAAGATGTCAAGATGGACCAGGGAGACGTAAAATACAGCGAAATTTCGTCGGCAAGGACACTGCCACTATAGCCATTATGAATGTTCGAGATTAAAGGTTGGATCGCATTGGCGGAGATCACCTTTGACCTGCAGAAGACGACGAGCTCCAAACAAAAAACCTGCAGGAAATCTCGTCCATACCGTCGCACTTGTTCCAAACTACAATACCGGACGTGTTGAAAAATCCCCCGCAAACATACCACTATGAGCAGCTTAAAGCTTTCTTACTAAACCGTCTCGCTTCTTCAGACGAAAGGCAGCTAGAGGCATTGCTCAGGGGTCAGGATTTTGGCGACCGTAAACCGTCCGAAGCCCTCAGACATATCGAGAGTCTGGCAGGGATTAATTTCGGTGTTCCAGTTATCCGTTCACTTTGGACCCGAAATTTACATGAATTATTAAGAATGGCGTTAGCTGCCCAACTCGACTCGGCTCCTTTATCGTCTCTAGCCGAGGTTGCAGATCGTATGCACGAAAGCATCAGGTTGCAGCAACCAAACTAACACGCCATCGAGAGACCCTATAATCCTCCGGCATCATCACCATTTTCACGAGTACGAGAGCCACGAAGAGCAAGGCCAATTCAGGACGAACAACCATCGACATCGTCATCTGACTCATTCGCGTCTCGCTTGACACGAATTGAGCAAATTGTCAGACAATTAAGCATAGGTGCGCCAGGCCAACGAAGCATACCATTTGCACGGCCAATACCCCGATCACGTTCACGCTCTCGATTACGTTCACGACCTCGTACTCGCTAAAATAATCGAGGGCAAAATACTGGTTCAAATAATCCGAACCAGCTTTGTTGGTACCATTTACACCACAAAGAAAGAGCTCACATGTGTATTAAACCTTGTGCCTATGAGCCCCAAACGGGTAGTGATCCAAAAAACTTGTAGATCCCCTTGTCGAGTCGGCCGCACTCTCGACCTAAAATAACAGCCGCCTCTTTATAAATGACGTAATTAACAACCTGACTTTTCTTAAAGACACGGGAGCTGACCTTTCGGTGCTCCGTAATCGACGTTTTTCCACGTCGATATTTTTAAATTTAAAATAACACGATCTTGTGTTAGCAGCCGCCAATGGTACAAAATTTAACACCTATGGAACTAAATTGCTCCAGGTGAATATCGGACTAAGACGTAATTTCAAGCATGCATTTGTTTTGGCAGCAGTGAATCGTCCGATTATTGGCGTTGATTTTTTGAATAAATTTGGCCTGCGAGTCGACAATTTTGCACGAAATATTAAATTTTTAAGTGCAATTGAATGTCATTTGGGGTGAAATTCTCCATTTAACCGATATTTAGAACAATTAAAATATGAAACAATTGAGTGGTGGTGATAAAATTAACTTTGGTAGAATTTTGGTATTAATTGATCAAAATGTCGTTCAAATGGACAAATGGTGAATAAAAATGTTATAAATTAGCAAAAATTACTTCCAAAGCGTGTTTTTTATCACCACAAATCTATTCAATTGTTCAAAATTTGGGTAAAATGGACAATTAAACCTCACTCAACAGTAAAATGTACGTTTAAATTTAATATTTTGTTCGAAATAACGGTAAAATAGACAAGTTTTGTGTAAACTTGTCTATAAACCGTTATTTCGAAACAAATTTTAAATTTTTAGGAGCAATTTTATATTGCGTGAGTTAAAATTGTGCATATAACCCACATATTGAACAATTTAGATATCAAAAAATTGAGTTGTGGTCACAAAGCACTCGCTTAAGTAAAAATTTTTGCTAATTAATATATTTTTGTGTTTTTTTCATTATTTGTCCATTTGACCGTCAGTTTGAACGACATGTACCAAAATCTTAACAACATAATGGGTGAATGAAAAATTTAACACGAAATGACATAAAATTGCACTTTAAAATTTAAAATTTTAATCAAAATAACGGTAAATACACAAGTTGTCACTAAACTTGTCGTTTTAACCGTGATTTTGAACTTATTGTTTATTTTGTAAGTGCAATTTAATGTCATTTGCGGTAAAATTTTCAACTTGACCGACATTTTGAACAATTTATATTTGAAACAAGTGAGTTATGGTGATAAAACACACTTTGGTAGAATTTTGGTATTAATTGTTCAAAATGACGTTCAAATGGACAAATAATGAATAAAAATTCAAAAATAAAATTAATAAGCAAAACTTACTACCAAAACGTGTGTTTTATCACCGCAAATCTAGTTTTGTATATTCCAATTGTTCATAATTAAGGTGAAATGGACAATATAACCTCACGTAACATAAATATGCACGTAAAATTTTAATATTCTGTTCAAAATAACGGTAAAATAGACAAAGTTTTTTTCAATTTGTCTTTAAACCGTTATTTCGAACCAAATTTTAAATTTTTACGTGCAATTTTATATTGCGTGAGGTGAAATTGTGCATATAACTCACATTTTGAACAAATTTAATATTAAAAAATTGAATTGTGGTGACAAAACACACGCTTTGGTAGTAATTTTTGCTTATAAATATTTTTTTGTGTTATTTTGAACGAAATATTTAATTTTTAAGTGCAATTGAATGTCATTTTGGGTGAAATTCTCCATTTAACCGACATTTTGAACAATTTCAAATTAACAACAATTTCGTTGTCGTGATAAAACACACTTTGTTTTTATAGAATTTTGGTATAAATTGTTCAAAGTGGCGTTCAAATGGCCAAATAATGAATTAAAACAAAAAAAAAATATAAATAAGCAACAATTACTACCAAAGCGTGTGTTTTATCACCACAACTCAATTTTGTATATATAAAGAGTCCAATATGTAAGGAAATGAACAATTTTACCCCGCGCGACATAAAAATGTACGTAAAAATTTAAAATTTTGTTCGAAATAACGGTAAACCAGACAAATTTTATGTAAGTTTGTCTATTTACCGTTATTTCGAACCATTTTAAAGTTTTTACGTGCATTTCTATGTTGCGTAGGGTTTATTTGTGCATTTTACCCTTATTTTGATCAATATAAATAAATAAAGATTGAATTGTGGAGACAAAACACACGCTTTGGTAGTAAGTTTTGCTTATTAATATTTTTTTGGTGATATTTTGAAAAAAATATTTAATTTTCTAGGTCAATTTAATGTCATTTGGAATAAATTCTTCATTTAACTGACATTTTGAACAATATAAATACGAAACACTTGAGTTGTGGTGATAAAACACACTTTTGTGGAATTTTGGTATTAATTGTTCAAACTGACGTTCAAAACGACAAATAATGAATAAAAACACAAAAAAAATTAAAATTAGCAAGAATTCCTACCAAAGCGTCTGTTTTATCAGCAGAACTCCATTTTTTTTATATTTTAATTGTCCAAAATGTGAGATGGACCATTTAACCCCGCGATACATAAAAATGCTCGTTAAAATTTAATATTTTGTTCTGAATAACGGTTAAACAGACAAGTTTTGTATTAACAGACAAAGAAACAGACAAGTTTTGTCTATTTACCGTTATTTCGAACTGAATTTAAATTTAAACGTGCATTTTATATTACGTGGGGTTAAATTTTGCATTACCCACATTTCAAACAATTAAAATATCAAAAAATTGAGTAATGGTGACAAAACACACGCTTTGGAATTTTTTTTGCTATTTAATATTTTTTTTGTGTTTGTTCATTATTTGTCCATTTGAACGTCATTTTGAACGATATGTACCAAAATCTTAATATAATAATGGGTAAATGGAGAATTTCACCCAAGTTGACATTAAAATGCACCTTTAAATTAAATATTCTAATCGAAATAACGATAAATAGACAAAATGACACAAAACTTGTCGATTTAACCAATATTTTGAACAAAATATTTAATTTTAAAGTGCAGTTAAACAAAATTTGAGTGAAATTTTCAATTTAACTGACATTTTGAACAATTTATATATGAAACAATTGATTTGTGGTGATTAAATTAACTTTGGTAGAATTTTGGTTTTAATTGTTCAAAATGACGTTCAAATGGACAAATAATGAAAAAAAATACAAAAATAATATAAATAAGCAAAAATTACTACCAAAGCGTGTGTTTTATCACCACAAACCTATTTTGTTATATTCCAATTGTTCAAAATTTGGGTAAAATGGGCAAAATTACCCCACGCAACATAAAAATGCACGTAAAAATTTAATATTTTATTTTAAATAACGGTAAAATAGACAAGTTTTGTTTAAATTTGTCTATTTACCGCTATTTTGAACGAAATTTAAAATTTTAACGTGCATTTTTATATTGCGTGGAGTTATATTGTGCATATTACCCACAGTTTGAACAATTTGAATTAATTAAAATTGAATTTTGGTGACAAAACACACGCTTTGGTATTAATTTTTGCTTATTAATATTCGTTTTTGTGTTATTTAACCCCGCACAACATAAAAATGCACGTAAAAATTTATTATTTTGTTCGAAATAACGGTATAACATACAAGTTTTGTGTAAACTTGTCTATTTACCGTTACTTCAAATCAAATTTTAAATTTAAATGTGCATTTTCATATTTGGTGGGGTTAAATTGTGCATTTTACCCACATTTTGATCAATTAAAATATGAAAAAATTGAATTGTGGTGACAAAACATACGCTTTGGAAGTGATTTTTGCTAATTAATATTTAATGTGTTTTTGTTCGTTATTTGTCCATTTGAACGTCATTTTGAACGATATGTACCAAAATCTTAATAAAATAATGGGTCAATGGAGAAATTTACTCCAAATCACATAAAATTACACCTTAAAATTAAATATTCTAATTTAAATAACGGTAAATGGACCAGTTGACACAAAACTTGTCGTTTTACAGTTATTTTGAACCACATATTTAATTTTTAAGTGCAATTTTTTGTAATTTGGGGTGTAATTCTCCATCAAACCAACATTTTGAACAATTTTTATATGAAACAATTGAGTTGTGGTGATACAATTAACTTTGGTAGAATTTAGGTATTAATTGTTCAAAATGACGTCCAAATGGACAAATTATGAATAAAAATACAAAAAAAATAAAAAACTGCAAAAATTACTACCAAAGCGTGTGTTTTATCAACACAACTCAATTTTTTTGGTATTTCAATTGTTTAAAATGGGGGTTAAATGGATCAGTAAACCCCGCACAACATTAAAATGCACGTAAAAAATTAATATTTTGTTCGAAATAACGGTAAAATAGACAAGGTTTGTATAAACTTGTCTATTTACCGTTATTTCGAACCAAATTTTAAATTTTAACGTGCATTTTGATATTGCATGAGGTTTAATTGTGCATTTAACCCACATTTGAACAATTAAAATCTAAAAAATTGATTTCCGGTGACACAACACACGCTTTGATAGTATTTTTTGCTTTTAATATTTTTATTGTGTTATTTTGAACCAAATATTTAATTTTTAAGTGCAATTTAATGTCATTTGGGCTGTAATCTTTCATTTAACCGAAATTTTGAACAATTTTAATATGAAACAATCGAGTTGTGGTGATAAAACACACTTTGGTAGAATTTTGGTATAAATTGTACAAAATGACGTTCAAATGGACAAATATTGAATAATTACACAAAAAAAAAATAAATTAGCATAAATTACTACCAAAGCGTGTGTATTATAACCTCAACTCAATTTTTTTATATTTCATTTTCCCAAAATGTGGGTTTAATGGCTCATTTAACCCCGCGCAACATTAAAATGCACGTAAAAATTTAATATTATGTTCGTGGTGACAAAACACACGAAGTTTAGGCTATTTAATTTTTTTTTGTGTTTTTGTTCATTATTTGTCCATTTAAACGTGATTTCGAACGACATGTGCCAAAATCTAAACAAAATAATAGGTAAATGGAGAATTTTACCAGAAATGACAAAAAGTTGCACCTTTAAATTTAATTTTTCAATCGAAATAAGGGTTTATTTCTGTCATTTTGTCATTTAACCATTATTTTAATTAAAATGTTTAATTTTAAGGTGCAATATTATGTCATTTCGAGTATAATTCTCCAATTACTCAATATTTTGGGTAAAATTCTCCAATTTTTCATTATTTTGGTAAGGTTTTGGAACATATCGTTCAAAATAACGATCAAATAGACAAATTATGAACAAAAACACAAAAAAATATTAATTAGCAACAATAACTACCAAAGCGTGTGTAATGTCACAACAACTTAAATTTTTAAGTTGTTGTGACATAACACACAAATTTGATACAAATGTGGGTAAAATGCACAAATGAGCCCCACGCAATACAAAAATGCACGGTAAAATTTTAATTTTGGTTGAAAATAACGGTTAATAGACAATTTTACCCAAAATTTGTCTTTTTTACCGTTGTTTCGAACAAAATATTTAATTTAAACGTGCATTTATATGTTTATTTTTTTTGTGTTATTATTCATTATTTGTCCATTTGAACGTTTTTTTTGAACAATTAATACCAAAATTCTACCAAAGTGTTATTTATCACCACAACTCAATTTTTTCATATTAAAATTGTTCAAATGTCGGTTTAATGGAGAATTTAAGCCCAAATGACATAAAATTGCACTTAAAAATTAAATATTTGGTTCAAAATAACACAGAAAATCAATATAATTAAGCAAAAATTACAACCAAAACGTGTGTTTTGTCATCACAATTCAGTTTTTTGATATTTTAATTGTTCAAAATTTGGGTAAAATGCACAATTGAACCCCGCGCAATATCAAAATGCACGTAAAAATTTGATATTTGGTTCGAAATAACAGGAAATAGACAAGTTTTAACAAAACTTGTCTGTTTTACCGTTATTTCGAACAAAATATTAAATTTTTACGTGCAGTTTTATGTTGCGTTGGGTTAAATTGTGCATTTTACCCCCATTTTGGACAATTGAAATATGAAAAAAATTGAGTTGTGGTGATAAAAAACAAGATTTGGAAGTATTTTTTGCTAATTTATATTTTTTTTTTGTGTTTTTATTCAATATTTGAATCAAGTATGTTTTTTCACCACATATCAATTTTTTCATATTTAAATTGTTCAAAATGTCAGTTAAATGGAGAATTTCACCCCAAATGACATAAAACGCCCCTTAAAAATTAAATATTTGGTTCAAAATAATACAAAAAAAATATAAATTAGCAAAAATTACTACCAAACCGTGTGTTTTGTCACCACAATTCAATTTTTTTTTATTTAAATTGTTCAAAACGTCGGTTAAATGCACAATTTAACTAAACGAAATATAAAAATGAACTTAAATGTTTAAAATTTGGAAGAAAAAACGATAAATAGACAAATCAAAACAAAACTTGTCTGTTTTTCCGTTATTTCGAACAAAATTTTAAATTTTTACGTGCATTTTTATGTTGCGTGGGGTTTTGTTGTCCATTTTACCCAAATTTTGAACAATTGGAAAATTCGAAAATAGAGCTGTTTTGATAAATCACACGCTTTGGTAGTAGTTTATGCTAATTTATATATTTTTTATAGTTTTTATTCATTATTTGTCCATTTGAACGTCATTTTGAACAATAAATACCAAATTTCTACCAAAGTTAATTTTACATTTTGGACAATTGAAATATAAATAAATTGAGTTATGGTGATAAAACATACGCTTTGGTAGTCATTTTTATTAAAAAAAATATTAATAAACAAAAATTACACACGCTTTGTGTTTTGTCACCTCAACTCAATTTTTCGATATTTATATTGTTCAAAATGTAGGTAAAATGCACAATTAAGCCCCACGCAATATAAATATAGACGTAAAAATTTAAAATTTGGTTCAAAATAACGGTCAATAGACAAGTTTTAAAAAAACTAGTCTGTTTTACTGTTATTTTGAACAAAATATCAAAATTTGACGTGAATTTTTATGTTGCGTGGGGTTTAATGGTCCATTTTACTCACATTTTGGACAATTGAAATATAAAACAATTGAGTTGTGGTGATAAAACACACGTTTTGGTAGTAATTTTTGCTCATATATATTTTTTTATGTTTTATTTCATTAATTTTCCATTCGAACGTCAGTTTGAACAATAATTACCAAAATTCTACCAAAGTAAGTTTTTTTTACCACAAATCAATTTTTTCACATTGAAATTGTTCAAAATGACGGTTAAATGGAGAATTTCACCCCAAATGACAATAAATCGCACTTAAAAATTAAATATTTGGTTCAAAATAACACAAAAATAAATATTAATAACCAAAAATTACTACCAAACGTGTGTTTTTTCACAACAATTCAATTTTTTTATATATCAATTGTTCAAAATGTGGGTAAAATGAACAATTTAACCCCACGCAATTTAAAAATGCACGTTTAAATTCCAAAATTTGTTCGAAATAACGGTAATAAGACAAGTTTTCCCAAAACTTGTCTGTTTCACCGTTATTTCGAACAAAATATTAAATTTAACGTGCACATTAAGGTTGCTCGGAGTTAAATGGTCCATTTAACCAAATTTAATGAGTTTTTAATGTTTATTAATGTTCAAATTTAACGTATTGTCGCCACAATTCAATTTTTGGATATTTGAATTGTTCAAAATGTAGGTTAAATGCACAATTACACCCCACGAAATTTAAAATTGATGATACAATTTTAAATTTTGTTCTATATAACGGTTAATAGACAAGTTTTAACAAAACTTGTCTATTTTACCGTGATTTCGAACCAAACATTAAAATTTAACGTGCATTTTTTTATTGCGTTGGGTTATTTGGTCCATTTTATCCAAATTTTGGATCAATTGGAAAATACATAAATAGATTTGTGATGATAAAACAAACTTTTTGGTAGTAATTATTGCTAATTTATATTTTTTTTTGTATTTTTATTCATTATTTGTTCATTGACGTTCATTTTTAACAATTTATACCAAAACTCTACCAAAGTATGTTTTATCACCACAACTCAATTGTTACATATGCAAATTATTCAAAATGTCGGTTTAATGTAGATTTCAACCCAAAATGACATTCCATTGCACTTAAAAATTTAATATTTGGTTCGAAATAACACAAAAAAAATTTTAATAAGCAAAAAATACTACCAAAGCGTGTGTTTGGTCACCACAATTAAATTTTTCTATATTTTAATTGTTCAAAATGTGGGTAAAAAGCACAATTTAACCCCACGCAATAAGAAAATGCACGTAAAAATTAATTCCGAAAAAAAATTCCGAAATAACGGTTAATAGACAAGTTTAAACAAAACTTGTCTATTTTACCGTCTTTTCGGACACAACATTAATTTTAAAGTGCCGTGTTATAGTGCGTGGGGCTGTCCATTTGACGCAAATTTTGGACAATTGAAATATAAAAAAAATAGATTTGTGGTGATAAAACACACGCTTTGGTAGTAATTTTTGCTAATTTATTTTATTTTTGTATTTTATTCATTATTTGTCCATTTGAACTTCATTTTTTACAATTAATACCAAAATCCACCAAAGTTAATTTTATCACCATAACTCAATTGTTTCATATTTATTTTGTTCAAAATGTCGGTTAAATGGAGAACTTCACCCCAAATTAACTTAAATTACAATTAAAAACTAAATTTTTGGTTCAAAATAACCGTTAAAACGACCAGTTTTTTGTCAACTTGTGTATTAACCGTTATTTCGATTAGAATATTCAACTTTATGGTGCAATTTTATGTCATTTTGGGTGAAATTCTCCATTTATCCATTATTTTGTTACGATTTTGGTATATGTCGTTCAAAATGACGTTCAAATGGACAAATTTTAAACAAAAACACTAAAAAAAATCTTAATTAGCAAAAATTAATACTTAATCGTGTGTTGTGTCACCACAACTCAATTTTTTTTATATTAAAATAGTTTAAAATGAGGGTTAAAAGCATAAATTAACCCCTCGCTATATAAAAATGCACATAAATTTTTAAATTTGGTTCGAAATAATAAACAAATGACTAGTTGTGACGTGCGCGTTTCAATAAAACAGTATTTATGCTTTGGACACTGTATTCTTTTACTATTTATAAAAATATTACAAACACTGACGTGAGTTAATTTTGTGCCGTCCTCTTCCCTTGCTCTTCCTATGCCTCCCCAATCAGAAGACAATTAAATTTATATTTTGGGCACCAGCCTGCGCGCACGAATGTGGCTAGCTCTATTCGGTTGGCTAGAGACCTTCGGGCTGGGTGTAACAATTGGGGGGCTATGCTGTTGATGTATGAACAATGGAATGGGAAGGGAAAATATAAAATGGCACTAACCTGTTTTCCACGTGTCTGTTGGACAAGCACCGCGATCACTCGCGTTCCACTTGGCAATCCTCTGCTTAGCGCGAACACCTTCTTCGCTTTTTCTCCTATGTGCACCACTCTGACGACGTGGTTCCACTCAACCAAGTTCCACCTTATTTTATTTTCTCTAGTTTAGTAGTTTAGTAGTTTCTTATTTAGTTTTCATTTGTTCACTTTCATAATTCCATTTACTCATTTAACATCACAATTCCACTTGGCACCAACTCACCTCAAGAAAACAAGAAAAAAAAGCATCGTTCCCGCCACACGCATCGCCTTATATACCTTTTGTTTGTATCGCACTGTACATCGGGCAACGTTATCTTCTTCGCGCGCCTCCCGCCATCTTTAGTCCGGTACAAGATTCAGCTACGGTCGATAATCCTATGTTACCATCTTCGAAATACATTTGACATCTGTCTGACGTATATCAGTGTCATTTGTTGTCAAAGAGTTTCGTGTTATTTAGTGTATTGTGTGGTGATTTATGTTACTTGTGTTTTGTTTATACGGAATTTGTGATTATGTGATCGGTTTATGTACAAAGTGTCTGTTGATTTGATAATTGTTGCTGTGAATGTTTATTGTAATAACGTCTGGGATGTGCTGTACGCCGTCCAACGCATCTCCTATATGTTCCCTGTTATATGTATGTGACTTGTCCTATTTTTGCTTGTGGTTTGCCGTCTAGTTTATCTTTCACAGGTTAGTGCCTAGGGATGGGACTGGATTGGGTTCAAGGACCGAGGTATCATCGACCAACCGGACAACAGGTTTGTAGGTTCTGTTTTAACCGTTTATGCCTGATTGATATTTTTTTTTTTTATAGATCCCGTTTCAGTCGCCCCTTAGTTGGAAACGAAAATTTTTGTTAAATAATTTTACCGAAAATTTTCGCTTCGTCGCCGTCTACGTGAGTATAATTTTGATATCTTGATCAAGTGTACGTGGTTGCCTCGTTGATGTACCCTGCCACCATGGCCCGTTAACTGCACCTACCCGTTTTTACCTTACCAATGTGTATATTATTTTTCGCGATATACCCGCCAATCGTTAGCGTGGAACTTCCCAATAACTTTGCCTTCCATATTTTCTAAGAGGTACGTACAAGTTCCTACCGCTCTTACCACCCTACATTTCTCAAATACACCATCTAATTTCGAGTTGTAACTAGCGACTGCCTTTGATTGCCGGAATGACTTCTTCAACACGTAATCACTGGGTTGGAACGTTTTTGCCCGTGTTCGCAGATTGTAGCGCTGCGAGTATCTTGTGTAAGCCGCATCCAGGTTCTCCTGAATTGCCTCGTGAATAGTTTACATATGGGAAGCCGGATCTTTTCCATTTTCTCGCTTTGGCGTTCTCTCGTTTATCAGATGAGGATTAGTGGTACCCTTACCCCTCATATCCTTCCCAAACACAGCGTAAAATGGTGTAAATCCCGAGCTGTCGTAGACCGCCGTACGTAATGCACTGGCAATTTCATCAATATGCTCATCCCAATTTCGCTGGTCTTCTTCGATGTAGTTTCTAATGGCGGCTAGCACGCTGCGGTTGACTCGTTCGGCCGGATTTGCCTGCGGGTGATTTACCGCATTAAGCCAGTGGTCAACCCCATACTTCACCATCAGTTTTTTAAAATTTATCGATGTGAATTGACTTCCATTGTCAGTGATCACGGTGGATGGCACCCCAAAAGTCAGGAATACTGAACCTTCCAAAAATTTTTGGAGTGACACTGACTCCGCCCTTCTCATCGGCTTCAATATCACGAACTTCGTTAGAACATCCAGTACCACCAATAAGTACTGGTTCCCTTGTTTTGATCGGGGGTATGGGCCCATGTAATCCACTGCGATCATTTCCCATGGTTCTGTCGGCGTCCGTTGCCTTTCCTTAGGTACCCTATTCACATTGCTGCTGTGCTTGTTTATTTGACAGCCCTTACATGACTTCACATATCTGAGAGTTTTAAAGAATCCCATGTGTGCTGCTAGAGGACTGTCATGGTTTTCCCTTAGCACTTCCTGCCGTAATGTGTATGGCACGTATAATTTCCACCTCATCTCACTAGTCCCATCTTCAGATTGGTGGCGACGATACTTATAAAGCTTATTTCCTTCAAGTTTGGAGTCGGGATATCCATTTGCATTTTGCTCAACTCCTTCTTTAACTCGTTGATATGCTGGGTCACCCGATGGATCCATTCCGATGGATTCAACTGCCCGTGAGAGAGCATCCGGAACGATGTTATGTTTTCCCTTCCGATGAATGAGTTCGAGATCGAACTGCTGCAATTTCACCGACCAGTGGGCCAGACGTGATGCTGGATCCTTCAAATTCCGAAGCCATACCAACGAGGCACAATCCGTGATCACCCTGAATTTTACGCCATCAATGTATGGCCGAAACTTCTTAATGGCAAACACTACCGCCAGACACTCCCTCTCCGTTGCTGGATACTTTCGCTGGGTTGCAGTCAGCTTTTGGCTCATGAATGCAATCACTCTTTCCCCATTGTCGTCTTCCTGCGTTAGGACCACTCCGATAAAAGTGTCAGAGGCATCTGTCTGTATCGTGAACTCTTTGTCAAAATCCGGGTTCACCAGTATTGGTGCGGACACCAGGAGGGATTTTAATTTTGTAAAGGCACCCTGCGCATCTTCAGACCAACAAAAGGGTTTACCAGTTTTCTTCAGGAGGTTGGTTATCGGTGCTGTTATCTGAGAGAAGTCCGAAATGAATCGTCGATACCAGCCTGCCAATCCGATCAATCTCCTAACATCCTTGATGCACTTCGGTGTCGAAAAGTTCAGGATTCCGGTAATTTTGTCAGGATCGACCCGCAGTCCATGTTCGTCCAATACATACCCAAGGTATTTGATCTCTTTTAGACAAAACCGTGACTTTTCCAAACTAATCGTGAGATTAGCCTGGTGCAGACGCTTGGCTACCTCTTCCAGTAGTGCCATGTGCTCTTCAAACGTCTGCGACATCACGATAATGTCGTCCAGATAAACAAACACCCTGGGTTCCAGATCGACCCCGAGTACCTTATCCATCAACCGGCAGAGAGTTTGACTGGCGTTACACAACAAAAAAGGCATTCTCCGGTATTGGAACAATCCTCTCCCAGGTACAATGAATGCAGTTTTGGGTCCTGCCTCAGTGTTCAGCTCAATTTGCCAGAATGCATCGCTCAAATCAATGCAGGGCAGGTATTTCGTACCAGATAGCCTACCTAAAATCCTATTGATGTAAGGAAGAGGATAGGTATCCTTGACCGTGACTTCGTTTAGCCTGCGAGCGTCTAGACAAAATCGAATTTTGCCAGAAGGTTTGGTGACGCATACTACTGGGTGTGCCCATTCAGTAGGACCTGCCTGTTCTATCACGCCCAGTCGCAGCATTCGATCCAACTCCTCGTTCATCGCCTTTTGTTGATAGGGTGAGATAGGGCGAGCTCTTACTCGAACCGCCTTCGCATTTTCAGTGTCGATGTTATGTTTGATTAGTGAAGCGCATCCGAGCATATCTGGTGTCGTTGTGAGGAATGAACTTGTCACCCTTTTGAAGGTCCTACTGTTTTTCTCACTCAATTTGTGCCTTTTCAAATCCTCCTGGGACAACTCCCCAACGTTCTCGATGGTTTCGTATTCTGTCCTAGGCTCCACTGATGGTCGTATGCCAAATGTCCTCCAGAAATCCATCCCGCATATTAATTCCGTGGTAATAGTCGGTGCAATTAAGGTTTTCACCACTTGACATTGTTCATATGCTGCATAAGGTACATCCGCCGAAAACTCAATGCAGTGCACCGTGCCATCCGCCGTCTTTATACGGGTCTTGTTTGCGATTCTGTTAATTCCCAATAATGATAGTAGACCAGTTGCCTTACCTCCAAGTATTGTGCAGCTTGCCCCCGAATCCAATAGACCCACTAACCCATATCCTAGTATGTCTACTTCTACGTGTGGTCTATCGTCACCATCCACCGAAATGATGCAGGTTATTTCATCGTCTGCTTCTGGACTATTCATATCGTTCTCGGTCTGACAACTCGTATTGACGGTCAGAGGTTTAACTTTATGTGTGTCTCTTACATCTTGTCGTCTGTTTCGATGATATCTTGTTTCCTGGGTTTTCAAATTCGAGAATTGAATGTTGCTATTTGGGATCATTCTGTTTATCGGAGAGCGGTGATCCCCTACACTTCTGAACTGCCGTTTCCCGTTGTAGAACCAATGTTGTCTGGGAACATTTGTTTGGCTCCTTTATGATCTCTCGGGCAATTCAAAGCCGTAAATCCCTCACGTCCACAACACCAGCAATATATTCTGGTGCGTGGTTCCGGACAATCAAAATGCGAGTGACCAGGCTTTCGACAATTCCAACACTCGAATGATTTACGCCCATATTTCCACTGCTTCTCGTCATTCGATCTCTTGAAAGTTGGTCTTCGGGTTTCTCGCATTGTCGCTACCTCCGGTATTGACTCGTTCAACTCCTCCACCTCTGTACACTGTCTAGCCACAGCTGCTTTCTTCGTGGGAAAGCACACTGCCTCTAATGTTTTTCCCTTTAGTTCAATCTGGGACTTCCGCGCATGCACAAACTGACTGTCGTCGATTTTTTTGCAATTGGCCATCAGTTCGGCCACCGTGTTAACCTTTATAACCGCCAGTTGAAGAGCATATTGTTGAGCCATATTGCGCTGTAGCACGTAGAGCTTGTAATCTTCTTCGAGTGGTGGATAAATTTTCCGAAACATCTTCTCCATTTGTGTAAGGAAGTTGGCCACCGTTTCGCTTGGTTGCTGGAGTCTCATGAGAATTTCCTCTCTCATGATAAAATCATAGTTATGTGGCAAGAATCTCGCCTTTAACCCGTTAACTAGGTGTGTCCAGTCGAAAAATTCTTCACCATATACCTCGTACCACTCCAAGGCCGAGCCTTTCAGCAACACAAACACACCTCGAAATAACTCGTTCTTGCTGAGTCCCATAGCTCTAGCGTGCATATCTATCCTCAACAAAAAGTCAGTCAGTGACATGCCGTCATCTCCCGAAAAGCGCATCTCCCACTTCCCCATCTGCATTATTACCTTGCTAAAACTTGTAGTACTGTTTGTTCGTCGCTCGTATTCAAAGTGTGGCTGTTGGCTTGCCACGCCGCTGACATTTCTATCACTCTCACCCACAAACGCATCCTCGAAGTTGCTACGTGGCCCCAAGCTGTCACGTGGGGTAGCACGTTCCATCGCTGCCCTGTCCATTTCAGTTGCTTGCGCCGAGGTGATCTGCCTTTTTTCAATGCGGCGCAACTCTTCCAAAGATTTCACTAACGCTTTTTGTGGAGTTCCACGTCCTCTTCCCCTGCCCATACCAATGGACGGTCTGCCCATGATGGTGTTGTTGATCGTCTCGTCAGTTGAAGATGTTGACAATCGCAGTAGTCTTTCTACATTTTTCTCGATCCCATGTAAAATGCTAAGATGATTAACCACTTCCCCCGCGGCTCTTTTTGCCCTATCATAGTAATGACGGAGGTGGCACTTTGTCTTCACAAGACTCCGTGTATCGTCTTGTTTTAGCTGAATCCTCAACTCCTCTTGAAGCCGTAGTAATTGATCTACACTATCATTGAACTCTTCTTTAGACCCTTCCGCAGCCTTGCGATGATTGATACCTTGCTCCAATGCGTTTCTTAACACCGAAATCTTGTTGCGCATGGTTCCCGTGCCCAACAACTCTCTTCCTTCCAGCTCATAATTTATTTGGCCTTCATTCAAACACTCCGGCAGCAAACGGAAATCGCTAATTCCACTCATCGCGAATCTGTTCCCGGACTTAATTTGGTTACTAGTGTAGAGTTTAATTTTGATTTCTTCAATAATTTTATTTGTTTTAGAATTTGGATCACTACCTTCCGTGGACAGTTAACTAATGGAACGATACAACGCGATGAACAATGGCTTGCAATGCAATGACTAGAAGTTTTCTATTAATGGATTTAATCCGATACGTTCGATGACCGACCCGAGCCAAGTTATTATATCATTTAAGTAATTTAACACCAAAATAAAGCTTACTAATTTAGTCTTACTTAATTAAATCTTAATCTACGTAATAATTTTAATAATTTAAATAATTTAGATAATTTAACATCAAATTGTAACACCACTTTATAACCAGAGAAATAACCAATAAATTTACCCCAATTAAAGTACAGCAATCATCAACATCAAGGTTATAATAACTTACGAACTAGGGATATGTGCTTCTTAGTCTTCAATTCCCGTCACCTTCATTGTGTTTGTTTTATTTTTTTATTATTTTTTTTTTTTTTTTAGAACGACCGAGGAAAGTAGGTGAGTTCCCCGCTAACAGTCGCAATAACGATTACAAATTTCCCCGAACCCTTTTCCCAAGCAATATTAAACTAAAGGTTTACGAACAGTGCAATTACGAACAGTGCAATTACTCCATGTATTCAATCGGGTATACCTAACCACCGATGGTCAACCCGTTGACCATGTGTTTGTTTATCAATTATTTCTCACAACCACGTGTCGTGGTAACCCGTATGCTTAGGAAGAGGCCACTCCAATTATCGTTTCTGGCCCCACGTTGGGCGCCAAATGTGACGTGCGCGTTTCAATAAAACAGTATTTATGCTTTGGACACTGTATTCTTTTACTATTTATAAAAATATTACAAACACTGACGTGAGTTAATTTTGTGCCGTCCTCTTCCCGTGCTCTTCCTCTGCCTCCCCAATCAGCAGACAATTAAATTTATATTTTGGGCACCAGCCTGCGCGCACGAATGTGGCTAGCTCTATTCGGTTGGCTAGAGACCTTCGGGCTGGGTGTAACAATTGGGGGGCTATGCTGTTGATGTATGAACAATGGAATGGGAAGGGAAAATATAAAATGGCACTAACCTGTTTTCCACGTGTCTGTTGGACAAGCACCGCGATCACTCGCGTTCCACTTGGCAATCCTCTGCTTAGCGCGAACACCTTCTTCGCTTTTTCTCCTATGTGCACCACTCTGACGACGTGGTTCCACTCAGCCAAGTTCCACCTTATTTTATTTTCTCTAGTTTAGTAGTTTAGTAGTTTCTTATTTAGTTTTCATTTGTTCACTTTCATAATTCCATTTACTCATTTAACATCACAATTCCACTTGGCACCAACTCACCTCAAGAAAACAAGAAAAAAAAAGCCTCGTTCCCGCCACACGCATCGCCTTATATACCTTTTGTTTGTATCGCACTGTACATCGGGCAACGTTATCTTCTTCGCGCGCCTCCCGCCATCTTTAGTCCGGTACAAGATTCAGCTACGGTCGATAATCCTATGTTACCATCTTCGAAATTCATTTGACATCTGTCTGACGTATATCAGTGTCATTTGTTGTCAAAGAGTTTCGTGTCATTTAGTGTATTGTGTGGTGATTTATGTTACTTGTGTTTTGTTTATACGGAATTTGTGATTATGTGATCGGTTTATGTACAAAGTGTCTGTTGATTTGATAATTGTTGCTGTGAATGTTTATTGTAATAACGTCTGGGATGTGCTGTACGCCGTCCAACGCATCTCCTATATGTTCCCTGTTATATGTATGTGACTTGTCCTATTTTTGCTTGTGGTTTGCCGTCTAGTTTATCTTTCACAGGTTAGTGCCTAGGGATGGGACTGGATTGGGTTCAAGGACCGAGGTATCATCGACCAACCGGACAACAGGTTTGTAGGTTCTGTTTTAACCGTTTATGCCTGATTGATATTTTTTTTTTATAGATCCCGTTTCAAAGTTTACATAAAATTTGTCAAATTTACCGTTATTTCGAACAAGATATTAAATTTTTTCGTGAATTTTTATGTTTCGCGGGATTGAATGGTCCATTTTACCCACATTTTGGACAATTGAAATATAAAAAAATTGAGTTGTGGTGATAAAACACACGCTTTGGTAGTAATTATTGCTAATTTATATTTTTTTTTTGTATTTTTATTCACTATTTGTCCATTTTAATCTCATGTTGAACAATTTATACCAAAATTCTACCGAAGTGTGTTTTATCACCACAACTCAATTGTTGCATATTTAAATTGTTCAAAATGTCGGTTAAATGGAGAATTTCACCCAAAATGACATAAAACTGCACTTAAAAATTAGATATTTGGTTCAAAATAACACAAAAAAAATATTATTAAGCACCAATTACTACCAAAGCGTGTGTTTGGTGCCGACAGTTCAGTTTTTTTATATTTTTATTGTTCAAAATGTGGGTAAAATGGACAATTTTACCCCACACAACAGGAAAATGAACTTAAAAAATTAATATTCTGTTCAAAATAAAGGTAAAACTGACAAGTTTTGTATTAACTTGTCTTTTTATCGTTATTTGGAATATACAAAAATAGAGTTGTGGTGATAAAACACACGCTTTGGTAGTAATTATTGCTAATTTATACATTTTTTGTATTTTTAATTCATTATTTGTCCATTTGAACTTCATTTTGAACAAGAAATACCAAAATTCTACCAAAAATAATTTTACCATCACAACTCCCCATGGAGGTTACTCTACAGACTCCCAATGGAGAATTTCACCCCATTGCAATTTAATGTCATTTGGGGTGAAATTGTCCATTTCCCATTATTTTGTTAAGACTTTGGTACATATCGCTCAAAATGACGTTTTTCATTTTTTTTTTATATTTTATTCTATGCTATCTTTTTTGGGGCTCAAGGCTCTCCCAGCTCTTTCGCGGTTCGCTTAGTTACGTCGTACTTTACGCCTTAACGGCCAAATCGAGGACGTACGGCTATAGGTCCGATTTTCGTAGAACCATCTGCGCATTGCACAGCTCCAAGCCAGCCTATAGTACTGACATGGAAGATGGGCCAGCCCATGAGTTCTGCACTCCAACAGGGGGTCATAGATGTGTTCATTTACACCACCGATCGTAATCAGATGGTTAAAAATCCCTTTTGCATCCTGCCCCTATCGGGATAGGAACCCGGTACCTCCCGCTCCAACTGCCACAGCTTTACCAAAATGACGTTAAAATGGACAAATATTGAACAAAAACACAAAAAAATATTAATAAGCAAAAATTACTACCAAAGCATGTGTTTTGTCACATCAACTCAATTTTTTGATATTTAAATTGTTTAAATGTGGGTTAAATGCACAGTTTAACTCCACGCAATATAAAAATGCACGAAACAATTTAAAATTTGGTTCGAAATAACGATAAATGTTGAGTTTCCGGTTTTGATTTTTTATTAAGAGTTTTTTTTTATAGGATTGGATTTGAAAAAAAAAGAAGAACGGGAGTGTAAAATTGGATTTGCAATCCAATTTTACACTCCCGTTCTTCTTCTTTTTTTCTTTTTTTTTTGATTCAAAATAAAACCAAAAAGAAAGAAAAGAAAAAAATTGAACGAGGTGCCGAACGGAAAAAAAAGTTAAGCAACGTTGACCAGAGAAATGACTTGGTTTGGAGATGAATTTTAGTGGATATGAATATGAATGATAAAACCAATCAATCAAGAAAAGAATCAAATAAATATTAACTTATAAATTTAGAGAGATTACTACCTATCTTAATTATTTATCGCGGAGTTGGAGTTGCAATACGACGCTAACACGTGGTATGTTGAATAATCCTGAACATCATCTCGGGGATCCAGAGAATTCGAGTTAGAATCACCACTACCTTTTCCACACAAATTATATACTGGTGGGAAGTTTCACGGACAACATTTTTTTTTTGCGAAAACAAAAATGTAAACGGAAAAATGTGAAGACACAGTGCTTCCCTGTTTCTTCTGGTGTTGTGAAAATTAATTTATTTTATTCACAAATTGAATTTTTGAAAGTTCATTTAGTTTAAGTTTTCTTATTTGATATAGTTAAAATCTTCTTATATTCAACTAAATTTAGAAGTGTAAAATGGTTAAAGAAAAGTTTACATATATTGGGTATTTTTTTTGTAAATCTTCCTCTTTATTTAATCACCAATAATTGGAGGGTATCCAAGGGTTATTGGTGATTTCAATATAAATATAACAAGAGTGAAAAGATTTTCGTTGGGGTGTGGTTTTTTTTCAGTTTCGACGAAGCGCTTCATCGGAGAATTAACACACTTTTATAAAGTACAAATTTTTGATTAACTTTATATATAACAACAAAATTTTGGTTTGTTCTTGGAAATATTTATATGGGGAGACATTTTGTATTTTGGTAAGAGTATTATATTATTTGGTCAGTAAAATAAGTGATGAATTATTATTATTTTGCGGTGATAAATGAAAGGTTGATAAACACCAGAATTTTTGTCTTGTAGAATTGAATTGTCTTATTACTTAATATTAACATGTTTTCTTCCTATATTTTTAGATTTTGTCTATTTTCTTTATTATATATTATGTTCAAAATTAGTTCAAGTTTTTTTAATTTATAATAAATAAATCAAAATTTTTTTTTGGAATTTAAAGAAAAGAGAAATTAGTTATTTACTCAATTTATCTTAATTTTTTTTTGCTATTTACATTTCCTGGAATAAAAGTTTTTTGCAGATGGTTCAAGTTATGTGTATAACTGAAAGTGTTTAGGGATCACCTTAATCAAAACGCTACATACCCGAATTTTGAACAATTGGAATATAAAAAAATTGAGTTGTGGTGATAAAACACACGCTTAGATATTAATTTTTGCTAATTTATAATTTTTGAGGTTTTTATTCAATATTTGTCCATTTGAACGTCATTTGAACAATTAATACCAAATTTCTACCAAAGTGTGTTTTATCACCACAACTCAATCGTTGCATATTGAAATTGTTCAAAATGTCGGTTTAATGGAGAATTGCACCCCAAATGACATTAAATTGCACTTAAAAATTAAATATTTGGTTCAAAGTTACCCAAAAAAAAATATAATTATTTAACAATTAGTACTAAAGCGTGTGTTTGGTCACCACAATTCAATTTTGATATATTAAAATTGTTCAAAATGTGGGTAAAGTGAAAAAAAAAACCCCATGCAACATGAAAATGAACGTAAAAAATTATAATTTGTTAGAAATAACGGAAAACAGACAAGTTTTGTAGTAACTTGTCTATTTATTGTTAATTGGAATATACAAAAATTGAGTTGTGGTGATAAAACACACGCTGTGTTGATAATTTTTGCTAATTTTAATATTTTTTGTATTTTTAATTCATTATTTGTCCATTTGAACTTCATTTTGAACAATAAATACCAAAATTCTTACAAAGTTAATTTTATCACCATAACTCAATTGTTTCATATTTAAATTCTTCAAAATGTCGGTTAAATGGAAATGTTTACCTTAAATGACCTAAACTTGCACTTAAAAATTAAATATTTGGTTCAAAACAACCGTTCAAACGACAAATTTGGTGTCAACTTGTCCATTTACCGTTATTTTGATTTGAATATTTAACGTTAAAGTGCAATTTTATGTCATTTTGGGTGAAATTCTTCATTTACCCATTATTTTGTTAAGTTTTTGATACATGTCGTTCAAAATGACGTTCAAATGGACAAATTTTGAACAATAACACAAAAAGAATATTAATTAGCAAAAATCCTTACTAAAGCTAATGTTTTGTCACCACAACTCAATTTTTTGATATTTTAATAGTTCAAAATGTGGGTAAAATGCACAATTCAACCCCACGCAATATAAAAATGGACGTAAAAATTTAAAATTTGGTTCAAAATAACGGTTAATAGACAAGTTAACACAAGTCTTGTCAGTTTAACCGTAACTTTGAAAAAAATATAAAATTTTGACGTGCATTTTTATGTTTCGCGGGGTTAAATGGTCCATTTTTCCCACATTTTGGACAATTGAAATATAAGAAAATTGAGTTGTGTTGATAAAACACACGCTTCGGTAATAATTTTTGCTAATTTATATTTTTTTTTGTATTTTTAATTCATTATTTGTTCATTTCAACTTCTATTTAAACAATATAAACCAAAATTCAACCAAATTTTATTTAATCACCACCACTCTATTGTTTAATATTTTAATTGTTCAAAATGTCGGTTTAATGGAGAATTTCATCCCAAATGACATTTAATTGAGTTTGAAAATAAAATATTTGGTTCAAAATAACCGTTAAAACATAAAGTTTTGTGTGAACTTGTCTATTCACCGTTATTTCGATTAAAATATTAAATTTTAAGGTGCAATTTTATGTCATTTGGGGTAAAATTCTCCATTGACCTATTATTTTGTAGAGATTTTGGTACATATCGTTCAAAATGACGTTCAAATGGACAAATAATGAACAAAAACACAAAAAAATATTATTAAGCAAAAATTACTACCAAAACGTGTATTTTGTCACCATAATTAAATTTTTTATATTAAAATTGTTCAGAATGTGGGTAAAATGCAAATTTTTGCCCAACGCTATATAAAAATGCACGTAAATATTCAAAATTTGGTTCGAAATAACGATAAATAGAAATGTTTTTCAAAACTTGTCTGTTTCACCGTTATTTCGATCAAAATCGTAGATTTTACGTGTTATTTTATGTTGTGCGGGGTAAAATGGTCCATTTTACTCCCAATTTGAACAATTGAAATATAGTAAAATTGAGTTGTGATGATAAAACATACGCTTTGGTAGTCATTATTGCTAATTTATTTTTTTTTGTGTTTTAATTCCTTATTTGTCCATTTGAACGACATTTTGAACAATTAATATTAAAATTCTACCAAAGTGTGTTTAATCACCACATCTCAATTTTAACATTGTAAAATTGTTCAAAATGTCGGTTTAATGGAGATATTCAGCCCAAATGACATTAAATTGCACTTAAAAATTAAATATTTGATACAAAATTACACAAAAATAATTATTAATAAGCAAAAATTACTACCAAAGCGTGCCACCTAAATTCAATTTTTTTTTTCAATTTAAATTGTTCAAAATTTAGGTTAACTTCACAATTTGACCCCACGCAATATAAAAATGCACGTTAAAATTTAACATTTGGTTCAAAAAAACGGTAAATAGACCAGATAACACAAAACTTGTCTGTTTTACCGTTATTTCGAACAAAATATTATATTTGTACGTGCATTTTTACGTTGCGCGGGGTTCAATTGTCCATTTTACCCAAATTTTGGACAATGGAAATATAAAAAAATTGAGTTGTGGTGATAAAACTCACGCTTTGGTAGTCATTTTTGCTATTTTATACATTTTTGTATTTTTTATGCATAATTTGTCCATTTGAACGTCATTTTGAACAATCAATACCAAAATTTTACCTTAGTTAATTTTATCACCACAAATGGAGAATTTCACCACAATTGACATTAGATGGCACTTTCAAATTAAATTTTAGGTTCAATATAACGGTAAAAACGACAAGTTTTGTGTCAACTTGTCTATTTACCGTTATTTCAACTAGAAAATTTAATTTTAAGGTGCAATTTTATGTCATTTGGGGTAAAATTCTCCATTCACCCATTATTTTGTTACGAGTTTAGTACAAATCGTTCAAAATAACGTTCAAATGGACAAATATTGAACAAAAACATAAAAAAATACTAATTAGCAAAAATAACTACTAAAGCGTGTGTTTTGTCACCACAACTAAATTTTTTTATATTTCAATTGTTCAAAATGTGGGTTAAATGCACAATTTAACCCCACGCAACATAAAAATGCACGTTTAAATTCTAAAATTTGTTCGAAATAACGGTAATTAGACAAGTTTTCCCATAACTTGTCTGTTTCACCGTCATTTCGAACAAAATATTTAATTAAACGTGCATTTTTAGGTTGCGCGGAGTTAAATTGTCAATTAAACCAAATAAAATGAGTTTTAAATGTTCAAATTTAATGTGTTGTCGCCACAATTCAATTTTTTTATATTTAAATTGTTTAAAATGTAGGTTAAATGCACAATTACACCCCGCGACATTTAAAATGGATGATACAATTTTAAATTTTGTCCTTTATAACAGTTAATAGACAAGTTTTAACAAAACTTGTCTATTTTACCGTGATTTCGAACCAAACATTAAATTTTTACGTGCATTTTACTGTTGCGTGGGGTTATATGGTCCATTTTATCCAAACTTTGGATCAATTGGAATATACATTAATAGATTTGTGGTGATAAAACACACGATTTGGTAGTAATTATTCCTTATTTGTCCATTGACATTCATTTTTAACAATTAATACCAAAACACTACCAAAGTATGTTTTATCACCACAACTCAATTGTTTCATATTTAAATGGTTCAAAATGTCGGTTAAATGTAGAATTTCACCCAAAATGACATAAAATTGCTCTTAAAAATTAAATATTTGGTTCATAGTAACACAAAAAAAAATATTACCAAAAAAAATATTCACAAACTACTACCAAAGCGTGTGTTTTGTCACCAAAATTCAATTTTTATATATTTTTATTCTCCAAAATGTGGGTAAAATGCACAATTTAACCCCACGCATTATGAAACTGCACTTAAAAAGTAAAGTTAAGTTGATGTGGCCCCTATCGTATACTTAGATCAAATTTGATCCGTTGTGATACCACTCTATACGGCTTTAGGTCCGAGTCTTTCCGTAGAGCCATCTGCGCATTGCATAGCTCTATGTTAGTCCTATAGTACTGACGTGGAAGATGGGTCGCCCCAAGGATTCTTAACACGACATAGGATCCAGATTATGTTTATTTTTCACCACCGATCGCACCGCCAAAACGATCGAAGGTTAAAAACCCATTTTGCATTCTGCCTCGAATTGGATTCGAACGAAGAACCTCCCGCTCAAACTGCAGCAGAATTAACCACTGCGCCACCTGGGCGGTTTAAAAAAAACAAAAAAAGATGCACGTAAAAATTTAAAAAAAAAAAATCGAAATTGTTCAAGATGATCCACGAATACCTTAAATAAATAGAATATAATTAAATTCAAGTATAAAAACAAAACAAAATTGTAACTTAACATAGATCAAGCTGTTAATTGACATCTATTTTTATTATTATTATTTGTTGTTGTTATTATTATTATTTTTTATCAATCCTATTGTGAATTAGTTTGAAATTGATACTATGGTTATACCATGCTTAAGTTTATTTAATTCTAAACATTTTAATTAGATGTCACTTATGTGTTTTATCACCACAACTAAATTTTTTTATATTTCAATTGTCCAAAATGTTGGTAAAATGGAACATTCAACCCCGCGAAACATAATAATTCACGTAAAAATTTAATATTCAGTTTGAAATAACGGTAAAACCGACAAGTTTTGTGTATACTTATCTATTTGCCGTTATTTGGAATCAAATGTTAAATTTTTACGTGCATTTTGTTATGGCGTTTTCTTAAATTGTTCATTTTACCCACATTTTGTACAATTTAAATATCAAAAAATTTGAGTTGTGGTGACAAAACACACGCTTTAGTAGTAAGTTTTGCTATTTAATATTTTTTTTATGTGTTTTTGTTCATAATTTGTCCATTTGAACGTAATTTTTCTTATATTAAGCTTTATTTGGTTGCAGGGCGGACTTTTAGACAGTCCTAGCTCCTTGTTTCTGTCAGAGCTCCTGCACCCAACGCGCGGTCCTTCCAGTTAAGGTTGATAGCTGCCTTAAACTTGTGCTTTGTATAACCCAACGGAAACTGAAAACCGGATAACGAATTCCACTTCCTGGATGTTCGATAAATGAATTCGCACTTTGTTCTTTCAGTTCGAGGTTTCAACAGCTTCACCGTTAACCTATGCGCATTGACCGTTCCTCTCTTTCCCGTCCTGGCGTTACTAATGGTGGTATTTTCTTTGAATTCTGCAGAACATTTACCATTTATTAATCAATAGAACACACATAGTTCTGCAACATCTCTGCAGTGCTGTAGGCTGTCTAGATCTTTCGTAAGTCTGGAGTTTCGTTTTATTCGTATGGCGCGCCGATGAACTCTATCCAGCAACTGGAGAGCAGTGCCATATGCTCCACCCCAAACTTGACAGCAATATTCTATACACGGTCTAATAAAGGCTTTATATATCTGGATAACCTGATGCGATTTAAAAAACCGTCTGCATCTATTGAGGAACCCGAGTTAACGTGAAGCTGATTTGGCCAATACGATAATGTGTTCATTCCATTTTAAATTGTTACTTATTTGCACACTTAGCAGACGAATTGAGTCACATCCCACGAGAACGTGGTTTTTTACCACAAAAGTGCATATTTGTGTTTTTTTCTCGTTAAATTTGACCTGATTTATAATTCCTCACTCAAATATTGTACTTAAATCAGAATTAAGTGAAGTTACAACTTCCAGCCGTTTACCGTTTAACTCTGAAGGAGAAGGCTCGACCTCGAATGAAATAGAAGATTGCAATGTTGCATCATTGGCAAAACTGTGGAAAGGGTTCACAGTGCTATCCAACAAGTCATTAATGTATAACAAAAACAAAATTTGTGACCAAACTGATCCCTGAGGGACTCCGGCATTTGAGGAGTGTGTCGTTGATGATCTCCCAGTTAGCACAACGTTGATCTTTCGGTTTTTGAGAAAGCTTTTTATCCACTTGATGGTCATCGAATCTAAGCCGTATGCCACAAGTTTACAAATGAGATTCTCATGCCAAACCTTGTCAAAAGCCTTGGATATATCCAAAGAGATTGCAAAGGCTTCACCATGGTGCTCAAGGGCGAGATTCCATTGGTTTGTAACAAACGTCAAAAGATCGGTTGTGGAGCGGCTTTCACGGAAGTCATATTGTTTATCTGAAAATATTTTATTAATCTCAAGATAGTTCACCAGTTGTTGGTTAATGCATTTCTCAAAAACTTTAGCCTCACGGCTGACACAATTGATATTGGCCGGTAGTTTGAAGGGTCAGGTTTTATCACAACCACGTTTAAGGACCGGTTGCACCATCGCACTCTTCCAGCCGTTCGGGTATTTACCTTGCTTATAAGAAAGGAGAAAATTTTTAGTTAATATTGGAGCCAAGTCACTGGAAAACTCCTTTATTATTCGAACAGGAATTCCGTCAGGTCCAGTGGCCTTATTTATGTCCATTGTCTTCAGGTTCCTGAAGATAATTTCCTCCGAGATGTTGACAGGATCCATTTTGGTGCCACAATACGGAATTGACGGAGGTGTAACTCTATCGAGGACCACTAAGGTCGAGTTCAAAGTGAAGACGTTTGTCAGTTAGTTGGAAGGCAAATATAGATCCACCTTCAAAGCACCGTCTGCACATTTCATTGCTGAAATAGATGTTTTAGAAATATTGGCAACCGATGCTACCATCAGATGTTACGTGTGGCCTTATATTCGTCAAACGAAATTTCGTTGCGCTTATATTTCTTGTGAGCAGATTTATTTTGTCTGGTGGCTTTGGCAGCTTCTTGTGAAAAAATTTTAATGTTAGGATAAGGATTAGAAAAGAATGAAAGGATGTATTTACTCATTCCATGTTGAACGGTTTTGGTGAAATTGGAAACGGCGTCGTCTATTTGATTGTTATAAAAACAATGGCTCTCCCACGGGAAATGTTGAAAAAATGACCGTAACATATCATTGTCAGCCTCGTTAAAATGCCATAGACGCCTTGGCTGCTGTCTTAATTTTGGTGGTGTTGTAACAGAAATTTTAACTATTATCAGGTTGTGGTCAAAATTTCCAATTCCAGCCTCGACACGCGCTTCCATGGAATGCGGATTTGTTGTAAGACAAAGATCCAGAATATGACTGCTTGTAGAATTTTGACATTCAAATGTGGAATCACTAACAATCTTTGTAAGGTCATGCGAAACAGCAATCCACTCCATCTGACGCCCGGCACAGTTCGTATTTTGGTGATTCAACCATTCTTAATGGTGGGCATTAAAGTCACCAACCATAATTAATTCGCACAAGGGATGTTGATTGCGAATGTCATCACAATGTCTGACAAAACTTCGAAGAAACTCATGGTTTCTGAATCCGTTTGGTTGGGAGATCTATATAAACTAATTAAAAAAAATTTTCTTAGGAAGGAATATTTTAAGTACAATAGTTTGAGCGGTCTTTGAGAAAATTTTGTACTTCTGATGTCGGGCGTACGGTTTGTGTTCTTTAATGAATAAATACACTCCAAGTTGCAACTCGAATGCTTGTTCGAACTGGTAGCGCTTGAAGTAGAATTCGTTCTCGTAGATGTTATGAGATAATTTTGTTTTCATTAGCACTAATATGTTGGGCCTGCGTGATTCGAGAGGTTGATGTGCGCAGTTTTTATTCGTCACGAGTCCAAGGACATTGGCAAGATGGATGGTAAGGCTATCAATATTATCTTAACGAGGATTATGCCTCGCTCCAAGATCCGAAGAGGCATTTTTCGGGGATTTTTTAATTTTACTACTCATTGTAAAAAGAAACATTTTTGTGCGCAAAAATGCCCAAAACGGTCCCAACAAAAAATAAAAATTGAAATGATTAAAGCAAAACTTAAAAATTAAAATAAATTAACGTGGGCAAAATAATCAATTGAACGTAAATAACGAAAACAAATTTTCAAGAAAAAAAAACAAATAAAATAAAAAGTTTTACGGCTGTGGGTGAAACCCAACAATACAACCATTTTAGTTGCCTCTTACGACAAGCATTGGAAACTGTGGTGGAAATTCTAAACGTTCACCCCGACCACAGAGGACAAAATTATGAACGACATATACCTAAATCTTAACAAAGTAATGGGTCAATGGAGAATTTCACCCGAAATGACCTTAAATTGCAACCAAAAATTAAATATTTTAATTGAAATAACGGTAAATAAACAAGCTGTCACCAAATTTGTCGTTTTTAACCGTAATTAAGAACCAAATATTTAATTTTTAAGTGCAATTTAATGTCATTTGTGGTGAAACTCTCCATTTAACTGACATTTTGAACAAGTTTTATATGAAACAATAAAGTTGTGGTGATAAAATTAACTTTGGTAGAAATTTGGTAATAATTGTTCAAAATGACGTTCAAATGGACAAATAATGAACAAAAACTCAAAAAAAATATGATAAGCCGGAATTACTACCAAAGGGTGTGTTTTATCACCACACCTTAATTTTTTTATATTTCAATTGCCCGAAATGTGGGTAAAATGGACCATTTAACCCCGTGCAACATAATAATGCACGTAAAAATTTAATATTTTGTTCGCAATAACGGTAAAACAGACAAGTTTTGTGTAAACTTGTCTATAAACCGTTATTTCGAACCAAACTTGAAATTTGTACGTGCATTTTCATGATGCGTTGGGTTAAAATTTGCTATTTACCCATATTTCGAACAATTTAAATATCAAAAAATTGAATTGTGGTGATAAAACACACGCTTTGGTAGTAATTTTTGCTTATAAATATTTTTATTGGTGTTATTTTGAACCATATATTTCATTTTTAAGTGCAATTTAATGTCATTTAATGTGTAATTCTCCATTAAACCGACATTTTGAACAATTTCAAAATAAAACAATTGAGTTGTGGTGGTAAAACACACTTTGGTAGAATTTTGGTATTAATTGTTCAAAATTATTTTCAAATGGAAAAATAAAGAATTAGAACACAAAAAAAAAGTAGCTTCAATTACTACCAAAGCGTGTTTTTTATCACCACAATTCCATTTTGTTATATTTCAATTGTCCAAAATGGGGGTCAAATGGACCATTTAACCCTGCGCAAAATAAAAATGCACATAAAAATTTAATATTTTGTTCGAAATAACGATGCTCAGACCTGTTTCGATTAAACTTGTCTATTTATCGTTATTTCGAACCAAATTTTAAATTTTTACGTGCTTTTTTATATTGCGTGGGACAAAAATTTGCATTTTACCCACATTTGAACTATTTAATTGAAAAAAATTTAATTTTGGTGACAAAACACACGCTTTGGTAGTAATTTTTGCATATAAATATTTTTTTTGTGTTATTTTGAGCCAAATTTTTAATTTTAAAATGCAATTAAATGTCATTTGGGCTGAAATTCTCCATTTAACCAACATTTTGGCCAAATTTATTATGAAACAATTGAGTTGTGGTGATTTAACACATTTTAATAGAATTTTGGTATAAATTGTTCAAAATGACGTTCAAATGGACAATCAATAAATAAATACACAAAAAAATATAAATTAGCAAAAACTACCAAAGCGTGTGTTTTATCACCACAACTCAATTTTTTTATATTTAAATTGTCCAAAATATGGGTAAAGTGGACCATTTAACCACACGCATCATAAAAATGCACGTAAAAATTTAATATTTTGTTCGAAAAAATGGAAAAACAGACAGTTGTTTGAAAAACAAATTTGTGTGAACTTGTCTATTTATCGTTATTTTGAACCAAAATTTAAATTTTTACGTGCAATTTTATATTGCGTGGGGTTAAATTGTGCAATTTGAACAAATTTAATACCAAAAAATTAATTTGAGGTGACAAAACACACGCTTTAGTAGTAATGGTTGCTAATTAATATTTTTTTTGTGTTTTTGTACAATATTTGTCCATTTGAATTTCATTCTGAACGATGTCTACCAAAATCTTAACAAAATAATGAGTAAATGGAGAATGTCATCCCAAATCACATTAAATTACACCTTATAATAAAAATTTAAATCGAAATAACGGTAAAAAACAAGTTGACACATAACTTGTTGTTTTTTTTTCATAATTTTGAACCAAATATATCATTTTTAAGTGCAATTTAATGTCATTTGGGTTGAAATTCTCCATTTAACCGACAGTTTGAACAGTTTACATATGAAACATTTTAGTTGTGGTGTAAAAACACACTTTGGTAGAATTCAAATGGACAAATAGACAATGGACGTTCAAATGGACAAAAAATGAATAAAAACCCCCCAAAAAAAACTTTGCAATAAATACTACCAAAGCGTGTGTTTTATCACCACAACTCAATTTTTTTATATTTCAATTGTTCAAAATGTTGGTTAATGGACCATTCAACCCCGCACAACATGAAAATGCACGTTAAATTTAATATTTTGTTCGAAAAACGTTAAAAATGACCAGTTTTGTGTATACTTGTCTATTTACCGGTACTTCGAACCAAATTTTAAATTTTTACATGCTTTTTTATATTGCGTGGGGTTAAATTGTGCATTTTCCCAAATAATGAACAATTTAAATACAAAGAAAGTGAATTGTGGTGACAAAACACATGCGTAAGTAGTTATTTTTGCTTATTAATATTTTTTTGTGTTTCTGTTCATAATTTGTCCATTTGAACGTCATTTTTAACGATATGTACTAAAATCTAAACTTTATATTGGGTAAATGGAGAATTTCACCCCAAATGACATAAAATTATACCTAAAAAATAAATATTTTAATCGAAAAAACGGGAAATAGACAAGTTGACACAAAACTTGTCTTTATACCGTTATTATGAATCAAAAACTTAATTTTAAAGTGCAATTTAATGTCAATTGGGGTGAAATTCTCCATTTAACCGACATTTTGAACAATTTAAATAAGAAAACAATAAAGTTGTGGTGATAAAACTCACTTTGGTAGAATTTTGGTATAAATTGTTCAAAATGACGTTCAAATGGACAGATAATGAATAAAAATACAAAAAAAATATAAATAAGCAAAAATTACTACCAAGCTTGTGTTTTATGACCACAATTCTATTTTTGTATATTCCAATTGTTCGAAATTTGGGTAAAATGGATAATAGAACCCCACGCTACATAAAAATGCACGTTATAATTTAATATTTTGTTCGAAATAACGTTAAAACAGACAAATTTGTGTTAACTTGTTTATTAATCGATATTTCGAAATAAATTTAAAATTTTAACGTGCATTTTTGTATTGCGTGGGGTTAAATTGTGCATTTTATCCACACTTTGAAGAATTTTAATATAAAAAAAATGGAATTGTGGTGACAAAACACACGCTTTGGTAAAAAGTTTTGCTTATAATATTTTTTTTTGTGTTATTTTGAACCAAATATTTAATCAAAGGTGCAAAATAATGTAATTTTGGGTGAAATTCTCCATTAAACAAACATTTTGAACAATTTCAATTAGAAACAATTGAACTGTTATGATTTTACACACTTTGGTTAAATTTTGGTAATTATTGTTCAAAATGACGTTCAAATGGACAAATAAGGAATTAAAACACAAAACAAAATATTTATTAGCAAGAACTACTAGTAAAGCGTGTGTTTAATCACCACAACTCAATTTTTTTTTTATTTCAATTGTCCAAAATGAAGGTAAACTGGACAATATAACCCCGCGAAATATAAAAATGCGCTTTAAAATTTTATATTTTGTTCGAAATAACGGTTTAAGCGACAAGTTTTGTGTAAACTTTTCTCTTTACCGTTATTTCGAATCAAATTTTAACTTTTAGTATGGCGTGGGGTTATAATTGGCATTAAACTCACATTTTTAACCATTTAAATACAAAAAAATTGAGTTGTTGTGACAAAACACACGCTTTGGTAGTAATTTTTGCTTATTAATATTTTTTTTGTGTTATTGTGATCCAAATATTTCATTTTTTAGTGCAATTTAATGTCATTTGGGCTGAAATTCTCCATTTAACCGACATTTTGAACAATTTGAAAAAGTGAATCAATTGAGTAATTGTAATAAAACTTACTTCGGTAGAAGTTTGGTATTTATTGTTCAAAATGACGTTCAAATGGACAAATAATGAATAAAAACACAAAAAAACTATAAATTAGCAAAAACGACGACCAAAGCGTGTGTTATATCACCACAACTTAATTAAGTTATATTTTCATTGTCCAAAATATGGATAAATGGACCATTTAAATCCGCAAAACATAAAAATTTACGTAAAAGTTTAATATTTTGTTCGAAATAATGATAAAACCGACAAGTTTTCTGTTAACTTGTCTATTTACCGTTATTTCGAACCAAATTTTAAATTTTTACGTGCATTTTATATTGCGTGGGGTTAAGTTGTACATTTAACCCACATTTTGAACAATTTAAATATCAAAAAATTGAGTTATGGTGACAAGACACACGCTTTAGTAGTAATTTTTGCTAATTAATATTTTTTTTGTGTTTTTGTTCATTATTTGTCCATTTGAACGCCATTTTGAACGATATGTACCAAAGTCTAAACATAATAATGGCTAAATGGAGAATTTTACCCCAAATGACATAAGATTGCACCTTAAAAATTTAATATTCTAATCGAAATAACGGTTAATTGACAAGTTGACACAAAACAAGTCGTTTTCACCGTTATTATGAACCAAATGTTAAATTTTTTAGTGCAATTTTATGTCATTTGGGGTGAAACTCTCCATTTTACCAACCATTTGAACAGTTTTATTATGCAACAATAGAGTTTTGGTGATCAAATTAACTTTGGTAAAATTTTTGTATTATTTGTTCACAATGACGTTAAAATGGACAAATAATGAATTAAAATACAAACAAAATATAAATTAGCAAAAATTACTATCAAAGCGTGTGTTTTGTCACCACAAATCTATTTTTCTATATTCCAATTGCTCAAATTTTGTTAAAAATGGATAAAAAATGGATAATATAACCCCACAAAACATTAAAATGCACGTGAAAATTTTGTATCTTGTTCACAGTTACGGTAAAATAGACAAGTTTTGTGTAAACTTGTCTATTAACCGGTATTTGGAACAAAATTAACAATTTTATCGTGCATTTTTACATTGCGTGGGCATAAATTTCGCATTTTTCCAACATTTTGAACAATTTTAATATCTAAAAATTGAGTTACGGTGACAAAACACACGCTTCTGTAGTAATTTTTGCTTATTTAGTTTTTTTTTGTCTTTTTGTTCATTGTTTGTCCATTTGAATGTCATACTGAACGATTGGACCAAAACCTTTACAAAACAATGCAAAAATGTGGAGTTTCATCTTAAATGACATTAAATTGCACCTTAAAATTAAATATTTAAATCGAACTAATGGAAAATGGACAAATTGACACAAAACTTGTCGTTTTAACAATTATTTTGAACCAAATATTTAATTTAAACGTGCAATTTGATGTCATTTGGGGTGAAATTCTTCATTTAACCGACGTTTTGAACAATTTAAATATGAAAATATTAAGTTGTGGTGATTACATTTATTTTGGTAGAATTTTGGTAATACTTGTTCAAAATGACGTCCAAATAGACAAATAATGAAAAAAAAAAATGGAAAAAAAAATTAGCAAAAATTACAACCAAAGCGTGTGTTTAATCACCACAAATCTATTTTTGTGTATTTGAATTGTTCAAAATTTGGGTAAAATGGACCATTCAACCCAGGGCAACATAAAAAGGCACGTAAAAAATTAATATTTTGTTTAAAATAACGGTTAAATAGACAAGTTTTGTTTAAACTGGTCTATTTACCGTTATTTCGAACCAATTTTAAATTTTTATGTGCATTTTTATATTGCGTGGGGTCTTATTGTGCATTTTACCCACATTCTGAACAATTTAAATATCAAAAAATAGAATTGTGGTGACAAAACACACGCCTTGGTAGTAATTTTTGCTTATTAAAATTTTTTTTTCGTTTTTTTTTAACCAAATATTTAATTTTTAAGTACAATTGAAAGTCATTTGGGCTGTAATTCTCCATTCACCGACATTTTGAACAATGTCAATATGAAACAATTGAGTAATGGTGATGAAACACACTTGGGTGGAATTTCTGTATTAATTGTTCAAAATGACGTTCAAATGGACAAATTAGGAATAAAAACACAAAAAAAATATAAATTAGCAATAAATACTACCAAAGCGTGTGTTTATAATCACCAATCAATTTTTTTATAGTTCAATTGTTCAAAATGTGGGTTAAATGGACCATTTAACCTCCCGCATCATAAAAATGCACGTACAAATTTATTATTTTGTTCGAAAAAACGGTAAAATAGACAAGTTTTGTGTAAACTTGTCTATTAACCGTTAATTCAAACCAAATTTCTAATTTTAAAGTGCATTTTTATAATGAGTGGGGTTGAAATTTGCATTTTTACCACATTTTGAACAATTTAATTATAAAGAACATGAATTGTGGTGACAAAACGCACGCTTTGGTAGTAAATTTTGCTTATCAATATTTTTTTTGTTATTATTTTGAATCAAATATTTAATTTTTAAGTGTATTTTAATGTCACTTGGGGTGAAATTCTCCATTTTACCGACATTTTGAACAATAAAATATAAAACAATTGAGTTGTGGTGATAAAACACACTTTGGTAGAATTTTGGTATTAATCGATCAAAATAACGTTCAAATGGACAAATATTGAATAAAAATACAAACAAAATATATAAATTAGCAAAAATTACTACCAAAGCGTGTGTTTTATCACCACAACTCAATTTTTTTATATTTCAATTGTCCAAGATGTGGGTAAAATGGACCATTTAACCCCGCGCAACATAAAAATGCACGTTAAAATTTAATATTTTGTTCGAAATAACGGTAAAACCGACAAGTTTTGTGTAAACTTGTCTATTTACCGTTATTTCGAACCAAATTTTAAATTTTTACGTGCATTTTATATTGCGTGGGGTTAAGTTGTACATTTAACCCACATTTTGAACAATTTAAATATCAAAAAATTGAGTTATGGTGACAAGACACACGCTTTAGTAGTAATTTTTGCTAATTAATATTTTTTTTGTGTTTTTGTTCATTATTTGTCCATTTGAACGCCATTTTGAACGACACGTACCAAAATCTTCACAAAATAATGATAAAATGGAGAATTTAACCACAAATGACCTAAAATTGCACCTAAAAATTAATTGTTTTAATCAAAACAACGGTTAATAGACAAGTTGACACAAAACGTGTAGTTTTATTCGTTATGTTGAATGAAATATTAAATTTTTGAATGCAATTTATTGTCATTTAATGTAATATTCTCCATTTAACCGACATTTTGAACAATTTATATATGAAACACTTCAGATGTGGTGATAAAACCAAGTTTTGTAGTATTTTGGTATTGATTGTTAAAAATGATGGTCAAATGGACAAATAATGAATCAAAATACAAACAAATTATGAAAAAGCAAAAATTACTTCCAAAGCGTGTGTTTTATCAGCACAAATCTATTTTGTATATTCCAATTGTTTAAAATTTGGGTAAAAAAGACAATTTAACCACACACAACATAAAAATGTGGTTAAAAATTTAATATTTTGTTCGAAATAACGGTAAAACCGACAAATTTTGTTTGAATTTATCTATTTAACGTTATTTCGAACCAAATTTTACATTTAAACGTGCATTTTGATATTGCGTGGGGTTAAATTGTGCATTTTATCCACATTTAGAACAATTCAAATATTAAAAACTTGAATTGTGGTGACAAAACACACGCTTTGGTAGTAATTTTTGCTAGATTTTAATTTTTTTGTGTTATTTTGAAACAAATATTAAATTTTAAAATGCAATTTAAGGTCATTTGGGCTGAAATTCTCCATTTAACCGACATTTTGAACAATTTCAATATGTAACAATTGAGTTGTGGTGATAAAACACACTTTGGTAGAGAAATGGTATTAATTAATCAAAATAAAACATACTTTTAAGAGAAATGGTATTTATTTTTAAAAAGGTTTGAATGGACAAATAATGAATAAAAACACCAAAAAAATATAAATAAGCAAAAATTACTACCAAATCGTGTCTTTTATTACCACAACTCAATTTTTTTTTTTCAATTGTCCAAAATGTGGGTAAAATGTAGCCCCGCCCAACATTAAAAAGCACGTTAATATTTAATATTTTGTTCGAAATTCCAATTAGTCAAAATTTGGGTAAAATGGACTATATCACCCCACACAACATAAAAATGCCCTAAAAATTTAATATTTTATTCGAAATAACGGTAAAACAGAAAATTTTTGTTTAATTTCCGTTATTTCGAACCAAATTATAGATTTTTACGTGCTTGTTAATTTTGCGTAGGGTTTAATTGTGCATTTTACCCACATTTTATACAAAACAAATATAAAAACATTGAATTGTTGTGACAAAACAAACGCTTTGGTAGTAATTTTTGCTAATAAATTTTTTTTTCGTTTTACTTTGAACCAAATATTTAATTTGAAAGTGCAATTTAGTGTCATTTGGGCTAAAATTCTCGATTTAACCGACATTTTGAACAATTTTTATATGAAACCATTGAGTTGTGGTGATAAAACACACTTTGGGAGAATTTTTGTATTAATTGTTCAAAATGACGTTCAAATGGACAAATAATTAATAAAAACATAAAAAAATTTAAATTAGCAAAAAATACCATTTAAGCGAGTTTATCTGTTGGTTAAAATCTTAATTAGCAAAAAATACCATTTTTTTTTATTTTTTTATTTAATTATAAATAATTCTACAAATACGACTTGACATGAAAAATGACGTTAAAGTCAGACATATAAGAAATATTAAAAATCAGGAAGAAGCAAAGTGTTGCTTAAAACTTCGTTTTAAGGTATCCTTGCTAGAAGTATAATCGAACAGGTGATTTATGTGATTAAAGCTTATGCACATCATGTTAATCGGTTCATTAGAACCATAGTTGGTTCTATGGACATCAACTTGCAAGAACTCATTTCTTCTTAGATGTCTACTGGGTTCTTTAATTTGTAAATTTTCCAGTATTGATTGTGCGTCAATGTGACCTTATAAAATATAACCAACAAACGAACACTTTAAAAGCTCACGTCTTTTTTTTTCAGAGTTGCTTTCTTGTTTGTTTTGCAGCCATCCAGATATGGTGGTAAACGTTGCAGGTTTTCATGATATGGTAATTCGTAATCATACTCCCAACCGCCGCTTTTCCAAGTTAAATGACGGATAAATTTATTCTGAATACCCTCAAGTTTACTGATGTTTGTATCATAAAATGGACACCAAACAGTAACAGCGTATTCCAGTTGCGAACGTACGTATGCGAAATACAGAATCTTAATTGTCTTCAGGTCATAAATGTCTCCCGTCCTTCGTTAAATAAAACCCCACATAGAATTAGATTAAGCAACACATTGTTCTATATGTTTGTTACTGCTCATATTTTCCACGAAAATAACACCAAGGTCTTTGATCTCTGATACTCGCTTTAGTGGCATATTGTTAACTTCGTAATGTTTTAAAACTGGATTTAATTTCCGGTGGAATGATAAAGTCTTACACTTATTGAAGTTCAGACTAAGAAGATTTGACTCACACCATATCGCTAAATAGTCAATGTCCTCTGGAAGTTTCTCGGCATCGCTTAAGTTCTCAACAGTTCTATATATTTTAAAGTCATCAGCAAACATTAAAAGTTTAGAGTGCAGAATGACTTCAGTAATTGCGTTGATAAAAATGGTAAAAATCCAATTATCACCACAACTCAATTTTTTTGTATTTCAATTGTCCAAAATAAGGGTTAAATGGACCATTTAACCCAACTCAACATAAAAATGCACGTAAAAATTTAAAATTTGGTTCAAAATAACGGTAAATAGACAACTTTAGACAAAACTTGTCTATTTTACCATTATTTTGAACAAAATATTATATTTTCACGTGAAGTTTTATGTTGCGTGTGGTTAAATGGTCCATTTTACCAAAATTTTGAACAATTGGATTATACAAAAATAGATTTGTGGTAATAAAACACACGCTTTGGTAGTAATTTTTGCAAATTTATATGTTTTTTGTATTTTAATTCATTATTTGTCCATATGAACGTCATTTTGAACGAGTTATACCAAAATTCTTCCAAAGTTTATTATATTACCACAACTCAATTGTTACATTTTAAAATTGTTCAAAATGTCGGTTAAATGGACAATTTGACCCCAAATGCTATTAAGTTGCACTTAAAAATTAAGAATTTTGTTCAATAAAACAAAAAACGACAAGTTTTGTGTCAATTTGTCAATTTACAGTTATTTTGATATATATATTTTAATTTAAGGTGCAATTCAGTGACATTTGGAGTGAAATTTTCCATTCACCCAATATTTTGTTAAGATTTTGGTACGTATCGTTCAAAATGACGTACAAATGGACAAAAAACGAACAAAAACACAAAAAAAATATTAGTAAGCAAAAATTACTACCAAGGCGTGTGTTTTTTAACCTCAACCAAATTTTTTGATATCTTAAGTGTTCAAAATGTGGGTAAAAAGGCTCAATATAACTTCACGCAATATAAAAATTCACGTAAAAATTTAAAATTTGGTTCGAAATAACGGCAAATAGACAAGTTAACACAAATTTTGTCTGTTTTACCATTATTTCGAACAAAATATTAAATTTTTACGTGCATTTTTACAATGCGCGGGGTTAAATGGTCCATTTTACCCACATTTTGAACAATTGAAATAAATATAAACTAGTAACTATAGTTAAAGTAACTAGTCTATTTTACCGTTATTTCGATTTGAATATTTAATTTTTAGGTGATATGGTATGGAATTTGGGGTGAAATTCTCCATTTACCCGTTATTTTGTTAAGATTTTGGTACATATTGTTCAAAATGACGTTCAAATGGATAAATAATGAACAAAAACACAATAAAAATTTGAATTAGCAAAAATTACTACTAAAGCGTGTGTTTTGTCACCTCAAATCAATTTTTTGATATTTTTATTGTTCAAAATGTGGGTAAAATGCACAATTAAAATCCTTGCAATATAAAAGTTCTCGTAAAAATTTAAAATTGTGTTCGAAATAACGGTATATAGACAAGTTTACACTAAATTTGTCTTTTTCACCGTTATTTCGAAAAGAAATTGTAAATGTTTACGTGCATTTTTATATTGCGCGGGGTATATTGTTCTATTTTACCCACATTTTGGACAATTGAAATATAAAACAATTGAGTTGTGGTGATTTAACACACGCTTTGGTAGTAATTTTTGCTAATTAATATTTTTTTTGTGTTTTTATTCATTATTTGTCCATTTGAACGTCATTTTGAACAATTGATACCAAAATTCTACCAAAGTGTGTTTTATCACCACAATTCAATTGTTTCATTTTTAAATTGTTCAAAATGTCGGTTAAATGGAGAAATTCACCCCAAAAACATTAAATTGCACTTAAAAATTAAATATTTGGTCCAAAATATCACATAAAATAAATATTAGTAAGCGAAAATTACTACCAAAGCGTGTGTTTTGTCACCACAATTGAATTTTTTTTATATTTTAATTGTTCATAATTTGGATAAAATGCACAATTTTTAATTTAAAATTTGGGACGAAATAACGATTAATAAACAGATCAACACAAAACTTGTTTGTTTTACCGTTATTTCGAACCAAATATTAAATTTTTTGGTGCATTCTAATGTTGCGTGGGGTTATATTGACCATTTTACCCAAATTTTGAACAATTGGAATATACAGAAATGGAGTTGTGGTGATAAAACACACGCTTTGGTAGTAATTCTTGCTAATTTATATATTTTCTGTATTTTTTATTCATTATATTTCCTTTTGAACGTCTTTGATGATAATTAATACCAAAATTCTTCCAAAGGTAATTTTATATCCACAACTCAATTGTTTAATATTTAAATTGTTCAAAATACCGGTTAAATGTAGAACTTTTCCCCAAATGACATTAAATTGTACTTAAAAATTAAATATATGGTTCAAAATAACAGTTAAACGACATGTTTTGTGTCAACCTTTCCGTTATTGCGATTAAAATATTTAAGTTTTAAGTGCCATTTAATGTAATCTGGGGAGAAATTCTCCATTTACCCATTATTTTGTAAAGATTTTGGTACATATCGTTCAAAATGACTTTCAAATGGAAAAATAATGAACAAACACACAAAAAAAATATTAAATGGCAAAAATTGCTATTAAAGCGTGTGTTTTGTCACCTCAAATAAATTTTTTGATATTTAAATTATTCAAAATGTGGAATAAATGCACAATTCAACCCCAGGCAATATAAAAATGCACGTAAAAGTTTAAAATTTGGTTCGAAATAAAGGTAAATAGACAAGTTAACACAAAACTTGTCTGTTTTACCGTTTTTTTGAACAAAGTATTAAATTTTTACGTGCATTTTTATAATGCGCGGCATTGAGTGGTCCATTTTACTGACATTTTGGACAAATGAAACATAAAAAAATTGAGTTCTTGTGATAAAACACACGCTTTTGGTAGTAATTTTGGCTAATTATATTTTTTTTTGTGTTTTTATTCATTATTTGTCTATTTGAACGTCATTTTGAACAACTTATACCACAATTCTACCAAAGTATTTTTAATCACCACAACTCAATTGTTTCATATTTAAATTGTTCAAAATGTCGGTTAAATAGAAAATTTAAGCCCAAATGACATTCAATTGTCCTTAAAAATTAAATATTTGATTCAAAATAACACAAAAAAAAGATAAATAGGCAAAAATTACTACCAAAGCGTGCGTTTTGTCCCCCCAATGTCATTTCTTTATATTTAAATTGTTCAAAATGTGGTTAAATGCAAATTTTAACCCCACGCATTATCAAAATGCACGTTAAAATAAAAATTTGGTTCGAAATAAACGGTAAATAGACAAGTTTCCACAAAACTCTTCTGTTTAACCGTTATTTCGAACAAAATATTAATTTTTTACGTGCATTTAAACGATGCGGGTGTAATGGTCCATTTTACCCACATTTTGAACAATTGGAATATAAAAAAATTGAGTTGTGGTGATAAAACACACGCTTTGGTAGTATTTATTGCTAATTTATATTTTTTTGTGTGTTTTTTCATTTCTTGTCCATATGAACGTCATTTTGAACAAGTAAAACAAAAATTGGTTCAAATTACCGGTTCAAAATAACGGTTTAAACGACAAGTTTTGTATTAACTTGTCTAAAAACCGTTATTTCGATTAAAATATTTAATTTTGAGGTGCAATCAAATGTCATTTAAGGTGAAATTTTGCATTTGCGCATTATTTTGGAAAGATTTTGGTACATATTGTTCAGAAATACGTTCAAATGGACAAATACTGAACAAAAACACAAAAAAAATATAATTAGAAATAAATTCTACAAAAGCGTGTGTTTTCTCACACCACAACTCAATTTTTTGATATTTAAATTGTTCAAATGTATTTTAAATGCACAATTTAACCCCACGTTATATCTAAAAAGCACGTTTAAACTTAAAATTTGGTTCGAAATAACGGTAAATGGACAAGTTTTCACAAAATTTGTCTGTTCTACCGTTATTTCGAACTAAACATTAAATTTTAACGTGCATTTTTATGTTGCCTGGGGTTAAATTGTCCATTTTTCCAAAAAATTTGAACAATTGCTTATTGAAATTTTTGCTACCTTATAGTTTGTTAGTATTTAAATTCATTATTTGTCCATTTTAACGTCATATTGAATAAGTTATACCAAAATTCTACCAAAGTTAATTTTATTACCACAATCCAATTATTTCATAAAGAATTTGTTCAGAATATTGGTAAAATGGAGGAATTTTTCCCCAAATAACATTAAATTGCACTTAAAAATTAAATATTTGGCTCAAAATAACAGAAAAAAAATATATAAATGAGCAAAAACTACTACCAAAACAAGTGTTGTGTCACCACAATTCAATTTTTTTATATTAATTGTTCAAAAATTTGGGTGAAATCGGTTAAATTTGGGTAAATAGACAAGATAACACAAAACTTGTCTGTTTCACCGTTATCTCGAACAAAATATTAAATTTTTACGTGCATTTTGATGTTTCGCGGGGTCAAAAGGTCCATTTGACCCACGCAAAGCGTGAATTTTGCCACCAAAACTCAATTTTTTGATGTTTAAATTGTTCAAAATGTATAATGCACAATTAAATCCAACGCTTTATAAAAATGCACGTAAAAATTTAAAATTTGGTTCGAAATAACGGTAGATCGATAAGTTAACACCACTATTTTGAACAATTGAAATATAAAAAAATTGAGTTGTGATGATAAAACACTCGCTTTGGTAGTAATTTTGGCTAATTTATATTTTTTTTTTGTTTTTATTCTTTCCTTGTCCATTTGAACGTCATTTTGAACAATAAATACCAAAATTCTACCGAAGTGTGCTTTATCACAACTTAATTGTTTCATATTGAAATTGTTAAAAATGTCGGTTAAATGGATATGTTTACCCCAAATGGCATAAAATTGAACTTAAAAATGAAATATTTAGTTCTAAATAACACAATAAAATATTAGTAAGCAAAAATTACTACTGAAGCGTGTGTTTTGTCACCTCAAATAAATTTTTTGATATTTAAATTGCTCCAAATTTGGGTAAAATACACAACTGAACCCCACGCAGTATAGAAATGCACTTTAAAATTTAAAATTTGGTACGAAATACCGATAAATAGACAAGTTAACACAAAACTTGTCTGTTTTACCGTTATTTCGAAAAAAATATTAAATTTTTACTTGCATTTTTATGTTGCGCGTGGTTGAAAAATCCATTTTACCCATATTTTGGACAATTGAAATATAAAAAAAATTGAGTTGCGATGATAAAACATACGCTTTGGTAGTAATTTTGGCTAATTATATTTTTTTGTGTTTTTATTATTTTCTTGTCCATTTGAACGTCATTTTGAACAAAAAATACCAAAATTCTACCGAAGTGCGTTTAATCACAACTCAATTGTTTCATATTGAAATTGTTCAAAATGTCGGTTAAATGGAGATTTTTACCCCAAATGAGATAAAATTGAACTTAAAAATGAAATATTTGGTTCAAAATAACACAAAAAAAATATTCATAAGCAAAACTTACTACCAAAGCGTGTGTTTTGTTACCACAACTCAATTTTTTATAGTTAAATTGATCAAAATGTGGGTAAAATACACAATTTTACCCCACGCAATATAAAATGCACTTTAAAATTAATAATTTGGTACTAATAACAATAAGTAGACAAGTTAACACAAAACTTGTCTGTTTTAACATTATTTCGAACAAAATATAAAATTTTTACGTGCATTTTTATGTTGCGTGGGGTTATATTGTCTATTTAACCCTAATTTTGAAAATTGGAATAAACAAAAATAGAGTTGTGGTGATAAACACACGCTTTGGTAGTAAATTTTGCTAATTTATATATTTAATATTCATTATTTGTCCATTTGAACGTCATTTTGGATAAATAATACCAAAATTCTACCAAAGGTAATTTTATCACCACAACTCAATTGTTTCATATTTAAATTTTTCCAAGTGCCAGTTAAATGGAGAATTGCACCCCAAATGACATTAAATTGCACTTAAATATTAAATATTGGTTCAAGATAACGGTAAAACGACAAGTTTGTGTCAACTTGTTTATATACCGTTATTTCGATTAAAATATTTAATTTTAAGGTGCAATTGTATGTCATTTGATGTGTAATTCTCCATTTACCCATTATTTGTTAAGATTTTGGTACATATCGTTCAAAATGACATTCAAATGGACACATAATGAACACAACCAAAAAAAAATAATAATTAGCAAAATTACTACTAAAGCATGTGTTTTGTCACCTGAAATCAATTTTTTGATATCTTAATTGTTCAAAATGTGGGTAAAATGCACAATTCAACCCCACGCAACATTAAATTGGACGTAAAATTTTAAATTGGATCGAAATAACGGCAGACAAGTTTACACAAAACTTGACTGTTTTACCGTTATTTCGAACAAAATATTGTAATTTTTACGTGCATTCTTATGTTGCGTAAGGTTAAATGGTCCATTTGACCACATTTTGAACCATTGAAAAATGGAAAAAATTGAGTTGTGATGATAAAACACACGCTTTTGTAGTAATTATTTCTAATTAATATTTTTTTTTTGAGTTTTTATTCATTATTTTTCCATTTGAACGTTACTTTAAACAATAAATACCAAAATTCTACCAAAGTGTGTTTTATCACCTTAACTCAATTGTTTCATAATAAAATTGTTCAAAATTTTTTATAAATGGAGAATTTCACCCTAAATGACATTAATTGGCATTAAAAAATTAAGTATTTGGTTCAAAATAACAGTAAAAACGACAAGTTTTGTGTCTACTTGTTTTTTGACCGTTATTTCAATTAGAATATTAAATTTTAAGGTCCAATTTTATGTCATTTGGGGTGAAATTCTCAAATTTCTCATTGTATTGTTAAGATATTGGTACATATCGTTAAAATGACGTTCAATTGGACAAATAATAAACAAAACACAAAAAAAATATAAATAAGAAAAACTTAGTACCAAAGCGTGAGTTTGTCACCTAAACTCAATTTTTTGATATTTAAATTGTTCAAAATGTAGGTAAAATGCACAATTCTACCAAATTAATTTTATCACCACAACTCAATTGTTTCATATTTTATGGTTCAAATAGCCGTTTACTGGAGAATTTCAAACCAAATGACAATTAATTGCAATTAAAATTAAATATTTGTTTCAAAATACGGGAAAAACGACAAGTTTTGTGTCAACTTGTCTATTTACAGTTTATTACGATTAAAATATTTAATTTATAGGTGCAATTTTGTCAATGTTCTTTGGTGAATACGAAATAACGATGAAATAACACAAACTTGTCTGTTTTACCGTTATTTCGAACAAAATATTAAATTTTTACGTGCATTTTACCCAATTTTGAACAATTGAATATACAAAAATAGAGTTGTGGTGATAAAACACACGCTTTGGTAGTAATTTTGCTTACTTATATATTTTTTGTTTTTTCTTATCATTATTTGTTAATTTGAACGTCATTTTGAACAATTTATACCAAAATTCTACCAAAGTTTATTTTATCACGCAACTCAAATTGTTTCATATTTAAATTGTTCAAAATGTCGGTTAAATAGAGAATTTCACACAAAATGACATAAAATTGCATTTAAAAATTAAATATTTTGTTCAAAATAACGGTAAAAACGACAAGTCTTGTAACAACTTGTCTATTGACAGTTATTTCGATTTAAATAATTAATAATAAGTTGCCATTTAATGTCATTTGGGATGAATTTCTCCATTAACCCATTATTTGTTAAGATTTAAATATAAAATCAAAGAATATAAAATAAATTGTAATATGAAAAAATTGAGTTGTGGTGAAAATTGAGTTGTGGTGATAAAACACACGCTTTGGTAGTAATTTTTGCTAAGTTATAATTTTTTTTGTGTTTTTATTCATTATTTGTCCATTTGAACGTCATTATGAACAATAAATACCAAAATTCTGCGAAGTTTATTTTACCATCACAACTCAATTGTTTCATATTGAAATTGTTCAAAATGTCGGTGAAATGGAGAATTGAACCCCAAATGACATTAAATTGCACTTCAAAATGAAATATTTGGTTCAAAGTATTTCAAAAAAAAATTATTAATAAGCTAAGCAAAAATTACTACAAAAGCGTGGGTTTTTTCACTACAATTCAATTTTTTGATATTTAAATTGTTCAAAATATGGGTAAAATGCACAATTTAACCCCACACAATATGAAAATGCACTAAAAAATTTAAAATTTGTTACGAAATAACGATAAATAAACACAAAAACTTGTCTGTTTTACCGTTATTTCGAACAAAATATTAAATTTTTACTTGCATTTTTATTTCGCGTGGGGTTATATTGTCCATTTTACCCAAATTTTGAACAATTGGAATACTCAAAAATAGAGTTGTGGCGATAAATCACACGTTTTGGAAGTAATTTTTGCTAACTCATATATTTTTTTGTATTTTTGTTCATTATTTGTCAATTTGAACGTCATTTTGAACTATAAATACCAAAATTCTACCAACGTTAATTTTATCAACATAACTCACTTGTTTCATATTTAAATTGTTCAAAATGTCGGTTGAATGGAGAATTTCACCCCAAATGACATATAATTGCACTTAAAAATTAAATATTTTGTTAAAAAATAACGGTAAAAACGACAAGTTTTGTGACAACTTGTCTATTTACAGTTATTTCGATTTTAATATTCAATTTTAAGGTCCAAGTTTATGTCAATTGATGTGAAATTCTCCATTAACCCATTATTTTGTTAAGATTTTGGTATATATCGTTCAAAATGACGTTTCATTGGGCAAATAATGAACAAAAATACAAAAAAATATTGATAAGCAAAAATTACTACAAAGCGTGTGTTTTGTCACCACAATTCAATTTTTTTATAAATAAATTGTTCAAAATATGGGTTAAATGCACAAATAAACCAAACGCAATATAAAAAAGCACGTTAACATTTTAAATTTTGTTCAAAATAACGGTAAATAGACAAGTTTTCACAAAAATAGACTGTTTTTTCCGTTATTTCGAACAAAATATTAAATAATTATATGCATTTTTATGTTGTGCGGGGTTTAGTGGTCTCTTTAATCCACATTTTGAACAATTGAAATATAAAAAAAATTGAGTTGTGGTGATAAAACACACGCTTTGGTAGTAATTTTTGCTAATTTATATATTTTTTTATGTTCTTATTCATTATTTGTCCATTTGAACGTCAATTTGAACAATTAATACCAAAATTCTTCCAAAGTGTGTTTTATCACAATTCAATTGTTTCATATTAAAATTGTTCAAAATGTCGGTTAAATGAAAAATTTCACCCTTAATGACATTAAATTGCACTTCAAAATTAAATATTTGTCCATTTGTCTATGAACCGTTATTTCGATTAAAATATTTAGTTTTTTGGTGCAATTAAATGTCATTTGGGGTATAATTCTGCATTTATGCCATAGTTTGTAAAGATTCTGGTACATATCGTTCAGAATGACGTTCAAATTGACAAATAATGAACAGAAACACAAAAAAAATATAGATAAGGGAACAAAACTACAAAAGCGAGTGTTTTGTCACCACAACTCAATTTTTTGATATTTTAATTGTTCAAAATGTTGGAAAAATGCACAATTAAACCCCACGCAGTATCAAAAGTCACGTAAAAATTTAGAATTTGGTTCGAAATAACGGTTAATAGACAAGTTTACACAAAAGTTGTCTGTTTTACCGTCATTTCGACCAAAATATAAAATTTTACCGTGCATTTTTATGTCGCGTGGGGTAATATTGTCCATTTTTCCCTAAATTTGAACAATTGGAAAATACAAAAATTGATTTGTGGTGATAAAACACACGTTTTGATAGAAATTTTTGCTGTTTTATATTTTGTTTGTATTTTTATTCATTTTTTGTCCATTTAAACGTTAACAATCAATACCAAAATTCTACCAAAGTTAATTTTATTACCACAACTCAATTGTTTTATATTAAATTTGTTCAAAATATTGGTTAAATGGAGAATTTGAGCCCAAATAACATTAAATTGCACTTAAAAATCAAATATTTGGCTCAAAATAACACAAAAAAAATATTAAAGAACAAAAATTACTACCAAAGCGAGTGTTGTGTCACCACAATTCAATTTTTTTATATTTAAATTGTTCAAAATGTGGGTAAAATGCACAATTTAATCCGGCGCTATATTTAAATGCACGTAAACATTTAAAATTAGGTTCGAAATAACGGTTAATAGACAAGTTTAAACAAAACTTGTCTATTATACCGTTATTGTGAACAAAATATTAAATTTTTACGTGCATTTTTATGTTGCGTGGGGTAATATTGTCCCCATTCACCCACATTTTGAACAATTTGAATATTCGAAAATAGATTTGTGGTGATAAAACACATGCTTTGATAATAATTTTTGCTAACTTATATTTTGTTTGTATTTTTATTCATTATTTGTCCATTTTAACGTCATTGTGATCAAGTTATACCAAAATTTTACCAATGTTTTTTTGATCACCACAAATTAATTGTTTCATATTAAAATTGTTCAAATTGTCGGTTAATTGGAGAGTTTCACCCCAAATGACATAAAATCGCACTTGAAAATTAAATATTTGGTTCATAATAACGGTAAAAACGACAAGTTTTGTGTCAACTTACCGTTATTCCGATAAGAATATTTAATTTTAAAGTGCAATTTTAAGTTATTTAGGGTGAAATTTTCCATTTATTCATTATTTTGATAAGATTTTGGTACATATCGTTCAAAATGAAGTTAATAATGGACAAATAATGAACAAAAACACAAAAAAATATTTTAAAGCAAAAATTTTGAACAAAGTATTTTGGACATTTTGGACAAATGAAATATATTAAAATTGAATTGTGGTGATAAAACACACGCTTTGGTTATAAAACACACGTTTTTTCTGTTTTTATTCAATATTTGTCCATTTTGACGTCATTTTGAACAATTTATACCAAAATTCTACCAAAGTGTGTTTTATCACCACAACTCAATTGTTTCATATAAAAATTGTTCAAAATGTCGGTTAAATGGAGAATTTCACCCCAAATGACATTAAATTGCACTTTAATATTAAATATTTGGTTCCAAATATCACAAAAAAAAATATAACTAAGCAAAAATTACTACCAAAGCGTGTGTTTTATCACCACAATTCAATTTTTTTATTATTTAAATTGTTCAAAATGTGGGTAAAATGCATAATTCAACCCCACGCAACATGAAAAATGCACGTTAACATTTTAAATTTGGTTTAAAATAACAGTAAATAGAAAAGTTTACACGAAATTTGACAGTTTAACCATTATTTTTAACAATATATTAAATTTTAACGTGCATTTCCATGTTGCCGAGGGTTAAATGGTCAATTTTACCCACATTTTGGACAATGTAAATATAAAAAATTGATTTGTGGTGATAAAACACACGCTTTGGTAGTAAGTTTTGCTAATTTATATTTTTTTTCGTGTTGTTATCTATTATTTGTCCATTTGAATATCATCTTGAACAATTATTACCAAAATGCTACCAAAGTGTGTTTTATCACCACAATTCAATTGTTTCGTATAAAAATTATTCAAAATGTCGGTAAAACGGAGAATTTCACCCCAAATTACATTCAATGGCACTTAAAAATGAAATATTAGGATCAAAATTACACAAAAAAATATTAATAAGCAAAAATTACTACCAAAGCGTGTGTTTTGTCACCACAATTCAATTTTTAATATTTAAATTGTTCAAAATGTGAATAAAATGCAAATTTTCACCCTACGCAATATAAAAATATAAAATTTAGTAAGAAATAACGGTTAATCGACAAGTTTAAACAAAACTTGTTGGTTTAACCGTTGTTTCGAACCAAATATGAAATTTTTACTCAATATCACTCAATATATATTTATTTATTTGTTTATAATATTTTTGCAAACTACACACCCTATTTTGAGCTTTTTAAGCTCATTTAGAATAGGTTGAGCAGTTTTTAGATTTCCAAAAGTTTATAAAAATCTAAATTTAGATGGTATCTTGAGCCCTGTTAAGGAAAGGGGGATTTTTTCATAGCCCCACATAGGCATACATTCGTTAGGTATTTAAGTTACTGAGCGAGCAATCCTTTTGTCCCATTTTTTGATGCATAACATGGCGAATTGGTGTAGTTGAATATTGTAATGAGGTGAAACATATCGATACGAATTTTGATGTAGAGATGCGACATGAAAATTGCCGAATATTGAAACTGAATATATAAAGCTAAATTATCTAATTAATTTTGAATTTTAAAAAGTTAAAAAATTACTTCGATTTGACATGATTTTACGTGCATTTTTATGTTGCGCTTGGCTAAATTGTCCATTTATTCCACAATTTGGACCATTGATTTATAAAAAAATAGATTTGTGGTGATAAAACACACGCTTTGGTAGTAATTTTTGATAATTTTTTTTTTTTGGTGTTTTTATTCATTATTTGTCCATTTAAACGTCATTTTGAACAATTTATACCAAAATTCTACCGAAGTGAGTTTTATCATCACAACTCAATTGCTTCATATGAAATTGTTCAAAATGTTGGTTAAATGGAGAATTAAACCCCAAATGACATTGAATTGCACTTAAAAATTAATTATTTGGTTCAAAGTAACGGTTAAAACGACAAGTTTTTAAACAACTTGTCTATTAACAGTTATTTCGATGTTAATATTTAATTATAAGGTGCAATTTAATGTCATTTGGGGTGAAATTCTCCATTTACCCATTATTTTGTTAAGATTATGGTATGCATCGTTCAAAATGACGTTTAAATGGGCAAATAATGAACACAAAAACAAAAATATATTAATAAGCACAAATTACTACCAAACCGTGTGGTTTGTCACCACAATTTAATTTTTTGGAATTAACATTGTTCAAAATGTTGGTAAAATGCACAATTTAACCCCACGCAATATTAAAATGCACGTAACAGTTTTTAATTTGGTTCGAAATAACGGTAAATCGACAAGTTTACACAAAATTTGTCTTTTTTTACCGTTATTTCGAAAAAAAAAAAGTTAATTTTAACGTGCCTTTTTATGTTGCGCCGGATTAAGTGGTCTCTTAAACCCACATTTTGGACAATTGAAATTTAAAAAATTTGAGTTGTGGTGATAAAACACACTCTTTGGTAGTTATTTTTGCTAACATATATTTTTTTATGTTTTTATTCATTATTTGTCCATTTGAACGTCATTTTGAACAATTAATACCAAAATTCTACCAAAGTGTGTTTTATCACCACAACTCAATTATTTCATATTGAAATTGTTCAAAATGTCGGTAAAATGCACAACTTAACCCCACGCATTATAAAAATGCACGTTTAAATTTGAAACTTGGTTCGAAATAACGGTAAATAGACAAAATTACATAAAACTTGTCTATTTTACCGTTGTTTTGAACAAAATAATAAATTTAAAGTGCATTTTTACGTTGCTTATGTTTATATTGTTCATTTTACCCAAATTTTTAACAATTGGAATATACAAAAAAAAAGTTGTAGTGATTATACGAACGTTTGGTAATAACTTCTGCTAATTAATATATTTTTTGTATTTATATTCATCATTTGTCCATTTGAACGTCATTTTGAACAATTTATACCAAAATTCTACCAAAGTTATTTTATCACCACAACTCAATTGTTCCATATTAAAATTTTTCAAAATGTCGATTTAATGGAGAATTTCACCCCAAACGACAAAAAAACGTCACAAGCGACAAATTTTGTGTCAACTGGTCTATTTTACCGTTATTTCGATTAAAATATTTAATTTTAAGGTGCATTTGTATATCATTTGGGGTAAAATTCTCCATTTACCCAATATTTTGTAAAAATTTTGGTACATTTTGTTCAAAATGACTAAAGCGTTTGTTTTGGCACCTCAAATCAATTTTTTGATATTTAAATTGTTTAAAATGTGGGTAAAATGCACAATTTAACTTCTTGCAATATAAAAGTGCATGTGAAAATTAAAAAAATTTCTTCGAAATAATGGTCAATAGACAAGTTTACACTAAATTTGTCTGTTAAACCGTTATTTCGAACAAAATTACAAATATAAACGTGCATTTTTATATAACGCGGGGTTAAATGTTCTATTTTTCCCACATTTTGGACATTTGAAATACAAAAAATTGAGTTGTGGTGATAAAACAAACGTTTGGATAGAAATTTTTGCTAATTTATATTTTGTTTGTATTTTAATTCATTTTTGTCCAATTTAACGTCATATTTAACAAGCAATACCAAAATTCTGCAAAAGTTAATTCTATTACCACAACCCAATTTTTTCATATTTAATTTGTTTAAAATGTTGGTTAAATGGAGAATTTCAGCCCAAATAACATTAAATTGCACTTAAAAATCAAATATTTGGCTCAAAATAACACAAAAAAAATAATAATGAGCAAAAATTACTGCCAAAGCGAGTGTTGTGTCACCACAATTCAATTTTTTTATATTTAAATTGTTCAAAATGTGGGTTTAATGCACAATTAAATCCAACGCTTTATTAAAATGCACGTTAACATTTAAAATTTGGTTCGAAATAACGGTAAATAGACAAGTTAAAACAAAACTTATCTATTATACCGTTATTATGGACCAATTATTAAATTTTTACGTACAGTTAAATGTTGCGTGGGGTTATATTGTCCATTTTTCCCAAAATTTGAACAATTTGAATATTTAAAAGTAGATTTGTGGTGATTAAACACACGCTTTGATAATAATTTTTACTAATTTTAATTTTGTTTGTATTTTTATTCATTATTTGTCCATTTGAACGTCATTTTGAACAAATACAACCAAAATTCTACCAAAGTATGTTTTAGGACCACAACTCAATTGTTTCATATTGAAATTGTTCAAAATGTCGGTTAAATGGAGAATTTCAGCCCAAATGACAAAAAATTGAACTTAAAAATTAAATATTTGGTTCAAAATAACACAAAAAAAAATATAAATAAGCAAAAATTACTACCAAAGCGTGTGTTTTGTCACCACAATTCAATTTTTCTATATTTAAATGGTTCAAAATGTAGGTAAAATGCACAATTCAACCCCACGCAACATAAAAATGCACGTAACCATTTAAAATTTGGTTCAAAATAACGATCAATAGAAAAGTTTACACAAAATTGGACAGTTTAACCGTTATTTTGAACAAACTATTAAATTTTAACGTGCATTTTTATGTTGCGCGGGGTCAAGTGGTCCATTTGACCCACATTTTGAAAAACTGAAATACAAAAAAATTGAGTTGTGATGATAAAACACACGCTATGGTAGTAATTATTGCGAATTTTTATTTTTTTGTGTTTTTTTTCCTTAATTGTCCATTTGAACGTCATTTTGAACAATAAATACCAAAATTCTACCCAAGTGTGTTTTATCACCTGAACTCAATTGTTTCATATTGAAATTGTTCAAAACGTCGGTTTAATGGAGAATTTCACTCTAAATGACATTAATTGGCATTTAAAAATTAAATTTTTGGTTCAAAATAACAGTGAAAACGACAAGTTTTGTATCAACTTGTATATTAACCGTTATTTTGATTAGAATATTTAATTTTGAGGTGCAATTGTATGTCATTTAGGGTGAAATTCTCCATTACCCTATTGTTTGGTTATGGTTTGGTACATGTCGTTCAAAATATCGTTCAAGTGGACAAATAATGAATTAAAACACAAAAAAATATTAATTAGCAAAAATTAGTACTAAAGCGTGGGTTTTGTCACCAAAACTCAATTTTTTGATGTTTAAATTGTTCAAAATATGGGTAAAATGCACAATTAAAACCCCACGCAGTATAAAAATGCACGTAAAAATTTAAAATTTTGTTCGAAATAACGGTATATCGACAAGTTAACACCAATATTTTGTACAATTGAAAAATAAAAAATTGAGTTGTGATGATTAAACACACGCTTTGGTAGTAATTTTTTCTAATTTATATTTTTTTCTGTTTTTATTCTTTCCTTGTCCATTTGAACGTCATTTTGAACAATTTATACCAAAAATCTACCGAAGTGTGTTTTATCACAACTCAATTGTTTCATATTGAAATTCTCAAAATGTCGGTCAAATGGAGATTTTTACCCCAAATGACATAAAGTTGAACTTAAAAATGAAATAGTTGGTTCAAAATAACACAAAAAAAAAATATTCATAAGCAAAACTTACTAACAAAGCGTGTGTTTTGTCACCACAACTCAATTTTTTTATAGTTAAATTGTTCAAAATGTGGGTTAAATACACAATTTAGAGTGCATTTTTTATACACAATAAAGAAAGGAACTATTAAATTAATAATTTGGTACTAAATTACGATAAGAAGACAAGTTAACACAAAACTTGTCTGTTTTACCGTTATTTCAAACAAAATATTACATTTTTCCGTGCATTTATATGTTTCGCGGGGTTGAATGGTCCATTTTACCCACATTTTGGACAATTGAAATATAAAAACATTGAAATAAGGTGATAAAAACACACGTTTTGGTACAATTTTGTGCTTATTATATTTTTTTTGTGTTTTTATTCCTTTTTTGTCCATTTGAACGTCATTTTGAACAATTAATACAAAAATTCTACCAATGTATGTTTTTTTCACCACAACCAAATAATGTCATTAAAAACTTGTTCAAAATGTCGGTTAAATAGAGAATTTAAGCCCAAATGACATTAAATTGCACTTAAAAATAAAATATTTTAATCGAAATAACGTTAAATAGACCAGTTGACACAAAACTTGTCGTTTTAAACCGTTATTTGAACCAAATATTTAAATTGAAAGTGCAATTAAGGTTCATTTGGGATAAAATTCTTCATTTAACCGAAATTTTGAATAATTTTAATATGAAACAATTGAGTTGTAGTTATAAAACACACTTTGGTAGAATTTTAGTATTTATTGTTCAAAAAGACGTATAAATGGACAAATAATAATAAAAAATACACAAAGTATAAAAATTTGCAAAAATTACTACCAAAGCGTGTTTTTTATCACCACGACTCTATTTTTGTATAATTAATCATAATTTGGGTAAAATGGACAATATAACCCCACGCAATATAAAAAATGCACGTAAAAATTTAATATTGTGTTCGATATAACGGGAAAAAAAAGACAAGCTTTGTGTAAACTTGTCGATTAACCGTTATTTCGAACAAAATTTTATATTTTTACGTGCATTTTTATGTTGCGTGGGGTTGAGCTGTGCGTTTTACGCACATTTTAAAAAATTTTAATATCAAAAAATTGAATTGTGGTGACAAAACACAGGCTTTGGTAGTAATTTTTGTTTATTAAAATTTTCTTTTGTGTTATTTTGAACCAAATATTTCATTTTTAAGTGCAATATAATGTCATTTGGGGTGAAATTCTCCATTTAACCGAAATTTTGAACAATTTTAATATGAAACAATTGAGATGTGTTGATTAATTAATTTTGGAAGAATTTTTTTATTAATTGTTCAAAATGCCGTTCAAATCGTTAAATTAAGAATAAAATCTCAAAAAAAATATAAATAAGCAAAAATTATTACCAAAGCGTGAGTTTTGTCACCACAGCTCAATATTTTTATATTTAAGTTGTTCAAAATGTGAGTAAAATGCACAATTACACCCCACGCAATATAAAACTGCAGGTTAAAATTTTAAATTTGGTACGAAATTACGATTAATAGACAAGTTTTCACAAAATTTGTCGGTTTAACCGTTATGTCAAACAAAACATTAATTTCTAACGTTTATTCATATGTTGCGTGATGGTCAATTGTCCATTTTCCCCACATTTTGAACAATTGGAATATACAATTGGAATTTACAAAAATAGAATTAAACAAACGCTTTCCTCATTTACATATTTTTTGTATTTTTCATTCATTATTTGTCCATTTGATTGTCATTTTGAACCATTTATACCAAAATTCTTCCAAAATTAATTTTATCACCACAACTCAATTGCTTCATATTTATATTGTTCAAAATGTCAGTTAAATGGAGAATTTCAACCCAAATGACACTTAATTACATTTAAAAATTAAATATTTGGTTCAAAATAACGGTAAACTCGACATGTTTTGTATCAACTTGTCTATTTACCGTTATTTCGATTGAAATATTTAATTTTTAGGTGCAATTTTGTCAATGTCATGACAGGTTTACACAAAACTTTTTTGTCTTACCGTTATTTCGAACAAAATGTAAAATTTAGACATGCATATTAATGTTGCGCGGGGTTATATTGTCCATTTTACAGACTGTTTGGACAATTGAAACATAAAAAAATTGGGTTGTGTTGATAAAACACACGTTTTGGTAGTAATTTTTGCTAATTTATATTTTTTTTCTGTTTTTATTCATTATTTGTCCTTTTGATCGTCATTTTGATCAATTAATATCAAAATTCTACCGAAGTGTGTTTAATCAACACAAATCAATTGTTTTTTTACGATGTATGTATAGTATCGTATGTTAGTGCTCACATAAATAAACTCATTATTAATTTATTAGATTTATTAAAGTTCGGTGATTTATATTATTAGACAAATACTAATGACTCCTTAATTTCGATAAAACTTGACTCCATAATTTCGATGTTTATTGCGATATAAATTAATTAATTATTGAAATTAACACAAACTATTTTTTATTATGTTAAACAATATATATTTTTATATACAAGATTCACTATTTATAATTAATTATTTAATATTTTGTCATATTTTAAAATGGAAGTTAATCGAACAACGGGACAGAAAAAACTTTTTTTAAATCGAATGAAAAACTAATGAATATTGTTTTTCAAAGTTAACTTGAAAAATATAAAAATCTATTTACAAGAGTTGTATACTCAACTATCTATTAAAGGTTCCAGTTTAAAATTTAGATTATTATTCAGAAATAAATTTAAGAGCGAGGTGTGAAGAAGCACCAAAATACCATGCGACACCAACGATGTATGTATATTACCGTATGTTTGTGCTCACATCAATAAACTCCATATTAATTTATTAGATTTATTAAAGTTCGTGGAGTTCGTGTTGTTAATGGAGAATTTTACCCCAAATGACATTAAATTGCACAAACAAATTAAAAATTTGGTTCAAAATAAGACAAAAAACCAATAAAAATAAGCAAAAATTAGTACCACAGCGTTTGTTTTGTCACCACAATTCATTTTTTATACTATTTAAATTGTTAAAAATGTGGGTAAAATGCGCAATTTAACCTCACAATATAAAATTTCACGTAAAAATTAAAAATTTTATTCGAAATTACGGTGAATAGACAAGTTTACACAAAACTTGTCTGTTTTACCGTTATTTCGAACAAAATATTAAATTTTGACATGCATTTTTATGTTTCGCGAGGTAAAATGGTCCATTTAACAGTCATTTTAAACAATTTAAACATAAAAAAATGGATTCGTGGTGATAAAACACACGTTTTGGTAGTAATTTTTGCTAATTTTTATTTTTTTTCTGATTTCATTTATTATTTGTCCATTTGAACGCCATTTTGAATAGTTAATACAAAAATTCTAACGAAGGTAATTTAATCACCACAACTCAATTGTTTCATATTAAAATTGTTCAAAATGTCGGTTAAATGAAGAATTTTACCCCAAATGACATTAAATTGCACTTAAAAATTAAATATTTGGTTCAAAATAACGGTAAAAATGACAAGTTATGTATCAACTTGTCTATTTACCGTTATTTTTATTAAAATATTTTATTTTAAGGTGCAATTTTGTGTCATTTGGGGTGAAATTCTCCATTTGCCCATTGTTTTGTTAAGACTTTGGTACATTTCGTTCAAAATGACAATTTAATGGACAAATGATGAACAAAAACACAAAAAAATATAAATTAGGAAAATTACTACTAAAGCGTGTGTTTTGTCACTTCAAATCAATTTTTTGATATTTAAATTGTTCATTTTTTAGGTTAAATGCACAACTTAACCCCACGCATGAAAATGCACGTAAAAATTTAAAATTTGTTTTGAAATAACGGTAAATAGACAAGCTTTCACTTAATTGCTAGGTTAAACCGTTATTCCGGACAAAATATTTAATTTTCACGTGCATTTTAATGTTGCGCGGGGTTTAACGGCCCATTTTAACCCACCTTTTGGACCATTGAAATATAAAATAAATTGAATTGAAGTGATGGTTTACGCTTTGGTAGTAATATTTCCTATTTTTTTGAGTTTTTATTCATTATTTGTCCATTTGAACGTCCTTCTGAACAATTAATACAAAAATTCTACCAAAAAGTGATTTATCACCACAATTCAATGTTGTTTATTGAAATTGTTCAAAATGTCAGTCAAATGGGAAATTTCACCCCAAATGACATTAAATTGCACTAAAAAATTACATATCTGGTTCAAATTAACACAAAAAAAATATTAATAAGTAAAAATTACTACCAAAGCGTGTGTTTTGTCATCATAATTAAATTTTTTTACTATTAACATTGTTCAAAATTTGAGTAAAATGCACAATTTAACCCCACTGAAAAAAAAATGCACGTGAAATTTTAAATTTGGTTCGAAATAATGGTAAATAGACAAGTTAACAGAAAACTTGTCTGTTTTACCGTTATTTTGAATAAAATATTAAAATTTTTACGTGCATTTTCATGTTGCGCGGGGTTAAATGGTCCATTTTACTTTCATTTGGGACAATTGAAATATATAAAATTTGTGTTGTGGTGATAAAACACACGCTTTGGTAGTAATTTTTGCTCATTTATATTTTTTTGTGTTTTTATTCATTATTTGTCCATTTGAACGTCATTTTGAACAATTAATACCAAAATTCTACCGAAGTTTGTTTTACCACCACAACATGTGTTTTATCAATTGCTTTATACTGAAATTGTTCAAAATGTTGGTCAAATGAAAAATTTCTAACCAAATGACTTTAAGTTGCACTTAAAAATTAGATATTTGGTTCAAAATAACTCAAAAACAATATAAATAAGCAAAACTTACTACCAAAGCGTGTGTTCTGTCACCACAATTCATTTTTTTTATATTCTTACTGTTTACAATAAGGGTTTAATGCACAATTTAACCCCACGTTATATAAAAATGCACTTAACAATTTTAAAATTGTTACGAAATAACGACAAATAGTCAAGTTGAACAAAATTGGTCTGTTTAACCGTTGTTTCGAACAAAATATAAAATTTAAACGTGCATTTTTATAATGCGTGGGGTAATTATGTTCATTTTACCTAAATTTTGAACAATTGGAATCTACAAAAATAGAGTTGTGGTGGTAAAATTCACGCTTTTATAAAAATTTTTGCTCATTTATATATTTTTTGTATTTTTAATTCATAATATAATACAAATTTGAACGTCATTCATATTTGAACATCATTTTCAACAAAATGGGCAAATGGAGAATTTATACCAAAATTCGACCAAAGTTAATTTTATCACCACATCTCAATTGATTCATATTTAAATTGTTCAAAATGTCGGTTAAATGGAACATTGCACCCCGAATGACATTAAATTGCACTTAAAAATTAAATATTTGGTTCAAAATAACGGTAAAAACTACTAGTTTTGGGTCAACTTAACTATTTATCATTATTTCGATTAAAATATTTAATTTTAAGGTGGAATTTTGTTTCATTTGGGATGAAATTCTCCATTTGCTCATTGTTTTGTTAAAAGTTTGGTGCATGTCGTTCAAAATGACATTCAAATGGACAAATAATGAACCAAAACCCAAAAAAAATTTAAATTGCAAAAATTACTACTAGAGCATGTGTTTTGTCACCTCAACTCAATTTTTTTTAAATTTAAATTGTTCAAAATGTGGGTAAAATGCACAATTTAACCACACGCAATATTGAAATGCACTTAAAAATTTTAAGTTTTGTTCAAAATACCGGTAAAAAGACAAGTTTACACAAAAATGGTCGGTTTTACCGTTATTTCGAACAAAATATTAAATTTTAACGTGTATTTTTATGTTTCTCGTGGTTAGTTGGTCTATTTAACCTACGTTTTGGACAATTGAAATATAAAAAAATTGAGTTAAGGTTATAAAACACACGCTTTGGAAGTAATTTTGGCTAATTATATTTTTTTGTGTTTTTATTCAATTGTTTCATATTACAATTGTTCAAAATGTCGGTGAAATGGAAAATTTCACTCAAAATTACATTAAATTGCACTTATAAATTAAATATTTTTGAAGAGTTGTGGTGAAAAAACACACGCTTTGGTAGAAATTTTTTGCTAAATTATACATTTTTGGTATTTTTTATTCATTATTGAATAAAAATTTGAACGTCATTCATATTTGATTGTCGTTTTGAACAATGAATACCAAAATTCTATCAAATTAAATTTTATCACCACAACTTAATTGTTTCATATTGAAAATGTTCAAAATGTCGGTTTAATTGAGAATTTGACCCCAATTGACATAAAATTGCACTAAACAATTAAATTTTTGGTTCAAAATAACGGTAAAAACGACAAGTTTTGTGTCAACTAGTCTATTGACCGTTATTTCGATCAAAATATTGAATTTTTAGGTGCAATTTTATGTCATTTGGGCTGAAATTCTCCATTTACCCATGTTTTTGTAAAAATTTTATGTACATATCGTTCAAAATGACGTTCGAATGGACAAATAATGAACAAAAACACAAAATAAATATTAATTAGCAAAAATTCCTACCAAAGCGTGTGTTTCATCACCTAATATTAATTTTTTGGTATTAAAATGGTTCAAAATGTGGGTAAAATGACCAATTTAAACCCATGCAATAAAAAAATGGACGTTAAAATCTAAAATTTGGTCCGAAATAACAGTAAATAGACAAGTTTACACTAAACTTGTCTGCTTGACCGTTATTTCAAACAAAATATTAAATTACGTGCATTTTTATGTTTCGCGGGGTTCAATGGTCCATTTTACACAAATTTTGGACAATTAAAATATAAAAAAATTGAATTGTGGTGACAAAACACACGCTTTGGTAGTAATTTTTGCTTGAGTATGTACTTTTTTGTTTTATTTTGAACCAAATATTTAAGTTTTGAGTGCAATTTAATGTCATTTGGGCTGAAATTCTCCATTTAACCGACATTTAAAACAATTTAAAAATGCAACAATTGAGTTGTGGTGATAAAACACACTTTGGTAGAATTTTGGAATTAATTGTTCAAAATGACGTTCAAATGGACAAATATTGAATAAAAACACAAAAAATAATATTAATTAGCCAAAATTACTACCAAAACGTGTGTTTAATCACCACAACTCAATTTTTTTATATTTCAATGGTCCAAAACGTGGTTAAATGGATAGTTGAATCCCGCGCATTATACAATGCATAAAAACCCTTGAAGTAACGGTTAAACCGACCAGTTTTGTGTAAACTTGTTTATTTCCCGTATTTCGAACCAAATTTTAAATGGTTACGTGCATTTTTATGTTGCGTGGGGTCAAATTGTGCATTTTACCCACATTTTGAACAATTTAAATATCAAAACATTGATTTTAGGTGACAAAACACACGCTTTAATAGTAATTTTTCCTTATTTATATTTTTTTTGTGTTATTTCGAACCAAATATTTAAGTTTTAAGTGCCATTTAATGTCATTCTCCATTTAACCGAAATTTTAAACAATTTAAATATGAAACAATTGAATTGTGGCGGTAAAACATACTTTGATAGAATTTTGGTATTAATTGTTCAAAATGACGATCCAATGGCAAATAATGAATAAAAACATAAAAAAAATATAAATGAGCAAAAATTACTACCAAAGCGTGTGTTTTGTCACCACAACTCTATTTCTGTATATTCCAATTTACGATAAATAGACAAGTTAATAGAAAACTTGTCTATTTTACCGTTATTTTGAACAAAATATAAAATGTTTACGTGCATTTTCATATTGCGTGGGATTATATGGCCCATTTTACCGATATTTTGAACAATTTAAATGCAGAAAAATTGAATTGTGGTGACAAAACACACGCTTTGGTAGTAATTTTGGCTAATTTTGAACGGTAAATAGACATGTTTAAACAAAACTTGTTTTTTTTAGCGTTATTTCGAACAAAACATTAAAATTTTACGTGCATTTTTATATTTCGAGGAATTAAATGGTACATTTTACCCACATTTTGGACAATTGGAATATACATAAATAGGTTTGTGGTGATAAAACTTACTCTTTGGTAGTAATTTTTGGTACTTTATATAATTTTTGTATTTTTATTCAGTATTTGTCCATTTGAACGTCATTTTTAACAATTAATACCAAAATACTACCAAAGGTAATTTTATCACCAAAACTCAATTGTTTCATATATTAATTGTTCAAAATGTCGGTTAAATGGAGAATTTTACCCCAAATAACATTAAATTGCACTTAAAATTAAATATTCGGTTCAAAATAACACAAAAAAAATATTAATAAGCAAAAATTACTACCATAGCGTGTGTTTTGTCACCAGAATTCAATTTGTCTTTATTTAAACTGCTTTAAATGTTGCTTGAATGCACAATTAAACATCACAATTTAAATTGTGCATTATACCCACGATTTGAACCATTTAATACTTATACAAAAAAAATATTAATTAGCAAAAAATACTACTAGAGCTTGTGTTTTGTCACCACAACTCAATTTTTTGAATTCAAAGTGGGTGTAAATGCACAACTTAACCCCATGCAATATACAAATGCACGTAACAATTTTAAATTTGGTTCAAAACCTACCTTTTTATACCTTATTTGTCCATTTAACCGTCATTTTGAACAATTAATACCAAAATTCTACTGAAGTGTGTTTTATCATCACAACTTGATTGTTTCATATTGAATTTGTTCATAATGTCGGTTAAAGATAGAATTTTACCCCAAATGACAATAAATTGCACTTAAAAATTAAATATTTGGTTTAATATAACGGTAAAAACGACAAATTTTGTTTGAACTTGTCTTTTTACCGTTATTTCGATTAAGATATTTGGGTGAAATTTTTCATTTAACCATTATTTTGTTATTATTTTGGTACATATCGTTCAAAATGTCAATTGAGTTGTGTAAAGCCACCACGTGTTCTCTCTTAATGGAGAACTTAACCCCAAATGACATAAAATTACACCTAAAAATTAAATATTTGGTTCAAAATAAAAATATAAATAAGCAAAAATAACTACCAAAGCGTATGTTTTGTCACCACAATAAAATTTTTGTTTTATTTAAATTAAAATTTAAAATTTGGTTCGAAATTACGGTTAAAAGACAAGTTTACACAAAACTTGTCTGTTTTACCATAATTTCGAACAAAATATTAAATTTTTACGTGCATTTTTATGTTGCGTGGGGTTAAATGGTCCATTTTACCCACATTTTGAACAATTGAAATATCAAAAAGTTGAGTTTTGATGATAAAACACACGCTTTGGTAGTAGAAATTTCTAATTTATATATTTTTTGTGTTTTTATTCTTTATTTGTCCATTTGAACGTCATTTTGAACAATTATTACAAAAATTCTACCAAAGTGTATTATTTCACCACCACTGAATTGTTTCATATAAAAATTGTTTAAAATGTAGGTAAACTGTAGAATTTCACCCCAAATGACATTAAATTGCACTTAAAAATTAAATATTCGGTTTTACATAACCGTTAAAACGACAAGTTTTGTGTCAACTTGTTTATTTACCATTATTTCGATTTGAATATTTAATTTTAAGGTGCCATTTTATGTCATTTTGGGTGAAATTTTCCATTTACCCATTAGTTTGTTAAGATTTTGGTTGATGTCGTTCAACATGACGTTCAAATGGACAAGGAATGAACAAAAATACAAAAAAAATAATAATTAGCAAAAATTACTACTAAAGCGTGTGTTATGTCACCACTTTTAAATTGTGTAAAATTTATATTGTTAAAAATGTAGGTAAAATGCACAATTTAACCCCACGCATTATAAAAATTTGAAGTTTGGTTCGAAATAACGGTCAATAGACAAGTTTACACAAAACTTGTCTGTTTTACCGTTTTTTCGAACAAAAATATTAAATTTTAACGTCCATTTTAATGTTGCGCGGAGTAAATGGTACATTAAACCCACATTTTGGACAATTAAAATATAAAAAAATTGAGTTGTGGTGATAAAACACACGCCCTAGTAGCAATTTTTGCAAATTTATATTTTTTTATGTTTTAATACCTTATTGGTCCATTTGAACGTCATTTTGAACAATCAATACCAAAATTCTACTTAAGTGTGTTTTATCACCACAACTCAGTTGTTTCATATTGAAATTGTTCAAAATGTCGGTTAAATGGAGAATTTGAACTCAAATGACATTAAATTGCACTCAAATATTAAATGTTTGGTTCAAAATAACACAACAAAATATATGGGGAAAATGCACAATTAAACCCCACGCAATATCAAAATGCACGTAACAATTCAAAATTTGGTTCGAAACAACGGTTAATAGACAGTTTACAACAAACTTGTCTGTTTCACCGTTATTTTGAACAAAATATTAAATTTTAACGTGCATTGTTATGTTGCGCGGGGTTGAATGGATCATTTTACCCTAATTTTCAACAATTGAAATAAAAAAAATTAAGTTGTGATGATAAAACACACGCTTTGGTAGTAATTATTGCTAATTTATAACTTTTTTTTGTGTTTTAATACCTTATTTGTCCATTTGAATGTCATTTTGAACCATTCATACCAGAATTCTACCGAAGTGTGTTTTATCATCACAACTCGCTTGTTTCATATTGAATTTGTTCAAAATGTCGGTTAAAGATAGTATTTTACCCCAAATGACAATAAATTGCACTTAAAAATTAAATATTTGGTTTAATATAACGGTAAAAACGACAAATTTTGTTTGAACTTGTCTTTTTACCGTTATCTCGATTACGTGATTTAATTTTGCAACTTTATGTCACTTTGGGTGAAATTTTTCATTTAACCATTATTTTGTTATGATTTTGGTACATATCGTTCAAAATGTCAATTGAGTTGTGTTTAATCACCACTTGTTCTCTCTTAATGGAGAACCTTACCCCAAATTGATTGATTGATTGATTGATAGGACTGTAGGACCAAGCGCTAGGCAAGATTCCCGGATAACGCCGGGCCTATTCCTACAGCCGTTTACATAAAACGATAGGTAAGGATAGGAAGGTATGTTAGTTAGGAAAGAGCGACCCGGTTACAGACACCATGACAGTCGGTACTAAACTACTATTATCACAAGACAATCACAATTCTTATCTACTAGTCTGCAATCGCCAATCAGCATTATTCGGTCCGCAACACCTATCCGCTCCTCTGTATTTTGAATAAAATTAAAACTAAATTAAAATTCTAAAATAAATTTATTAGTTCGCTCAGGAATCTGTTACTTAATTAATTAATTTTATTATTTATTTTAACTCCCATCCGCACAACTAACCTACTTAGAACATAAGTACAGAACTCTGAAAGAAATTTTTTTAACTTATGGCTTAGGTATCTGAAACAATTTAATTAATTTAGTTTGATAGTTTAAGCCATCCATTACAATAACGTTACCATAATACTGTAACATGTTCATCAGAGAGTCAAAATAGACTATAGGGCGACCATCTTCAGCAGAACCATTTTCCTGTTACATAATTAGTACAATAATATAATTTGTTAATAAGATCTATATCATTTTCACATTCACATTGGTTATTATTTTTATTTGGATAGGAAAGACATTTATAATTTCATATGTATTTGTGTTACCTCAACAGTTGAAACTGGAGTATTTAGATTAATTATCCTGAGGTCTTCTCATCATATGCTGCATATAAAAATGCGTCCCTATATTTTCAGATCCACCACCATCTAACGCGAGAGGCAATATTTATTTATTTTATGACCCGACAGCATTTCATATACATACATTCGTATATAGGGTAAATTATTTATATAAATAAATAATTGAGTAAGTTAGCTATTACCTGCAACTTAGCAATAACGTATTAAAATTAAATCATTTAATAAAATTTTAAAAATAAATTTACAAGATAGGAATCTGTAACTTAAATATTATTAATTTTATTATTTATTTAAACTCCAGTCCGTACACCTATCAAAGTTAAAATATAATTCAAAACTCTTAATTAACTAACTTACGGCTCCTGAAACCGTAACCATAAATTAAATTAATATGGTATGCTAGATTAAGTACCCGTCAACCATTACGCTGATGATACCATAATATTAGAATATGTTTATCAGAAAATTCAAATAATTCTCTCAATACGTTTAACATTCCAAAATTATGCAACATCTTTTTTTAAAATAAAATAAACTTTCCTTGTAAACCCCCTCCAACTACAATCATATTTACACTTATATAAGTAATTAAAATCAAACCTTTTCCATATCACGATCATAATACATTATGATCACGATCATAATACATGCAATGCTCGTATTATGATCGTGATCAGGTATGTCACTTTACTACAAATGTAGTACATCCGCCCCGATCTTCACCGTTCATAAATCAAAAAAGAACAATTGATATTGTCTTCAAAAAGCACCCTTAAATCCCAATACGAAACTTAATAAATTGAAATTACGCATGGATAACCCACAGGCAAGTATGCATGACACACAGGCAACAAAGCAGACAGGGACGCCACATAATGCAGAAAGTATGGAGCAGAAGCACCCCAAATGTGGAGAAAATCGACACCCCTCGGAGCGAACCCTATTCAAACAAACCAAACACGATCCAAACTCAACATTCAACCAAACATATACATCTATTAGTAGCAAATAAACTCTAACACGAGAACCCAATCGTAAGCATCCAAAATACAAACTCATTCAGAGCACCCTCAACAACGGGACACCAACCTACACAAAAATAAAAATAGAAAGTGCAGACCTATCTCAACTGACTTCCAACAAACCGATATCTATCCAAACATCCCACATTCCGGCGAATCCTTCAGCCCCTAACAAATCCCACTCGCGTCCAAAATTCCACATGCCAACAGAGGCTCCCAACCGCCACCGCAACTAGATCAACCCTCATGTCCGTCCCAATAAAATCCAGCCTCGAAACCCCTCCCCCACCGTCAACCACAGCAGTACCATGAATCAAAGAACAAATCACCATCATACCTACAAAAACCGCTTCCCCCAAACCGCTTCCGACATCCTTCAAAAATCTAACCAAAACATCAAAACCTCCCACCACTCTGCAAAACTGAATGCCTCCAAATCACCACTGCAAAACTGCTACAATCCCGCCGAAACCCAAACATTTAAATAGTTCCAAATCCTCGCCACTAGAATCAAATCCCCACACGACCCGTCACAATCTTGCAGACTTAAACAACCTTCAACCACAATCCCAAAATGTAATTCATATAATGGAAGATACATACCCGTGTTCTGCACCAAATCTAAACACTCCTGTCCTACAAAACCCCTGAGGATGTGTATTAACTATGTGTCACACACACACACCCTTTCGAATTGGAATACAGAAAACAAATTTCCAGAAATTTAAATATTCCATCAACAACTGAAAGAACAATTTGAACGCAAGAAAATAAAAAAATATTCGCTAAAGCGGGAACCTAAATCATGCTAAAGCGGAAACCTCAAAAAGTGCGAAAATTTTTGCTAATTTTAGAATCGAGACAATGGAATTATTGTTGATAGATTGGATAAAAGGCGCAATCCAAAAATCTAAAGCTAAGAGTATTTGCAGGCCTCTTGCCGAACTAAGAGTAACGAAGAAACAAATACTTTCCAATTTATTCGGTTGGTTCCAAAATTTTAAAAATCGGAACGAATTCCTAAATATTAAAATTTCAGGTGAGTCAGCTAGCGCAGACACAGCTGCAGCAAACGCCTTTTTGCAAACAATTAAAAACATCGTTGCAGATGGGCATTTAAGCCATCAACTATTTAACGACGAAACAGCTTCTTAGTATCTGAAAATAACGCCCTTGCGAACATATTTGGCCACAGCAGAAAAACATGCTTCCGGCTTTAAAGCAGCAAAAGACCGTTTGACGCTTCTTCTTGGTGGTAATCCTTTGCTGCTTTACCATTCGGAGAACCCGAGAGCTTTAAAGGGTATCACCAAAACAAGTTTACTTGTTGTTTGGAAAAGTTATAGAAAGGCTTGGGTTACCGCCAGTCTCTTTACTGTTTTGAAATGTTTATTGAAATTGACCGAAGATCCGAATAAAACAAGGTCACTGCAAAAGATCAATGGAAAAACTACACGAAATGACATGCAGTTCTCAACATTAGCAAATCTTGGGATGAAGTCAGCGGTACCACCATGTCTGGATCGTGGAAAAAGCCTTGGTCGAATCAGTCCACCAGTTCTATTGAAGATGCAGCTGAAGTACAAACTCAAATCATCAACATGGCCAAAAAAACTGGCTTCATAGATGCTGATCCGTCTGACGTAGAAAATTTATTAACCTAGCAGGATAAATGATGAATGTATTTCATCATCTGATGAAAGAGTTATAGACTCAAACAAATAACGCAACAATCCACGTACATACTACTGAATTATATTTAATTTTATTCCACTTTTACGATTTTAGAATTTAAATACATTGTACTTGGTACAGAACCAACATATTTTTTCATTATATATTTGAATACTTTTTCGACTTACGTCGTTTCAAGTAACGTTGCACTTTTCAGGAACGCATTCACGACGTAAGTCAAAGATCGCCTGTATATATGTATATGACAATCTATGACGTAAGTCAAGGATCGCCTGTATATATGTATATATAACACCTGCATAAAATATAAAATAAAAATAAACAAAAAATTCTCTAATAAACATAGGAAGCAGAATTTTGATGGACGAAACGAAAATTTTGTTATATATGTACATAATATGAATACCTAGGACATTTGATTGTAGACAGACGTGTGTAAATTTGCGTTTTCAACAGTCAAATAATGATGTATATACAACACAAACACAATCCAAAAATTTATAAAAATAAAATGTAATTCGCCAATTACATTGAATATATTATAATTTTCCTACACAACGATCGCACAATGGCAGTGATCGCGTTAAAATTTAAATATACAAAATCCCTACTACTGTATGTTTTGAAACATACATAAACCAAAATATAAAAAAAAAACATCTAAAGGAAAGGGGAATAAGAGAATTGTATGAATGTATGAAGAGCGATGTGCTAGTCAAACGAAAGAAGACGAAACATACAAAGCATGCGAATATGCGATTGCTTTCAATGGAATACTGTGGTGTGCGTGTGATTTGAAAATTGATGTATATAAGATACAAAGACAAATCGTTATATGTATATTACAATATTATACATATAACGGAGAAACAAGAACTGAATGTAACACAATACCAATACTAGTATAAAACATTGCCTGTGAGATGTCAATGCGTAATAGCGTATGGAGATGTTATAGATAGTATCGTACAAAATATAACAAAATACAATACAACACAATATAATATAATATACATATAATGTAATTACAATAATAATAAAATATAATATAATAATATAATAGCGATACTCATCTGTGATCCGATTTTAAACCACACACACACCACAAACGAATTTATTTTATTTTATTTAACAACACCGAGAGGAAAAAAAACACATCCACTCGGTGTGAAGATCAACACAACACTCAATGGAGAACCTTACCCTTATAATGATATTTAATTGCACTTAAAAATTAAATATTTGGTTCAAAATAAAAATATAAATAAGCAAAAATAACTACCAAAGGGTATGTTTTGTCACCACAATTCAATTTTTGTTTTATTTAAATTGTTTAAAATGTGGGTAAAATGCACAATTTAACCCCACGCAATATTTAAATGCACGTAACAATTCAAAATTTGGTTCATAGATAGTTTACACCGGTTAATAGACAGTTTACAACAAACTTGTCTGTTTTACCGTTATTTCGAACAAAATATTAAATTTTTACGTGCTTTTTTATGTTTCGCGGGATTAATTGGTCCATTTTACCCACATTTTGGACAATAAAAATATCAAAAAATTGAGTTGTGGTGATAAAACACACGTTCTGTTAGTAAGTTTTGCTAACTTATATTTTTTTTGTGTTTTTGTTCATTATTTGTCCATTTGAACGTCATTTTGAACAATTAATACCAAAATTCTACCGAAGTGTGTTATATCACCACAACATAATTGTTTCATATTGAAATTGTTCAAAATGTCGGTTAAACGGGGAATTTCAGCCCAAAGGACATTACATTACACTAAAAAATTTAATATTTGGTTCAAAATAACACAAAAAAATATTAATGAGCCAACATGATTACCAAAGCGTGTGTTTTGAAACCACAATTAATTTTATTTAATATTTAAATTGTTCAAAATGTGCGCAAAATTCTCAATTTCATTTCAATCAAATAAAACTTTGGTATTTTAAGTTCAAAAATATTCCTTATAGTGGAATTTATTTATTTTGTAGTATAAATATATTTCGGCAATCATGTTGCCATCTTCAGTATTTATCATGAACTGAAAAATAAAATTTATTTCCATGCCGTTTTATACTTTTTCCGGGGAAGAGTGTTTTTATTTTCAAGGTATAATATTTTGTGACGTATTTTTCAAATTAAGTTCGTTAAGTTTGTTCGTCATAACAAACCCCACGCAACATTAAAATGTACGTTAAAATTTAAAATTTGGTTCGAAATAACGGAAAATAGACAACATTACACAAAGGTGGTCTGTTTTACCGTTATTTCGAACAAAACATTAAATTTTTACGTGCATTTTTATGTTGCGCGGGGTTAATGGTCCATTTTACTTTCATATTGAATTTGTTCAAAATGTCGGTTAAAGATAGTATTTTACCCCAAATGACAATAAATTGCACTTAAAAATTAAATATTTGGTTTAATATAACGGTAAAAACGACAAATTTTGTTTGAACTTGTCTTTTTACCGTTATCTCGATTACGTGATTTAATTTTGCAACTTTATGTCACTTTGGGTGAAATTTTTCATTTAACCATTATTTTGTTATGATTTTGGTACACATCGTTCAAAATGTCAATTAAGTTGTGTTATTCACCACGTGTTCTCTCTTAATGGAGAACCCTACCCCAAATGATATTAAATTGCACTTAAAAATTAAATATTTGGTTCAAAATAAAAATATAAATAAGCAAAAATAACTACCAAAGGGTATGTTTTGTCACCACAATTCAATTTTTGTTTTATTTAAATTGTTTAAAATGTGGGTTAAATGCACAATTTAACCCCACGCAATATTTTAATGCACGTAACAATTCAAAATTTGGTTCATAGATAGTTTACACCGGTTAATAGACAGTTTACAACAAACTTGTCTGTTTTACCGTTATTTCGAACAAAATATTAAATTTTTACGTGCTTTTTTATGTTTCGCGGGATTAATTGGTCCATTTTACCCACATTTTGGACAATAAAAATATCAAAAAATTGAGTTGTGGTGATAAAACACACGTTCTGTTAGTAAGTTTTGCTAACTTATATTTTTTTTGTGTTTTTGTTCATTATTTGTCCATTTGAACGTCATTTTGAACAATTAATACCAAAATTCTACCGAAGTGTGTTATATCACCACAACATAATTGTTTCATATTGAAATTGTTCAAAATGTCGGTTAAACGGGGAATTTCAGCCCAAAGGACATTACATTAAACTAAAAAATTTAATATTTGGTTCAAAATAACACAAAAAAATATTAATGAGCCAACATGATTACCAAAGCGTGTGTTTTGAAACCACAATTAATTTTATTTAATATTTAAATTGTTCAAAATGTGCGCAAAATTCTCAATTTCATTTCAATCAAATAAAACTTTGGTATTTTAAGTTCAAAAATATTCCTTATAGTGGAATTTATTTATTTTGTAGTATAAATATATTTCGGCAATCATGTTGCCATCTTCAGTATTTATCATGAACTTAAAAATAAAATTTATTTCCATGCCGTTTTATACTTTTTCCGGGGAAGAGTGTTTTTATTTTCAAGGTATAATATTTTGTGACGTATTTTTCAAATTAAGTTCGTTAAGTTTGTTCGTCATAAAAAACCCCACGCAACATAAAAATGTACGTTAAAATTTTAAATTTGGTTCGAAATAACGGAAAATAGACAACATTACACAAAGTTGGTCTGGTTTACCGTTATTTCGAACAAAACATTAAATGTTTACGTACATTTTTATGTTGCGCGGGGTTAATGGTCCATTTTACTTACATTTTGGACTTATGAAATTCTCCATTTTACCGACATTTTGAACAATTTCAATATGAAACAATTTAGTTCTGGTGATAAAACACACGCTTTGATAGTAATTTTTGCTTATTTATATTTTATTTGTGTTTTTTTTTCATTATTTGTTCATTTGAACGTCATTTTGAACAATTAATACCAAAATTCTACCACAGTGTGTTTTATCACCACAACTCAATTGTTTCATATTGAAATTGTTCAAAATGTCGGTTAAATGGAGAATTTTTACCTCAAATGAATATAACTTGCACTTAAAACTTAAATATTGGTTCAAAAAAAAAAATTAATAAGCAGCAATTACTACCAAAGCGTGTGTTTTGTCACCACAATTCCATTTGTTTATACCTATTGTTCAAAATGTGGGTAATATGCATAATTTTACCCCACGCAATATGAAAATGCACTTAAAAATTTAAAAAAAAAATTCAAAATAACGGTTAATAGACAAGTTAAAACAAAACTTGTCTATTTTACCATTATTTCGAACAAAACAGTAAAATTTCACGTGTCCTTGAATGTTGCGTGAAGTTAAATGGTTCATTTTACTCAAAGTTTGGACAATTGGAATATACATATGTTGATAGATTTGAGGTGATAAAACACACGCTTTGGTCGTAATTTTGGCTTATTTATATTAGTTTTATATTTTTATTCATTATTTGTCCATTTGAACGTCATTTTGAACAATTAATACCAAAATTCTACCAAAGTTTATCATATCACCACAACTCAATTATTTCATATTAAAGTGAAATGAAGAATTTCAGCCCAAATGACATTAAATTTCACTTAAAAATTAAATATTTGGTTCAAAATAACCGATAAAACGACAAGTTTTGTGTCAACTTGTTTATTTACAATTATTTTGATTAGAATATATAATTTTAAGGAGCAATTTTATGTAATTTCAGGTGAAATTCTCCATTAACCCATTTTTTTGTAAAGATTTTCGTACATGTTTGAACGACATGACGAAAATCTTTTTAATCTTTTTTAATGACGTCCAAATGGACAAATCATGAACAAAAACACAAAACCAATATTAATTAGCCAAAAATACTTCTAAAGCGTGTGTTTTGTTACCACAACTCAATTTTTTGATATTTAAATTGCTCAAAATGTGGGTAAAATGCACAATTTAACCCCACGCAATATAAAAATTCACGTAAAAATTTAAAATTTGGTTCGAAATAACGGTAAATAGACAAGTTTACACAAAATTTGTCTGTTTTACCGTTATTTCGAACAAAATATTAAATGTTTACGTGCATTTTTATGTTGCGCGGGGTTGAATGGTCCATTTTACCCACATTTTGGACAATTAAGTTATAAAAAAGTTGAGTTGTGGTGATAAAACACACGCTTTGGTAGTAATTTTTGCTAATTTGTATTTTCTTTGTGTTTTTATTAATAATTTGTCCATTTGAACGTCATTTTGAACAATAAATACCAGAATACTACCGAAGTGTGTTTTATCATCACAACTCAATTGTTGTATATTGAAATTGTTCAAAATGTCGGTTTAATGGAGAATTTTAGCCCAAATTACATTAAACTGCACTTAAAAATTAAATATTTTGTTCAGAAGGACACCAAAAAAAATTACTACCAAAGCGTGTGTTTTGTCACCACAATTCAATTTTTTTATATTTTAATTGTTCAAATGCTGGTTAAAAGGACAATATTACCCCACGCTACATGAAAATGCACGTTAAAAATTAATATTTTGTTTGAAATAACGATAAAACAGACAAGTTTTGTATTATTTTGTCTATTTATCGTTAATTGGAATATACAAAATTAGAGTTGTTGTGATAAAACACACGCATTGTTCAAAATGCTGTTTAAAAGGACAATATTACCCCACGCTTCATGAAAATGCACGTTAAAAACTAATATTTTGTTTGAAATAACGGTAAAAAAGACAAGTTTTGTATTATTTTGTCTATTAATCGTTAATTGGAATATACAAAAGTAGAGTTGTTGTGATAAAACACACGCCTTGTTAGTAATTTTTGCTAATTTATATATTTTTTGTATTTTTATTCATTATTTGTCCATTTGGACGTCATTTTGGACAAATACTACCATAATTCTAACAAAGTTTATTTTATCACCACATTTCAATTGTTTTATATTTTAATTGTTCAAAATGTCGGTTGCATGGAGAATTTCACCCAAATGACATTAAATTGCACTTAAAAATTAGATATTTGGTTCAATATAACGGTAGTAACGACCAGTTTTGTGACATTTTGTTGTTTTACCGTTATATCAAATATAATATTTAATTTTTAGGTGCAACTTTATGTTCAATCAAATAAAAATTTGATATTATTATAAGTTCAAAAATATTCCTTATAGTGGATTTTTATTTTTTATATTATAAATATATTTCGGCAATCAAGTTGCCATCTTCAGAATTTATCATGAAATACTGAAGATGGCAACTTGATTGCCGAAATTTATTTATAATATAAAAAATAAAAATCCACAATAAGAAATATTTTTGAACTTATAATATCAAATTTTTATTTGATTGAATTTAAAATAGGAATAAGTCACACATTAGAGAAATTCTTAATATGAATTTCAACAATTCAACTTTATGTTGTTTTAAGTAAAATTTTCCATTTCACCAATTTTTTGTTAAGATTTTGGTACATATCGTTCAAAATGACTTTCAAATGGACAAATAATAATTTAAAAACACAAAAAACATATGAATTAGCAAAAAATACTACTAGAGCGTGTGTTTGGTCACCACAACTTAATGTTTTGATGTTTAAATTGTTCAAAATGTGGGTAAAATGCACAATTTAACCCAACCCAATATAAAAATGCACGAAACAATTTAAAATTTTGTTCGCAATAACGGTAAATAGACAAGTTTACACAAAATTTGTCTGTTTCACCGTTATTTTGAACAAAATATTTAATTTTTACGTGCATTTGAATGTTGCGCGGGGTTAAATGGTCCATTTTACCCTCATTTTGGATAATGAAAATATAAAAAATTGAGTTGTGGTGATAAAGCACACGTTTTGGTAGTAATTTTTGCTAAAATATATTTTATTTGTTTTTTTATTCATTATTTGTATATTTGAACGTCATTTTGAACAAATAATACCAAAATTCTACCAAAGTGTGCTTATACACCACAACTCAATTGTTTCATATTGAAATTGTTCAAAATGTTGGTGAAATGGAGAATTTTACCCCAAGTGACATTAAATTGCATTAAAAACTTAAATATTTGTTTCAAATAACACAAAAAAAAATATTTATAAGCAAAAATTAGTTCGAAAGCGTGTAATTTGTCACCTCAAATCAATTTTTTGATATTAAAGTTGTTCAAAATGGGGGTAAAATGTACATTTTTCCCCCATGCAATATCAAAATGCATGTTTAAATTTGAAATTTGGTTCAAAAAAACGGTTTTTAAACAAGTTAACACTAAACTTGTCCATTTTACCGTTATTTCGAACAAACCATTTAAATTTAACGTGCATTTTAATGTTGCGTGGGGTTAAATGGTCCATTTAACTCAAATTTTGAACAGTTAAATTATACATAAATAGATATGTGGTGATAAAACACACGCTTTGGTAGTGATTTTTGCTAATTTATATATTTTTTGTATTTTTATTCATAATTTGAACGTCATTTTAACAATTAATAACAAAATTCACCAAATTTATTTTATCACCACAACTCAATTGTTTCATATTTGAATTGTTCAAAATGTCGATTAAATGGAGAATTTCACCCCAAATGACATTAAATTGCACGTTAAAATAAGATATTTGGTTCAATATAACGGTAATAACGACAAGTTTTGAGTCAGCTTGTCTATCTACCGTTATCTCGGTTAGAATATTTAGTTTTAAGGTGCAATTTTATGTTTATTCGGGAAAAGTTCTCCATTTAACAATTTCGTTTGTTAAGATTTTGGTACATATCGTTCAAAATGACGTTCAAATGGAAAAATGATGAACAAAAATCAAAAAAAAAATATTAATTAGCAAAAAATACTACAAAAGCGGGTGTTTTGTCACCATAACTCAATGTTTTGATATTTAAATTGTTCAAAATGTGGGTTAAACACACGATTTAACCCCATGCAATATCAAAATGCACGTTAAAATTTAAAATTTTGTACGAAATAACGGTAAATAGACTAAATTACACAAAACTTGTCTGTTTGACCGTTATTTCGAACAAAATATTGAATTTTTCATTGTCTGTCCATTTGAACGTCATTTTGAAAAATTAATACCAAAATTCTACCAAAATGTGTTTTATCACCACAACTCAATTGTTTGATATTGAAATTGTTCAAAATGTCAGTAAAATGGAAAATTTTACTCCAAATGACATTCCTTTACACTTCTTACTTTTATATTTGATTCAAAATAACACAAAAAAAATATAAATAAGCAAAAATAACTACCAAAGCGTGTGTTTTGTCACCACAATTCTATTTTTCTCTATTTAAATTGTTTAAAATGTGGGTAATATGCACAATTTAACCTCACGCAACATAAAAATGCGAGTTTAATTTAAAATTTGATTCAAAGTAAAGGTTAATAGAAAAATAAACACAAAACTTGTCTATCTTACCGTTATTTCGAACAAAATATTAATTTTTGACGTGCATTTCTATGTTACGTGGGGTAAATGGTCCATTTTACCCACATTTTGGTCGATTGAAATATAAAAAAATTGAGTTGTGGTGATAAAACACACGCTTTGGTATTAATTTCGACTAATAAATATTTTTTTGTGTTTTAATCCATTATTTGTCCATTTGAACGTCATTTTGAACAAATTATACCAAAATTCTACCAAAGTGTGTTTTATCACCACAACTCAATTGTTTCATATTAAAATTGTTCAAAATGTCGCTTAAATGGAGAATTTCAGCCCAAATGACATTTAATTGCACTTCAAAACTAAATGTTTGGTTCAAAACAACACAAAAAAAATATTAAAAAGCAAATCTTACTACCAAAGCGTGTGTTTTGTCACTACAATTCAATTTTTTAATATTCAAATTGTTTAAAATGTGGATAAAATGCACAATTTAACCCAACGCAACATTAAAATGCATGTTAAATTTAAAATTTGGTTCAAAATAACGGTGAATAGACAGGATTTCACAAAACTTGACTGTTTTACCGTTATTCTGAACAAAATATAAAATTTTGACTTGCATTTTTATGTTGCAAGGGGTAAATGATCCATTTTACCCACATTTTGGACAATTGAAATATAAAAAAATTAAAATGTGGTGATAAAACTAACGCTTTGGTAGTAATTTTTGCTAATTTATATTTTTTTGTGTTTTTATTCATAATTTGTTCATTTGAACGACATTTTGATTAATTAATTCCGAAATTCTACCAAAAAGTGTTAAATCATCACATTTCAATTGTTTTGTATTGGAATTGTTCAAAATATCGGTTAAATTGAGAATTTCACCCCAAATGACATTAAATTGCACTTTAAAATTTCATATTTGATTCAAAATAATACAAAAAAAATATAAATAAGCAAAACTAACTACCAAAGCGTGTGTTTTGTCACCACAATCTATTTTTTTATGTTTTATTTGTCCAAAATGTGGGTCAAATGAACAATTTAACCCCAAGCAACTTAAATGCACGGAAACATTTAAAATTTGGTTCAAAATAACGGTAAATAGACAAGTTTACACAAAACTTGTCTGTTTTACCATTATTTCTAACAGAATATTAAATTTGTACGTGTATTTTAATGTTGCGTGGGGTTAAATGGTCCATTTCACCCATATTTTGAACAATTGGAATATACATAAATAGATTTGTGGTAATAAAACTTACGCTTTGGTAATAATTTTTGCTTATTTATATTATTTTTGTATATTCTATATAAATAGACAAGTTTACACAAAACTTGTCTGTTTTACCGTTATTTCGAACAAAATATTAAATTTTTACGTGCATTTTTATGATGCCTGGGGTAAAAGGTCCATTTGACCCACATTTTGGACAATTGAAATATAAATAAATTGAGTTGTGGTGATAAAACACACGCTTTGGTAGTAATTTTTGCTAATTTATATATTTTTTATGTTTTTATTCATTATTTGTCCTTTTGAACGTCATTTTGAACCATTCATATCAAAATTCTACCAAAGTTAATTTTATCACCACCACTCAATCTTTTCATATTTTAATTGTTCAAAATGTCGGTTAAATGGAGAATTTCACCCCTAATGACATTAAATTACACTTAAAAATTAAATATTTGGTTCAATATGACGGTTAAAACGACGTTTTGTGTCAACTTGTCTATTTTACGGTGTCTCGATTAAAATATTTAATTTTTAGGTGTAATTTCATGTAATTTGGGGTGAAATTCTCCATTTACCCATTATTTTGTTAAGATTTTGGTACATATCGTTCAAAATGACGTTTTAATGGACAAATAATGAACAAAAATACTAAAAAAATATTAATTTGCAAACAGTACTACCAAACCGTGTGTTTTATCACGACAATTCAATTTTCATATATTTCAATTTTTCGAAATTTGGGTAAAATGCACAATTTAACTCCTGGCAACATAAAAATGCACGTAAGAATTGGAAATTTGGTTCGAAATAACAATAAATAGTCAAATTTACACAAAACTTGTCTGTTTAACAGTTATTTCGAACAAGATATCAAATTTTTACGTGCTTTTTATGTTGCACGAATTACTGATAAATTAAATCCACATTAAGGACAGTTGAAATATAAAAAAATTGAGTTGTTGTGATAAAACACACGCTTTGGTAGTAATTTTTGCTAATTTGTATGTTTTTTTGTGTTTTTATTCATTATTTGTCCATTTGAACGTCATTTTGAACAATTAATACCAAAATTCTACCGAAATGTGGTTTATCATCACAACTCAATTGTTTCATATTGAAATTATTCAAAATGTCGGTTATATAGAAAATTTTACCCCAAATGATATAACATTGCACTTAAAAATTAAATATTTGGTTCACAATAACACTTTAAAAATTATAAGCAAAAATTACTACCAAAGCGTGGGTTTTGTCACCACAATTCAATTTTTACATATTAAAATTGTTCGAAATGTGGGTTAAAAGGACAATATAACCTCATGCAACATAAAAATGCACGTTAAAATTTAATATTTTGTTCGAAATAACGTTAAAACAGACAAGTTTTGTATTAACTTGTCTATTTATTGTTAATTGGAATATACAACATTTGAGTTGTGGTGATACATACACGCTTTGGTAGTAATTTTTGCTAATTTATATTTTTTTTTGTATTTTTATTCCTTATTTGTCCATTTGAACGTCATTTTGAACAATAAATACCAAAATTCTACCAAAGTTAATTTTATTACCAAACTCAATTGTTTCATATTTTAACTGTACAAAATGTCGGTTAAATGGATAATTTCACCCCAAATGACATTAAATTGCACTTAAAAATGAAATATTTTGTTCAATATAACGGTAAAAACGACAGGTTTTGTGTCAACTTGTCTATTTTACATTATCTCGATTATAATATTTAATTTTTTGGTATAATTTTATGTCATTTGGGGTTAAATTCTCCATTTATTCATTTTTTTGTTAAGATTTTGGTACATTTTGTTCAAAATGACGTTCAAATGGACAAATAATGAACAAAAACACAAACAAATATTAATTAGCAAAAGTAACTACCAAAGCGTGTGTTTTGTCATCACAATTCTATTTTTTGATTTTTAAATTTTTCGAAATGTGGGTTAAATGCACAATTTTACCCCACGCACTTTAAAACTGCACGTTTCATTTAAAATTTGGTTCAAAATAACGGTAAATAAACAAATTTACACAAAACTTGTCTGTTTTTCCGGTTTTTCGAACAAAATATTAAATTTTAAAGTGAATTTTTATGTTGCGCGGTGTTAAATTGTACGTTTTACCCACATTTTGGACAAATGAAATATCAAACAATTGAGTAGTGATGATACAATACACGTTTTGGTGGGAATTAATGATAATTTTATATTTTTTTTTGTGTTTTTTCAAAATTCAAAATTCTACCAAAGTGTTTTTTATCACCACATCTTAATTGTTTTATATTAAAAGTGTTCAAAATGTCGGTTAAATGGAGAATTTCACCCTCAATAACATTAAATTGCACTAAAAAATTAAATATTTGGTTCGAAATAATACAAAAAAAATATTAAAAAGCTAAAATTATTACCAAACCGTGTGTTTTGTCACCACAATTCAATTTTTGGATATTTAAATTGTTAAAAATGTGGGTTAATTGCACAATTTAACCCCACGCAAAATAACGGTAAAAAGACAACTTTTTAACAAAACTTGTCTATTTTACCGTAATTTTGAACAAAATATTTAATTTTAACGTGCGGTTTTATGTTGCATGGGGTATAATGGTCAATTATACCCATATTTTGAACCATTAGCATATACATTTATAGATTTGTGGTGATAAAACACACGCTTTGGTAGTAATTTTTGCTAACTTATATTTTTTTTGTATTTTTATTCATAATTTGTCCATTTAAACGTCATTTTGAACAAGTTATACCAAAATTCTACCAAAGTTAATTTTATGACCTTCACTTAATTGTTTCATATTTTGATTGTTCAAAATATCGGTTAAATGAAGAATTTTACCGCAAATGACATTAAATTGCACTTTAAAATAAGAAATTTGGTTAAAAATTACAGTAAAAACGACTAGTTTTGTGTCAACTTGTCAATTTTCTGTTATTTCGATTAAAATATTTAATTTGTAGGTGAAATTTTATGTCATTTGAGGTGAAATTCCGCATTTACAAATTTTTTTGTCAGGATTTTGGTACTTTCTGTTCAAAATGACGTTCAAATGGACAAATCATGAACAAAAACACAAGAAAAATATTAATTAGCAAAAAATACAACTTAAGCGTGTGTTTTGTCACCACAACTCAATTTCTTGATATTTAAATTGTTCAAAATGTTGATAAAATGCACAATTCTGCCCCACGCAACATGAAAATTTACCTAACAATTTAAAATTTGGTTCGAAATAACGGTGAATAGACAAGTTGTAGCAGTTTCGATAAAAGAATACATAACTGTTATGGCCGGCCATAGCTCAGGGTATCGGGTTGGGGCTTCCCAAAGCATAAGTAGATCTTGTCAGACCGCTTGAAGAGGAATAAGGAACAAGAAGGGGATCATTAGGGGATTGGATGGGAAAGGAGGAAAGGCTAGGATTCAAGGCATGGGTAAACTTACCATTGTAAACTTTGGCTTACCTCTTCATCCTACACTCTTTGCATTTAGCACATCCTGAAAAACAAAAACGCAGAAGCTGAAGCGAAAGTGCGAAACATCGTAAAACCGTTTATAATGATTAATTTTATATTTGAAATAAAGATAGAATAATATAATACCAGTTGGTTCAAAAAAAAATGTATGTTAATGTATTCAATTAATTCCTATGTTATAGTTGCCAAAATGTACGCCTATAATAAATTGGCAATTGGAGATTGGAGAGCTTTCATAAGAACAATATGAATATCACACCATAATATATGAATTACTTGAGTAAATTAATAAATTAATATAATTAAATATATATAAATAAATATTAATAAATAGAAATATTTAACTGAGACAAAAAACACGAAATTTAATAATTTTTAAATTAAATAATAAATAAATAAGATTTGTACTTAAATAACTAAATGTTGAATGAAGTCAATGTTGAAGTTGTTAGCGCCGTGCAAAACTATTTCGCGCACTATAGTTTTAACTATTATTAGTCCTTAAATATGCTTTGCGCACTGTAGTATTTTGTTTCTTCGTTTGGTTTTCATTCATGATAACTTAATTAGGTTTTTAAATTGGTTTTTGTTTGAGATTTTTTTTTTCTTTTTGTTTATCAGGTTGTTAGGACATTCATGTCATTATTAGCGTTCAAATTGTTTAGCACTATTATCTTGTGGTTTTTCGTTTTTTAATCAATATATGTACAAACATGTGTAAAAGCACAAATATTTTTGTTAGTTCATAATATCATAATATGCACTTTATTTAATTTTTATTATGATAGCGTCTTATTTTCACGAATAAGCAGACATTTTTATTTTTGCAACCTTATAGCACGCTTCCACTCATTTTCACGAAAGTGTTAATTTGCTTTACTTTAACGAATTTCGTCGACACATTTTGTTTATTATTAGAAACTTAAGATTTGTAGCGGCTCAACATATTTATTGAATAATATTTCAAACCGCTTCTTAATTATTAACGCAACTTTTTCATTGATTCCGACATTCATTACGTCACGTACTATCGTATAATCGAGGTAAATATTATATTCACAGTTACAAGTGCACCATCTATATTCCTGTAGAATACTCTCGTTTCGATAGCATATTTAGTACAGTCAGTTGTTATTACCTTTGAATAGATATTTTGTTGTTCGTGTCCGACATCTATTCAAAGTATAATGCACCACATTATTAATTTACATTATCATAATTAGCAACTGCAGTATCTTATTTTGATGTTAATATTTCTCGATCGTGGCACGCGTGTCCTCCCTCTTGGTTGAGTGACTAGTATAATATATATATATAATTCGGCCATTATTACATTACATATTTTTGGGTGAAATCGACATGTGCGTGGAAAAATGAAATAATTAATTAATTAATAAATTTTGTTTATCTAAATAATAAATTAATTAAAATAAAAAACATTTAAATTATAAACTATTAAATATAAATAATAAATCATAATAAAAATAAAAATATATTGTGTTGGTGTAATTTTATTATGCGTGTGTATTTCAATATTGAGACGGTCTGTCCGAGGAGGACAGGGCGTACAGTGGTGACCCGACGTCCCTGTTTAGAGACAACACACACATAATAAAACCACACATTACGAGGGATCCGAGGCCGCAAGTTTTTAACACATAAAACCACACATTGCGAGGGATCCGAGGCTGCAAGTTTCACACATCTAACCACACATTGCGAGGGATCCGAGGCCGCACGTTTTACAAATCAAACCATATAGTGCGAGGGATCCGAGGCCGCATTCAACGAAGGACAGCGAGGGATAGGCAGAAACACGTGTGTCAATAGCTCCCGTGCATCGTGGGACATCGAGGGACAACGCGGGACAAGAACATCGGTTGTGCAATCTACCCCAACCGCGACGGCAAGAGCAGCGGGAAACCAGCGAAATAATAAGCAAGCAGCAGACAACCAGACACACAAAAACGAGGTGCGACAAACAGTAAGTTTTTTTGTGTTGCACATAGACTACACATTTTTCTTACACAAAAAATTTAATTTTAAATATTTCAAAAAAATTTTTTTTAATTAAAATCAAATTTTCATCATAACTTTACGTAGAATCAATATAATCTTGCTATTTAAAAATAAATGTAATATTTATCCACTGCACACAATAAGTTCACCCTCGTACATACACAGACTTCAACATCCACTCATTCTCTTATACCAAATCGAAGTCCTCCCGCCGTTACCGTCGATTTTACAACTATTTAAAAAAGGAAAAAAAGTTTTTATTAAAACTACAAATAAATATTAAAACCAAAAATATTTTTTGAAGAAGAGACGGTAACCTACGCCCCGCCGACAAAAAATTTTCATTAACTATAAAACTATACAAATATTCATCCGATAGTTCGAAGCATTCCCTACCTCGTGGTCGAATACATTAGGTCACTAACGCATTTCACACTTTTGCGAGTATTTCAACCCTTCGGGCGGCGAACACATTTTATCAAGGCGTCAGTAATTTCGCATACATAACGTAACAAAACATCAAGTGAAGTGAACAAGAATATGACTTACGAAAACGAGAACATGGACACGAAGGAGGACACACAATTCGGGGAGGTGGCGTCGGCCAGAGCATTGCCTTTACAACCCCTGTGGATGGACGACATCCGGGGATGGATTTCGCTAGCTGAAATCACCTTCGACCTGCAGAAGAATACAAGCGCGAAACAAAAGTATCTGCAGGTCATTTCCGCAATCCCGGCCCACCTCTTCCAAACAACCATACCGGACGTGCTAAGGGATCCACCACAGGATAACCACTACGAGCACCTAAAGTCAATCCTGTTGACCCGTCTCGCGCCGTAGGATGAGCGGCAGCTGGAGGCACTACTTAGGGGTCAGGATTTCGGTGACCGTAAGCCGTCCGAAGCCCTGCGCCACATACAGCCGTTGGCAGGCAACAATTTTGGTGTCCCTATTATTCGCTCCCTTTGGACCCGAAACCTACCAGAATTAATCAGAATCGCATTGGCTGCGCAACCCGACTCGGCAGTTATAGAGACACTGGCCGAGATCGCCGATCGAATGCATGAAAGCATTAGGTTGCAGCAGCCACAATTACACGCCGTTAAAAACCCGAATCATCCACTAGTAACAGGACCGGCTTATAGACAGACTAGAGGTCGGCAGCGAGATGAGAGAGTCGTAGATGTGCGAAGATCAGCGCCATCCGACTCACTTGACGCTCGATTGACACGTATAGAACAAATGGTCAGCAACATAGCTCTGACTCAATCGAGTTCAAGAGGCCGCCAAGTTCAAAATTTGCCTCGCCGAAATTCGCGTGCACGATCGCGATCACGTTCGCGTTCCCATACATATACACGCAATCGGTATCAGCCAAGACCTCGCCTAGCACACCTTACGAAATCAATTATCGAGAAAACAACACAAATGGACTCTGTTTCTATCACTTCACTTATAAAAAGGACGCTTACAAGTGCGTAAAACCCTGTAGTTACAGAGCTTTCACAGGACCCGATCCAAAAACGCATAGAGCCCCCGGTCGAATCGGCATCATTACCGACCTTAAATCACGGCCGACTATTTATTTACGATACATCAAACAATCTTACTTTTCTAATTGATACAGGAGCTGACCTTTCGGTGCTCCCTGTCGGACGATTTTCTACGTCCATATTTTTAAATAAAAAATCCCATGATTTAGTACTAGCAGCCGCCAATGGCACTAAAATAAGCACCTATAGAACGAAATTACTCCAGGTGAACATCAGATTAAAACGAAAGTTCACGCATGCTTTTGTCTTAGCTGCGGTGAACCGTCCGATAATTGGCGCTGATTTTTTAATTAAATTTGGTCTGTTAGTTGATTTAAAAAGAAAACGGCTTATTGATCCAGCCACTCAGCTCTCAATAAATGCCAGTACGGTGTTGGTTGATACTCCCACACCGATATACTATTCTATCGACAACGGCTACGGCACGCTACTAAAGAAGTTTCCTTCCCTAATAGCGGAGTCGAATTACGATTTACCTGTCAAACATTCCGTGGTACATCATATTGTCACTGAAGGGCATTTACCAGCGTCACGACCACGAAGACTAGATCCCATCCGCCATAAAGCTGCGAAAATGGAATTCCAGCATATGGTCGATTTAGGAATTTGCCGACCATCGGCATCTTCTGTATCTTGTCCGCTACATATGGTCAAGAAAAAAGATTATGATTGGAGACCTTGTGGAGATTATCGTAGATTAAATGCGGTCACTATACCAGATCGATATCCGATACCACACATACAAAACTTCTCCATGAATTTACTTGGAAACACTATATTCTCCAAGATAGATCTCATAAGGGCCTATCATTTAATTCCCGTTGCACCTGAAGACGTTCATAAGACGGCAATCACCACACCGTTCGGACTATTCGAATTCACACGCATGCCATTCGGACTCCAAAATGCCGCACAAACGTTTCAGAGATTCATAAACGAAGTCGTTCGACATTTGGACTTCGTATTCGTCTATATTGACGACATACTCGTGGCATCTATTAATGATGAACAACACAAACTCCACTTACAATTATTATTTACAAGATTATCAGAGTTTGACATTAGAATCAAGAGCACCAAATGTGTATTTGGCGTCAACACTCTTGACTTCCTCAGCCACAAAATCACTCCTAATGGTATTCTGCCCTCGTCAGAACGAATTAATGCCATTAAGGAATACCCAGCTCCCACTACTATTAGGCGTATAGAGCAATTTATCGGCATGGTCAATCATCACCATCGTTTTATTCCGAAGCTCGCAGAAATGCTCGCCCCAATTCATTCACACTTGGCACTATTACGGACCAAGCCAAAAACGCCAAAGAATTTTTACTGGCCAGAAGAATGCGACAATGCATTCAATACACTTAAGAATGCTTTCGCTAATATTACTTTGCTGGTACATCCGCAAAATGAAGTAAAATATAGCATTACAACTGATACATCAAATACGACAGTAGGTGCCGTTCTGCAACAGTATCACAACAATAATTGGGAACCTCTGGGCTTTTTCTCTAAAAAATTATCGAATGCCGAACGTAAATACTCCGCATTCGATCGGGAATTATTAGCAATTTATCTATCCATTAAACATTTTAGATACTTTGTTCAAGGTCGAGATTTCATTATTTACACCGACCACAAACCCCTAACCAGAGCAATTCAGTCTAAAACTGAACGAAATCCAAGGCAATCAATCCATTTGGACTACATAAGTCAATTCAACACGGATATACAGCATGTGAACGGTAAAGACAACGTAGTAGCGGATGCATTTTCCCGCACCATCGATAACACAATCGCGGACGTATCTTCCTGCAATACACATAATACAGCCGCGGATGCATCTTTCCGCCTGGCACATAATACAGTCGCGGACGTATCTTCCCGCTCGACGAATAACAATATCACGAATCATAATTCCAGTACAACAAACATAAACTCAGCCACAATCGAACCACATTTCGACTATAACACTATTATAAAGGCGCAAACAACAGACCTAGAACTTCAGAATTTACTTTCTGGTTCCGAATGTCTGGCCACTTCTTCGGTAAAATTACAATTATTTAAATTACCTGGCTTTGAGATATACTGCGAAACATCAACGGGCAATAATCGCCCATACATCGCAGAACCATTACGCAAAACAGTATTCACTGCTTTACACAATATTTCACATCCTGGTATCCGTGCGACTCGTAAATTGATTTCTGCTCGCTACTTTTGGCCCAGCATAAACAAGGACATCAATCTTTGGACAAAAGCCTGTTTATCCTGCCAAAAATCTAAAGTCCAGAGACATACAAAATCTCCTCATGGTCTCTTCGAAATTCCACCAGGTCGTTTCGAACACATCCATTTAGATATTGTGGGACCCTTACCCCCATCAAATGGATACACTTATATACTTACCTGTGTCGACAGATTCACACGCTGGCCCGAAGCATATTGCATGACCGATATGTCTGCAACCACTATAGCAACTACATTTGTCCACAATTACATATCCCGATTTGGCGTTCCTCTAGAAATTACTACTGATCAAGGAACGCAGTTCAAGTCCAAATTATTCACTGAGTTAACAAAACTCCTTGGCTCCCATCGGATACGGACAACAGCCTATCATCCACAGGCTAATGGCATGGTTGAACGATTTCACCGCCAACTTAAAGCTTCCCTTAAGGCCAGAGGCAACACTATCTATTGGAGTTCCGAATTACCACTCGTTTTACTTGGTATTCGAGCAACGGTTAAAGAAGATCTGAAGTGCTCACCTGCGGAAATGGTCTATGGCCAAACTATTAAATTACCCGGTGAGTTCTTCGTCGAAAATCCTCTTCCGTCATTGCCCACAACCGACACAGTCGTTGACCAACTACGCACGACAATGCAAAACCTCATCCCCACTGCAACGAGACATTCAAAACAAACTGATATTTTTATACCGAAATCGCTCGAAAATTGCGATTATGTCTTTGTTAGGGTTGATCGAGTTAAGACAGGACTGCAAACTCCATATGAAGGACCATACAAGGTTATACACCGGTTACATAAAAGATTCATTATCTCTATTAAAGGTAAACATCAATCCATTACGATTGATAGATCGAAACCGGCATATGGCATTAACAATTCAGCTGATCAGATAGCAGCTATGACACGACATAAAAAAGTTCGATTTTCTGTATAACATTTCGATATACGCGGGCTCTATCTGCGAAGGGGGTCCTGTACGGGCTCAATATATTTATTGAATAATATTTCAAACCGCTTCTTAATTATTAACGCAACTTTTTCATTGATTCCGAATTTCATTACGTCACGTACTATCGTATAATCGAGGTAAATATTATATTCACAGTGACAAGTGCACCATCTATATTCCTGTAGAATACTCTCGTTTCGATAGCATATTTAGTACAGTCAGTTGTTATTACCTTTGAATAGATATTTTGTTGTTCGTGTCCGACATCTATTCAAAGTATAATGCACCACATTATTAATTTACATAATCATAATTAGCAACTGCAGTATCTTATTTTGATGTTAGTATTTCTCGATCGTGGCGCGCGAATTAAATTTTAAAAAACATTAAATTTATTTTTTAAATAAACTTTTTTATTATATTTTTTTATTTATTAATCTTAAGATTAACTTATACATTTAATTTAATTTAATAACAAACTTTAATGCAATTCTTCAGAATGCCAGTTATGAAATGTCTTACAAACTTTAATACAACTCTTCAGAGTGTCAGTTAAGAAATCTTTTTATTAATTATAAATTTTCCTTTATATAGTCTTTTTACTCCCTACTTCTATTTTAATTTATATTATTGGTTTATTCTAATTCCAAGAAATTAAATGGTAAGTAATATATGTAATATAACTTGACCATAAATGATTCTAAGAAAATTGGTAAGTTATATTAAAATTATTTAATTCTAATCTTCAATAAAAATATATGTATGCATTTGTGTTTCAAAGAAAACAATTGGATAAACAGATAAAATTATTAGAAAATATATTTTTAATATAATATTACATTATGTGTATTTGATACTTCATTACTTATGTCTGTTTCATTGTTTATGTCTGTATTGTTATGGAATATAACTCCCCCCTTATTAAATTTTGGATTCTCCTGAATTCTTTTAACATTAAATTTTATCTGTTTTTGTTTATAAAATATTACAATAATTAAAATTACAATTATAATTACAATTATTACAGACATACTTATTCCTGAATAGATAATAATTTTATGAAACTTTAATTCATTTATTTCATTAATATTTTTCATGGTTTCAATCATTATTTCATTAAAAGTTAAAGTATCATTATTTGATATATATTCTAGATTTGAAATTATATATTTATTTCTTATTTCTCTTACATTATTATAAAATGTTTCATTATTTAGTTTAATAGTACAATTGTCAAATATAATAAAATAATTACCATTAAGGTTAAACTTTCTTTCATCACAATTTGAAGATAAACTTATGTTATTTGCTAGTTGTAGCAATAATCTACTATCATCTATATTATATATTTCAGTATCACATTTTTTTATATTTTGGCAATTTTTTGATAAAATACAATGTTTTAAATTATATAATTGATATAATGCTTTATTTTCATCATATTCATAAAATTTATTTTGATATTCAAATGTTTTTACTATTGGATAATTAATAATATTAAAATTGTTTTCTTTTGATAATGGTATTATTAATTTATTATTTATGGTCATCATTTCATAAGGAATTTTAATTAAAAATATTAAATTATTATTAGTTGTTTTTGAAAAACCTACTTTTAAGCTTTTAATTTTATTTGTATCTATCTGATATTCAACAATTTCGTCATGAGTTAAAAGAGATGGGTATATAATATTGAGATTTGAAAAAATTATATTATCTTGTAATTCATTGATTATTTTATCTATTTCCTGTAAACGTATTTTTATTTCTATTGCTATTAATTGATATGTTGTATCACTTATTTTGTTTTCTATAAAATTTTGAATTGTTATTCGATCATTTTCTATAACAGTTAATAATGTATTTACTGATTTGTTAAAATTATTATTTATTTTAATTTGATTATTTATACTTGTTATTAAATAATGGTCGTTTTCTTCTATTCTTTCCAAATGTTCATTTAATATTTGTCTGTCTTCGTCGTCCATAGTCCCTGAAATCCATTTATTAATAGTTCCTATAAAATTAAATAGTCCTCTTTTATGTATTACGTGATGTCCTGTTTTAAGTGTTGCAATTTTGTCTACTAATTTGTCTAAGTCATGTAATAATGAAGTACTATAATTTTTGGGAAGTTTGAATACTACTTTTATTGATTCTTTTATTAAGTTATTTATTTGTTTTAAGTCAATTATATGTAATGAATAATTATATGTCGTTGGTATTAATACTTCATCTTCTTGTAATATTACGTATCCATTATTTGAGTCAATTTTCTCTACTTGTAGTTCGGCTTGTATTAAAATTGTCCATTGTAGTAGAAATATCGTTATTATCATTGGTAGTATTGATGTTATTATTTTCTGTAAATTTTAAAGGTCTTTTAATGTCTATTGGGTGAATATTGTTTAAGTTATGTATTCGAAATTTCGGTTGGTCTTTGTGTCTAACCGATTTGTAATTTTTTATATAACCGTACTGTCTATTTTCTTCATAGTTTTCTCCATTCTTATTGTACTTTTTTATTCGTTTGGTTTGAGCATTTATTAAGTTTTTGTGTATTTCTTCTTTTTTGTGTGTGTCTTCTTCCGCTTCTATTGGACTACATTTTATTGTGCTATGATATTGATTATTATAGTTTTTTAAAGCTTCTAACATTTGAATTCTTATTGGATGAATTTGTTCTATATTTAATATTCTTATTTTTTAAGGTATTATTAAATCTCTCTATATCTGCGTTTCCAGTGTGGCTATTTGGTTTAACTAAATGTAATTCTACCTTTTCTTGATTTAAAAATTCTTTGATATTAATATGCTTGAATTCGTTATCCGCTACAATTTTTATGGGCTTTTTATGATTAAAATACATTTTCATTTTCTCTATTATTTCTAAATGATTTCTACTATCTAAACGGTAAGCTATTGCAAATTTAGTGAATTTATCTATAAAAATTATGAATGATTGTTTCTTGTGTACGTACGTATCTACGTGGACTATTTCATTTTTATCTTTAGGAATTTCGGTTACTTTAAATTTTGGTTTTATAGGATTCCTGTCGTATTTTCCTCTACTACAGATATCACAATTATTTGTAATCTTATTAATAACTAGTTTAATATTTTTATGATAAATTTTGAATTTAAGATGTTCGTAAAGTGGAATTATTCCTGGATGTTGTTGATTTTTATGATGAAACGAGATTATTTTAATCAACTCATCTTCTGACTCTATATCTTGAGCAAATTGAGTCCATCTTATGAATTTAGTATTTGGGAATTCTTCTATTAGTGTTTGTTTTATATTATTGAACTCATCTTCTGTAATTTTGGTATGAATTGCTATTCTGGTGTCAGATAAATATGTTTTTAGTTTGTTTTCTAACTCTTCTCTATATATTCTTGGATTAATGTTAATTCTTCTATTTCCTAGTACATATTCTATTTCGTTAGTAAAATTTTCAGTAAGTATTAGTTGGGTCTTGAATCTGTTAACAACTGTTTCTAAAATTGTCAAATTATTGTTTTCGTCTTCGTTTTGTAAAGGTATCGCTGGCTAGGTACTATTTGTACTTTCGTTTGTCAGTTCTGAAGTATTTATTTCGTTGTTTTGAAAAATATGTGATGAATCTCCTCTCCCTTCGTTAAATTCAGAAATATTCTCTATTTTATTTATCTCGTGGTTATCGGCATTAAGTCTACTTAAAAAATCTGCTATTTTGTTTTCCTTGCCTTGTAAGTAATAAATTTTAATGTTATATTCACCAAGCGACAGTATCCATCTTTGAAGTCGTGGATTGAGGTCTTTGCCTAAATATTTGGTGTGTAGCCATTTCAAAGCTTGATGGTCCGTATTAAGTTCAAATTGTTTTCCATAGATATACGGTCTTAAATATTTTATCGACCATATGACCGCCAACAGTTCTTTTTCGGTTGTGTTATAATTAATCTCGTGATTGTTTAGTGTTCTACTTGCGTAAGCAATAGGATGATTTTCTTGTAATAGTACAGCTCCAATTGCGAACTGACTTGCGTCTGTATTCAGTACGAATGTGTTATTAAAATTTGGGTATCTTAAAATAGGATGTGTCGTTAACAAGGTTTTTAGTTGTTCAAGTGCGTTAACGTAAGTTGGATCTAATTTATTAATTTTCGTGTCTGTTTTTAAGTATTTGGTCATAGGTTGGGCTATTTTTGCATAGTCTTTGACGAATTTTCTATAGTAACCTGTTATACCTAAAAATGATTTAATTTGCTTTTGAGTTTCGGGAAGTTTTAATTCAGTTATTTGGTTAATTTTCTTTAAATTCGGTTTTAAGCCTTCCGTAGTTAAAGTTTGTCCTAAGTATTCAGTTTCTTTACAAAAAAAGTTGCACTTGTCGATTTGTATTTTTAAGTTTGCTTCTCTTAATTTATGAAATATTTTATTAATGCTTACCACATGTTCTTCAATCGATGTACTGAAAATTAGTATGTCGTCGAGGTATACCACACAGATTTTATTTATGAATTCTCTAAGTAAAGAACTCATTAATCGTTGGAACGTTGCCGGTGCGTTTTTCAATCCGAAAGGCATCCTAACATATTCGAAATGACCAAAAGGAGTAGAAAAAGCTGTTTTGATTTGGTCTTCCTTATTCATTAAAATTTGGTGGAACCCTTTAGCTAAATCTAAGGTAGTAAAATATTGAGCTCTACCTAGTTTATCTAATATACCATCTATGTTAGGAATTGGAAATTTGTCATCTATAGTGATCTCGTTTAGTTTACGATAATCAATAACAATTCTCCATTTCTTCACATTTGAATTATCCATTGTTTTTGGTACAATCCACAAAGGTGAATTATACGGTGAATTTGATTCCCTTATGATTCTCTGTTTCAACATATCCCCAATTTGTTTTTAAATTTCTTCTTCATGTATTTTGGGATATCTATATAATTTACTATATATTCGATTGTTATGTTTTAATTTAATTTCATGAGTTATCTCATGAGTAAAGGTCAAATTATCACCTTCATTGTAAAACAAATCCTTATTGTTTGATAGTAATTGTTTTAAGTTTTCTTTTTCTTCTTCATTTAAATGTTTTTGGTTTATTTTATTAAAAATTTCTTCTTTCGAGTTACCGATTGGTTCAAGGTGGTTTACTTCAGTAAGCTCACGAGGGTAACCGATATCTACGAATGGAATTATGTATTTATCAAATACTTTTAAGTATTCATTTTTTGTGTCAATGGTTGCTTCGAAGGGTTTTAAAAAGTTAATACCAATGATGGCATCATATTTTTCACTCCTTAGGGGAAAAATTTTCCATTCTAGCGTACCATGTTTTATTAATTCGTTTGGGATGGGAGTTATAGTTTTCTCCGTTACGTAATTTGGTCCACCCAACGAATTATATAATATAGGATATTTTAATTTTATAATTGTATAATTTAAAGAATTTGGTTTTATTAAACTGGTATCCGATCCAGTATCGATAAGACAATTAATGCATTTGTCTTTAAATGTCAACTTTACTATGGGGAGTTGGTTTGCTGAGGCTGTTCTATAAAATTTACCTCGTTATTGAAACCGTTATTAATATTGTCTACCTCCATAGGTTCTACCTGTCTATTGTGTTCTTTTCTATCGAAAGTATTCCTATATTGTCCGTTATTATCATTTTGTCTATGGTTCTGTATTACCCTATTATTATCAAACTGTTGTCTAAACTGTTGTCTAAACTGTCCATTAGTATTAGTTCTATGGTTATTAGAATTATTATTGTAATTATTATTGTGATTATTATAATTATTAAAATTTCTTTGAACTTGGTTAAATCCATTATTTGGTATATGGTTTGATTTTCTATTATTATTCCTTAGATTATTGTTACTTAAATTATTGTTAAATTTTTTTTCATTTGACATATTTCTGTTATTTTTACTAATTCTATATTCGTATTTAATAATGTCATCGGCCAAATATATTTTCGATTGACATAGAATATTGTCTAATTCATAAAGACTTTTGGAATTATCAATTTGTAATTGGACGATCGGAATAATTTTTGATTTTAGTATTTCTACTAATTCTTTGTCAATCGACTGATAAGTAAAATTATCCTCTTCGTCGAAATCACAAATTTCACTACATAGACTTTTAGTTTTATTTAGCTTATTAAATAGATCTTTTAAATTAAATACCTTTTGCTCCTTGGATTGGTACAGCAACTGATGAATGGTCTGTTTTGGACGGTACTTCAGTTTCTACTGTTGTATAACGTTGTTTCAAGTTCGCTGATGTTCCGGGATCTCCATAATTGTATTTCTGGCACTTCCTACAATTTTATTATTTATTAACTTTTTCAAACAATAAAACTTTAAATCGTTATTGTTTTCACCGCACAAACTTTCTGTATCTTCTACGGTTTTTAAGAATGATTTCAACTTTAATGAATCCTCACCAGAATATGAAGGGATTTCATTGAAATTCCTTATTATCTGGTCGGGTGTTAAATTAAACTTAGTTGTTTTTAAATTATTTACTTTTTCATTTTGTTCGTTAAGTTGAAGATGCAGGAATTGAATTTGTTCCTGTAATTGTTTTTGTTGTTGCATTTGTTGTTACACTAATTCACTTAACTGCTCGTTATTCATTTTTGCAAATCGATTATTATCGAATAACTTAAGCTTTTTTTCACTTAATTTCGCAATTTTTTTTTTTTTTTCTAAACTTTTTGTTTTATTTATTTATTTATTTAAACTTTTAAACTTTTTGTTTTATTTATTATTATTTATTACTAATATTATTTTTCACTTTATTATATATATATATTTTATTTTGTTTTATTTTACACTTTCAATTTTTGTTTTATTGTTAACGTAAACTCGTTTCACTAGATTCTTTTCTTCAGAAGAGAATCCTACCAACTGCGCCAATTAAATATTAATAAACATTAAATTTATTTTTTAAATAAACTTTTTTATTATATTTTTTTATTTATTAATCTTAAGATTAACTTTTACATTTAATTTAATTTAAAAACAAACTTTAATGCAATTCTTCAGAATGCCAGTTATGAAATGTCTTACAAACTTTAATACAACTCTTCAGAGTGTCAGTTAAGAAATCTTTTTATTAATTATAAATTTTCCTTTATATAGTCTTTTTATTCCCTTCTGCTATTTTAATTTATATTATTGGTTTATTCTAATTCCAAGAAATTAAATGGTAAGTAATATATGTAATATAACTTGACCATAAATGATTCTAAAAAAATTGGTAAATTATATTAAAATTATTTAATTCTAATCTTCAATAAAAATATATGTATGCATTTGTGTTTCTAAGAAAACAATTGGCAAAACAGAAACAATTAATAGAAAATATATTTTTAATATAATATTACATTATGTGTATTTGATACTTCATTACTTATGTCTGTTTCATTGTTTATGTCTGTATTGTTATGGAATATAACTCGCGTGTCCTCTCTCTTGGTTGAGTGACTAGTATATATATATAATTCGGCCATTATTACATTACATATTTTTGAGTGAAATCGACATGTGCGTGGAAAAATAAAATAAATAATTAATTAATAAATTTTGTAAATCTAAATAATTAATTAATTAAAATTAAAAACATTTAAATTATAAACTATTAAATATAAATAATAAATCATAATAAAAATAAAAATATATTGTGTGGGTGTAATTTTATTGTGCGTGTGTATTTCAATATTGAGACGGTCTGTCCGGGGAGGACAGGGCGTACAGATTTGTGTTTACTTAGACTTATTAACAACACATAATTAAAATGTGGTATAAAGGCAAACTTCAACGATCTATCGATCAATATAAGGGTATATACCCGCAAACATCACCACCGACTGCGTTTTCGTTACAACAAAAACAAATTTTGGTTTTTGTTTTTCACGAGGTATTTAACTATCATATAATATCCTAAATATAACAACTAAAACAAAATGGCCTACATTGAACTTAACTTAGCCAAAACTTAATTTCGACTCTTGACCACCAAAATAATCCAAAAAAAAACTGACCGCGTGCATCCAAATTTTTCGATATTCATATCATTTTTACACTCAAACCTCAATACATCAAACTGAGCTTAAAACGGGATAATTTTTTGTTTTCCGACGAGCCGCAATATTAATTTAGTACTCGCTCACTTATACATGTCAGTGCCTTCGTTTGTATAAAAAAATACACCCAGGGTTGTGCCACCTTTGATTGGAACATTCGCTAGGCTTCAAATGTTACAACTCGTGGGGACGCCTCACATTCAGGAGATGAGTCTTAAACACCGGGTAACAATATTAGCACTAAAATTTAAAAAAAAGATAGTTAGGTTTTAATAATTAAGTCGTAATATCTTTGAGATGATAAACCCCCATTGATTTTCCAGTCTCATCCGCAATTTCGAAAGCCACATTTCCAATTTGTTTTAAGATAATTCCTTTTACATATTTAGGAGCCAGTTTCGCGGCATATTGATCGATGCCTAAAATTTCGATGCCTAAAATTTAAAGAAAAGATATTAAGGTTATAATTATTAAGTCCAAATATCTTTGAGATGATAAACCCCCATTGATTTTCCAGTCTCATCCTTAATTTTGAAAGCCACATTTCCAATTCGTTTTAAGATAATTCCTTTTACATATTTATGAGCCAGTTTCGCGGCATATTGATCGGAGGCCTTAGCAGTTTGTCCTAGTTGAAGGACTTGCCGGGCCGCAAATTATAACGATTATTACTTTTCTTTGCTGCTTGAATGAGGTGTTTATTTACTTGGGTGTGTATTCAAAACAGATATTCGGGTTTATGATCAGATAAAAATTCATGCCCAGAATACTGAAATGTCTTTTTCAGTAATCCGTACGTTGACCCATGAACTATTGAATGCTTACCAAAAACGATATAATTTGGAAAAAATTTAACTGAAGCATGTGAACAGTTACGTATTGCGTTAGTGACAGCACTCAAATGTAGGTCCCATGATTTTTGGTCCTTTTTGACATAGGATTGTATGGCTGAAAGAAGAGTACGATTAACTTTCTCGGAGGCGTTCGCCTGAGGAGAGTATTAAGCTGTGAAAATATGACGAATTCCATACTTTTCACATAATTCCTTTACGAGAATGGATTCGAATTGTCTACCATTGTCAGTCACGATAACTTCTGGTACCCCAAACATCATAAATATCTGACGTTCAAGGAATTTTGTTACTTCTGCAGCTGTAGCTTGACGCACGGCTTGTGTTAGCGCAAATTTCGAAAAATGATAAACGGCAATTAAAATAGACGTGTCTCCTTGACGTGAACGAGGGTGCGGCCCCGAAAAATCTAGATAAACCCGCTGCCACGGACGGAAGGTTATCGGAAGAATTTTCAAAGGTGGGTGTCCCTGGTAATTATACGCCTTAGAACACTTACATATTTCGCAAGAATTTATGGAAGCTGTAACATCGGTAAGAATGGTAGGCCAATGAAAATATCGTTTCAATAACTCGACGGTTTTATTAATTCCTAGATGGGCTGCGGTTGGTGGACAGTGTGCTGACTTAATCAACGATAAACGCAAACTTCCTGGAATTATCAATTTGAACGAAGGAAAATCTGATTGATCCGTATATTTTTGACTTTGATTTATGTTAATATAAGCTAAACCATCAATAATTTGCAAATTGCTCGAGTTTGAATTGTTTTCGATTTCACGAACCATGTTTTGATAGTCATGGGAACTGAATGCTGGTGAGCTAGCATGAATAAGCATCGGCAGTTCCACTACATTTAATGAGTCCATATAAACACGTGACAGGGCATCCGGAACTACATTTTGACTACCTTTGCGATATTAATATCAAAATCAAATGACTGTAGTTTTAGACTCCATCGAGCTTAACGACCTGTAACGTCTTTTAGTGACATCAGCCAGGTCAGACTAGCGTGGTCTGTTATCAAATTAAATGGATGGCCTTCGACATAAGCGCAAAATTTTTGAATAGCTAACACCGCCGCTAGACATTCCAACTCGGTTACACTATAATTGCGTTGGGCACCGTAAAGCTTTTGGGACATATATGCTATTGGTATATCCTCTCCTTGCTCATCTTTTTGAAAAAAGGACCGCTCCTATTCCAGTGGAACTGGCATCGCATTGCATATAAAAACGTTCTTTGAAATTTGGTGTTGCTAATACCGGGGTGGAAGTTAACGCTGTTTTAAGATTATCAAATGCTTGTTGTGTCTTTTCAGTCCACTGAAATCGCTGGCCCTTTTTCAACAGATTTGTTATCGGGGCAGAAATAATTGAGTAGTTTTCAATAAAGTGGCGATACCACCCCGAGACACCCGAAAATCTTCTTACCTGTTTCACAGTCTTTGGCACGGGGAACTCTGAAATGGCTTGAACTCTATTCCGATCAGCTCGTAGTCCTCCCTCACCAACTTCATAACCGAGATAATCAATCTCTTTCAGTAAAAATTTGCATTTTTCCACATTGATGGTAAGTCCTGCTTGCGCCAGACGAACCGCGACATCGGCCAACAATGCCATATGTTCTTCAACAGTGGTTGTTGTAATTAACAGGTCATCAAGGTAGACGAACACGTGGTCATGCAGCTGGTAAGGGATCACCTTGTGCATTAATCGGCATAGAGTTTGCGGCGCATTACAGAGCCCAAATGGCATGACCTTAAACTGGTATAAGGGTCTCCCCGGGATGGTTAAAGCTGTTTTATCTTTCGATAACGGATCAAGAGGGATCTGCCAAAAGGTATCTTTAGATCCAAACTCGATATAAACGTGGTCTTGTCTTATCTGCTTAATCAGCCCTCAATGAGAGGAAGCGGGTATGCGTCTTTCTTCGTAACTTCGTTAAGCTTCCTAGCATCTAAGCAAAGTCGTACTTTACCATTATCCTTTTTAACCATAGTCATTGGTGAACACCAGGAGCTCTGACTCTCTTCGATTACATCCATTTCTAGCATCCGATCTAACTTTTTATACATGTTATTAAGTTTGGCTGGGGATCGAGAATAAAATCGTTGTTTGATAGGAGTCGCCTCGCCAATGTCTATGCTATGCGTTACAAGTGTAATTCTGCCTAGACCCAAATTATGAAAATTTGGATGTTTTTCGATTACAGAGTTAAGTTGTTGTTGTTGATCGGAATTCAAGACGTGTCGTTTCACTTCTGGTTGTTCGTTAGTTAGAGATGTTGTTTTCAATTCTCCTATGATTACTGGTTGTATTCCAAAACATTCCCAAAAATCACATCCAAGATAAAGGGTTTGTTGCAATGATGGAACTACAAGTAATTTTAAAATTCGTGTTTTATTATTGTAGGTAATTGCAGCATTTATGTACCCAACGACATATTGACGTGAACTACTAGCCGTTTGTATGTAAGCATGAAATTTATGTAAAGGTATTTTGTCCTGTTCAATAAATTTAAGTGAAGCTTTTCCCATGGCACTAATTGTGGCTCCTTTGTCTAGAAGTCCTCTCATGTGTATACCTTCATTCTTTATATCTGCGTAGGGGCGCTTGTCATCGGATTCACTATCCAACTTTATAACTGTTTCTGATATTTGAGATAGTAGACGTTTTTTGTTGCGAAAATACAAGATGGAACGTATGATTCTCGAGCTGGGTTTTATTCGACGAAAGTAATCATTGGAGTTTATTTTTAAATTGGTTGGCGTTATTTTGTCTGATGGTGTTTGTTGGTTGAACTCTCGTTGGCCTGTGTATGGTAGGGTCGTCGTTGCATTAACCGGAATTGATTCGACCCCGCAGTATTCATGTCCTGAGGCCGGTTTCCCTGTTTTGTTGAGCAATTGAAGCAATGGGGTCTAAGGATATCCGGTGCACCACAGCCGTAACAAAAAAATCCCACGAGGAGGAACATCACAATCTGTTAAAGTATGACTAGGTTGAGTACAGTTCCAACAAGAGATAGCCCAGGTTGAACGTGTATTAGGTTTAACATTTGTATTCCAATCAGAATTATTTGGCGGCTCTTTGCTCTGAATGGCATTTACATTTCCAAAATAAACGGACGCCGGAATTGATGACGGAGACGGATCTTGATTATAGTGTTAGAGTGGTAATACGGGACCACTTCCAGTCGCAAGTTCGTGAACTTGTAGATACCGTATGTTCATTGAAATTTCTGGAGTGTAGTTAATATTTCTCCACGTATCTTCGGTACTGATGCATATTTGTAGAAATTCCGATGTTGACGTAAAATATCTGCCCGCCAAATGCGCTTTTAAACCACAACGCATGTTGTTTCTTATCTATGAATCTCCAACATCTCGAAATCGTGGAGTGGACACTTTAAACGTAAAGACAAATTTAGTATCTCATAGTAGAAATCTGCAAATGGTTCTTTCGAGTTTTGCTTTCTTCCTTCAATCAATTGATTTATATCGTGGTCAGAACGTCTTTCCTGGAATGATAGGAAATTTGGATTGCATCTCAACGTCAACCAATACTGCTCTGTTGCAGTGCCATCTAAAAGAAAGCAGATGTCGTTTGCTAGTCGGTTGCTAGTTGTCCGGAAGTCCCACAAACTGAACACGTTGACCACCACTTGAGTCGATTCTGATGGGTTGATTGAAAGCTATATCTCTCAAATTCTGGGGGGTAGCACCGTTGGGTACGTTAGTCGGTTGAGGTGAGAACGAGATTTCTCTTTTCAATAATTGAGTTATCGAACTTCGATGCACCTTATTATTAGCGATATTTAACTCTCCTTGATTGTGTGTTCCAGCCACAAAACCTTGATATGTGGCATTTTCGAGAGGATCTACTTGTTTCGGGATGTGAGTAGTATTAAATTCTGGAAAATCAATTTGCAAGCCGCTGACTAAAGCTACAGATTCATTAAGTGATGGAGGAGCATCGGATCCTAATTAACTACAAATATCTAAAAATAAATCGCAAATCATTGATAATTTCACTGTTTGATCTTGTACGATTGGTAATGAACCAATTCGTAAAAGCCGATATCGCAAATGTTTGGCTTTGAAAAAGATAACTTCAAGATTATCTGCGTCATCTTTTGCAGCGTTAATCAAACGCAATAGTTGTGATTGTATATTTTGCAATTTAAATGTGCACAGTTTAATCTCGTTCAAGGGTTTTTCCAACGTTTGCTTATGCGGTTGCGTGGGGCGAAGTTGATCTTTTTCTTCTTCGGACAATAAATGAGCATCCAGATTTTAAAATAGGGTTTTAAGCGAACCACGCTGACCACGAATTTCACATTCGACCAAAAATTCGTCATTTTCCAAGTTTTCAAATTTAATAAGAGTTTAAGTCACTTTGATATATTTAAAGACTATGAATCAAATGAAGGATAAAAAAAAAATTCAATAAGAACTTTCACAACAAATTTAGTGCTACTCAAAAAAAATTAATATAAAATAAAATATCTTTTAATGTATTAAAGAAAGAGTTGTTAAAGTAGTTATAAACTTACAAAAATTTGGATGTCAGATGAGTATTTAATCACGACACGAAATATGTTAATTTAAGTTCAATAATAATCAAATAATTCATAAAAATAAAGGATGAAGTAAGTTACTTTGGCCATGATAGTCTGATTGGAATGTTTTAAGTTTTTCTTTCTCTAGTAAGTTAATCCATGCCTTGACGGAGAAAGGAAAGGTAGGAAAATGGAGGTTATAGGAACAATTAAAAGCAAATGAATCAACAATTAAGTATATGGGAAACATTTGCCTTTTAAAATTTAAATTTAAAGAAAATGCGTTACCAAAACTAACAATTAAGTCAATGAACACAAAAATATATTCAGATGTAATTGCGTTGGTAAAACATTCGATTCCGGTTTTGTTTAGCCTAACAATGGAGTATATACTAATTTAAGCAGATTCCATTGCGATAAACGTGTGAAGGTTGGTTGTGATAACTGTTTAACTCACAAAGCTGACAGTAAAATCGACATTCTTGATAGAAATACTGCGTTTGTAAATAACACAGAACACCACTTAACGGAAAAGGTAAAGGGAATGGGAAATTGAATAATAATATATATATATATTTATTTTTTTTTTTTTTTTGAAAACTCGAAAATAGCGATTAAGTTAAACGAACAACTGATTCTACAAAAAAATATCTGGAAACAGTTGCGTAACTTTGAAGAGGATAAGGTTTAAACTGGAAATTGAATGAAATTTAATAATTAACTGAACTTTACAAAATAACTAAATTCATTAAAAAAGCAAAAAAAAAAACTGTAACTAATTTAAAAAAACAAAATTAAAACAAAACCATGTGTTTGGGCGCCATCTGTAACAGTTTCGATAAAAGAAAACCTAACTGTTAACAGAAATATCTACTAAGAGGCTTTGGGGCGGTCATCTATGGCCGGCTAGAGCTCAGGGTATTGGGGTGGGGCTTCCCAAAGCATAAGTGGATCTTGTCAGGCCGCTTGAAGAGGAATAAGGAACTAGGAGAGGATCATTAGGGAATTGGATGGGAAAGGAGGGAAGGCAAGGATTCAAGGCATGGGTCAACTTACCATTGTAGACTTTGGCTTACCTCTTCATCCTACACTCTTTGCATTTAGCACATCCTGAAAAACAAAAACGCAGAAACTGAAGTAAAAGTGCGAAACATCGTAAAACAAAGCGATTGTTACCGTTTATAATGATAAATTTTATATTTGAAATAAAGATAGAATAATATAATACCAGTTGGTTCAAAAAAAAAATGTATGTTAATGTATTCAATTAATTCCTATGTTATAGTTGCCAAAATGTACGCCTAAAATATATTGGCAAATGGAGATTAAAGAGATTTCATAAGAAAAAACGATTAACAATATGAATAGCACACCATAATATATGAATTACTTGAGTAAATTAATAAATTAATATAAATAGATATATATAAATATTAATAAATAGAAATATTTAACTGAGACAAAAAACACGAAATTTAATAATTTTTAAATTAAATAATAAATAAATAAGATTTGTACTTAAATTACTAAATGTTGAATGAAGTCAATGTTGAAGTTGTTCGCGCCGTGCGAAACTATTTCGCGCACTATAGTTCTAACTATTATTAGTCCTTAAAATATGCTTCGCGCACTGTAATTGTTTTGTTTCCTCGTTTGGTTTTCATTCATGATAACTTAATAAGGTTTTTAAATTTGTTTTTGTTTAGGATTTTGTTTTGTTTTTGTATATCACTTTGTTAGGACATTCATGTCATTATAAACGTTCAAATTGTTTAACACTATCATCTTGTGGTTTTTCGTTTTCAAATCAATATATGTACAAACATGTGTAAAAGCACAAATATTTTTGTTAGTTCATAATATCATAATATGCACTTTATTTAATTTTTATTATGATAGCGTCTTATTTTCAAGAATAAGCAGACATTTTTATTTTTGCAACCTTAAAGCACGCTTTCACTCATTTTCACGATAATGTTAATTTGCTTTACTTTAACGAATTTCGTCGACACATTTTGTTTATTATTAGAAACTTAAGATTAGTGTTTACTAAGACTTATTAACAACTCATAATTAATATGTGGTATAAAGGCAAACTTCCTTGATCTAACGATCACTATAAGGGTATATACCCGCAAATATCACCACCGATTGCACTTTCGTTACAAGAAAAAAAAATTTTGGTTTTTGTTTTTCACGAGGTATTTAACTATCACATAATACCTTAAATATAACAACAAAAACAAAACTGCCTACATTGAACTTTACTTAGCCAAAACTTTATTTCGACTCTTGACCACCAAAATAATTAAAAAAAAACTGACCGCGTGCATCCAAATTTTTCTATATTTGTATCATTTTTACACTCAAACCTCAATACATCAAACTGAGTTTAAAACGGGATAATTTTTTGTTTTCCGACGAGCCGCTATAAAAATTTAGTACTCGCTCACTTATACATGTCAGTGCCTTCGTTTGTATAAAAAAATACACCCAAGGTTGTGCCACCTTTGATTAAAACATTCGCTAGGCGTCAAATGTATCAAAGTTTAAACAAAATTTGTCTGTTCTACCGTTATTTAGAACAAAATAATTAATTTTTACGTCCATTTATATGTTGCGCGGGGTTAATGGTCCATTTTTCCCACAATTTGGACAATTAAAATACAAAAATTGAGTTGTTGTGATGAAACACACGCTTTGGTAGTAATCTTTGCTAATTTGTATTTTTTTTTTGTGTTTTTTAATTCATGATTTGTCCATTTGAACGTCATTTTAAGCAATAAATACCAAAATTCTACCAAAGTTATTTTTATTAACACAACTCCATTGTTCCATATTTTAACTGTACAAAATGTCGGTTAAATAAAGAATTTCACCCAAAATGACATTTAATTGCACCATAAAATTAAATATTTGGTTAAAAATAACACAAAAAAAAAAGCAAAAATTACTACTAAAGCGTGTGTTTGTCACGACAATTCAATTTTTTAATATTAAAATTGTTCATAATGTGGGTTTAAGGTACAAAAAACCCACGCAACACGAAAATGCACGTAAAAATTTAATATTTTGTTCGAAATAACAGTTAAACAGAAAAGTTTTGTATTTACTTGTCTATTTATCGTTAATTTGAATATACAAAAATAGAGTTGTAAGAAAAATAGAAAACACACGCTTAGGTAGTAATCTTTGCCAATTAATTTTTTTCTGTGTTTTTATTCCTTATTTGTCCATTTGAATGTCATTTTGAACAATTAATACCAAAATTCTACCAAAGTGTGTTTTATCACCACAACTCAATTGTTTCATATTTAAATTGTCCAAAATGTCGGTTAAATGGAGAATTTCAGCCCAAATAACATTTAATTGCACTTAGAAATTAAATATTGTTTTCAATATAACGGTACAAACGACCAGTTTGGTGCCAATTTGTGCATTAACCGTTATCTCGATTAAAATATTTAATTTTAGGTGCAATTTTATGTCATTTGTGGTGAAATTCTCCATTTACCTATTATTTTAATAAGGTTTTGGAACTTTTCGTTCTAAATGACGTTCAAATGGACAAATAATGAAAAAAAATACGAAAAAAATATAAATTTCCGAAAAATACTACTTAAACGTGTGTTTTTTCACCATTACTCAATTTTTTGGTGTTTAAATTGTTCGAAATGTGGATGAAATGCACAAGTTATCCCCTTGCATTATGAAAATGAATGAAACAATTTAAAATTTGGTTCGATATAACGGTAAATAGACAAGTTTACACAAAACTTGTCGGTTTTCCCGTTATTTCGAACAAAATTTTAAATTTTTACGTGCATTTTTGGTTGCGCGGGGTTGAATGATCCATTTAACCCACTTTTGGATAATTGAAATTTTAAAAATTTGAGTTGTGGTGATAAAACACACGCTTTGGTAGTAATTTTTGCTAATTTATATTTTTTTCTATGTTTTTATTCATTATTTGTCCATTTGAACGTCATTTTGAACAAATCATACCAAAATTCTAGCAAAATGTTTTTTATCACCACAACTCAATTGTTTCATATTAAAATTGTTCAAAATGTCGGTGAATGGAGAATTTCAGCCCAACTAACATTTAGTTGCACTTAAAAATTAAATATTTTGTTCGAAATAACACAAAAAAAAATATTAATAAGCAAAAACTACTACCAAAGTGTGTGTTTTGTCACCACAATTCAATGTTTGAATATTAACCTTGTTCAAAATGTGGGAAAAATGCACAATTTAATTTGTGTTTTTGTTCAAAAAATGTGTACACCAAACTTGTCTGTTTCACCGTTATATAGAACAAAATATTATATCTTACGTGCATTTTAATGTTGCGCGGGGTTCAATGGTCCATTTTACCCACATTTTGGAAAAATTGAGTTGTGGTGATTAAACACACGCTTTGGTAGTAATTTTTGCTCATTGTATTTTTTGTGTTTTTATTCATTATTTGTCCATTTGAACGTCATTTTGAACAATTAATAACAAAATTTTAACAAAGTGTGTTTTATCACCACAATTCAATTGTTTTATATTGTAATTGTTCAAAATGTCGCTTTAATGGAGAATTTCAGCCTTAATGACATAAACTTGCCCTTAAAAATTAAATATTTGGTTCAAAATAACACAAAAAAAATATCAATTAGCAAAAATAACTACCAAGGCGTTTGTTATGTCACCACAGTTCAATTTTTAATAATAAAGATTTTTTAAAATGTTTGTTAAATGCACAATTAAATCCCACGCAACATTAAAAAGCACGAAACAATTTTAAATTTGGTTCGAAATAACGGTAAATAGACAAATTTACACAAAACTTTACTGTTTTACCGGAATTTCTAGCAAAATATTAAATTTTTACGTGCATTTTTATGTTTAACGGGTTAATGGGTCCATTTAACCCTCATTTTATACAGTAGAAATATAAAAAAAATTGAGTTGTGATGATTAAACACACGCTTTGGTTGTAAGTATTCTTAATTTTAATTTTTTTTTGTGTTTTTTTTGCTTTATTCCAAAATGAACGTCATTTTGAACAATTAATACCAAAATTCTACCAAAGTGTGTTTTATCACAACAACTCAATTGTTTCATATTGAAATTGTTCAACTGTTAAATGTAGAATTTTAGCCTTAATGACATAAAATTGCACCTAAAAATAAAATATTTGGTTCAAAATAACCCAAAAAAAAAACAAATAAGCAAAAATTAATACCAAAGAGTTTTGTCATTACAATTCAAATTTTTTATATTAAAATTGTTCAAAATGTGGGTTAAAAGCAAAATTCAACCTCTCGCAATATCAAAATGCACGTATAAGTTTAGAATTTATGTTCGAAATAACGGTAAATAGACATTCTTAAACAAAACTTGTCGGTTTTACCGTTATTTTGAACAAAATATTAAATTGATACTAGCGTTTTTATGTTGCGTGGGGCTAAATGGTCCATTATACATCAATTTTGAAACATTTGCATACACATTAATAGATATGTGGTGATAAAACACACGTTTTGGTAGTAATTTTTACTAATTTATATTTTTTGTTGTATTTTTATTCATTATTTGTCCACTTTAACGTCATTTTGAACAAGGAATACTAAAACTCTACCAAAGTTAATTTTATCACCACAATTCAATTGTTTCATATTTAAATTGTTCAAAATATCGGTTAAATGGAGAATTTAACCGCAAATGGCAATAAATTGCACTTAAAAATTAAATAATTGGTTCAAAACAACAGTAAAAACGACAAGTTTTGCGTCAAATTGTCTATTTATTGTAATTTCAATTAAAATATTTAATTTTAAGGTGCAATTAAATGTCATTTTTCGTCAAATTCCGCATTTACAAATTATTTTGTTTGGATTTTGGTACTTTTCGTTCAAAATGACATTCAAATGGACAAAAAATGAACAAAAACCCAAAAAAATGTTAATTAGCAAAAAGAACTACATAAACGTGTGTTATGTCACCACAAAAACAAAAAATATTTCAAATACCACAAAAATATTTCGATTAAAATATTTAATTTCAAGGTGCACTTTATTGTCATTTGGGGTAAAATTCTTCATTAACCCATTGTTTTGTTAAGATTTTAGTACATATCGTTCAGAATGACGTTCAAATGGACAAATAATGAACAAAAACACAAAAAAAAATATTAATTAGCAAAAATTACTACTAAATCGTATGATTTGTCAGCCCAACTCAATTTGTTGATATTTAAATTGTTCAAATGTGGGTATAATGCACAATTTAAACCCCACGCAATATAAAAATGCACGTTAAAATTTAAAATTTGGTTCGAAATAATGGTTTATAGACAAGTTGACAGAAAACTGATCTGTTTTACCGTTATTTCCACCAAAATATTAAATTTTAACGTGCATTTTTTTTTGTTGCGCGGGGTTAAATGGTCCGTTTAACCAACATTTTGGACAATTGAAATATAAAAAAATTGAGCTTTGGTGATAAAACACACGTTTTGGTAGTAATGTTTCCTTATTTTTATTTTTTTTGTTATATATTTCATTATTGGTCTATTTACACGTCATTTTGAACAATAAATACAAAAAATCTACCACAGTAAGATTTATCACCAAAACTCAATTGTTTCATATTAAAATTCTTCAAAATGTCGGTTAAATGGAGAATTTTACCTCAAATCACATTAAATTGCACTTAAAAGTTAAATATTTGGTTCAAAATAACACAAAAAAAATATAAATAAGCAAAAATTACTACCAAAGCGTGTGTTTTGTCACCACAATTCAATATTTTTATATTAAAATTATTCAAAATGTGGATAATATGCACAATTTAACCTCACGGAATATCAAAATGCATGTAATATAAAATTTGGTTCGAAATAACGATAAATAGACAAGTTGTACCAAAATTTTACGTGCATTTTTATGTTGCGTGGAGAAATATTGTTTATTTAACCCAAGTTTTGAACAATTGGATTATACAAAAATAGATTTGTGTTGATAAAACATAAGTTTTGGTAATAATTTTTGCTAATTTATATTATTTTTGTATTTTTATTCATTATTTGTCCATTTTAACGTCATTTTGATCAATTAATACCATAATTTAACAAAGTTAATTTTATCAACGCAACTCAATTAATTCAAATGACATTTAATTGCACTTAAAAATTAAATGTTTGGTTCAAAACAACCGTTTAAACGACAAGTTTTGTGTAAACTTGTCTGATAACCGTTATTCCGATTAAAATTTTAAATTTTAAGGTGCAATTTGATGTCATTCCGAGTAAAATTCTCCATTTACACATTATTTTATTAAGATGTTGGTACATGTCGTTCAAAATGACGTTCAAATGGACAAATAATGAACAAAAACACAAAATAAATATTAATTAGCAAAAATTACTACTAATGCGTGTGTTTTGTCAGCACAACTGTATTTTTTGATATCTAAATTGTTCGAAACGTGGGTGAAATGCACAACTTTTCTCCAAGCAATATAAAAATGCACGTGAAATTTTAAAATTTGGTTCGAAATAATGGTTAATAGACAAGTTTACACAAAACTTGTCTGTTTGACAGTTATTTCGAACAAAATATAAAAATTTTTCGTGCATTTTTATGTTGCGAAGGGTTAAATGGTCCATTTGACACACATTTTGGACACCTGAAATATAAAAAAAATGAGTTTTAGTGATAAAACACACGTTTTGGTAGTAATTTTTGCTTATTTATATTTTTTTGGTGTTTTTATTCATTATTGGTCCATTTGAACGTTATTTTTAACAGTTAATACCAACATTCTACCACAGTATGATAAATCACCACAACTTAATTGTTTCATATTAAAATGGTTCAAAATGTCAGGTAAATGGACAATTTCACATCAAATGACATTAAATTGCACTTTAAATTTTAAAATTTGGTTCAAAATAACACACAAAAAATATTATTAATCAAAAATTACTACCAAACCGTGTGTTTAGTCACCGCAATTCAATTTTTTTAAATTAAGAAGATTCAAAATGTGGGTATAATTCACAATTGAACTCCACGCAATATCAAAATGCACGTTAAATTTAAAATTTGGTTAAAAATTACGGTTTATAGACAAGTTTAAACAATAGTTGTCTATTTTACCGTTATTTCGAAATAAATATTAAATTTTCACGTGCATATTCATGTTGCGCAAGGTGTAATGGTCCATTTTACCCACATTTTGGACAATTGAAATATTAAAAAATTGAGTTGTGGTGATAAAACACACGCTTTGGCAGTAATTTTAGTTTATTTATATTTTGTTTGTGTTTTTATTATTATTTGTCCATTTGAACGTCATTTTGAACAAATAATACCAAAAGTCTATCGATGTGTGTTTTATCACCACAACTCAATAGTTTCATATTTAAATTGTTAAAAATGTTAGTTTAATTTTGTTATGTTTAGTTTTAAAAAATTTCATATAATCTAGAATATTATTATATTTAAAATATCGAATCTACAGTTTTGTACTAAGGAATCATTAGGAATGTTTTGTAACTTGTACAAAACAAAACGATAATTCAGAAATATTTTAATAATGCTGAACGATCTCTTCGCAGATTCATAAAACTTAACCCTTATTTAACAATTTTAAATAGTGATAAGAGTAAGAAAACTGTTATTATGGAAGTCGATGAATACGTCAATAAAATGAATGATTTATTATCAGACACAAATGTTTACGTCAAACTGAATAGAATACCTCGAGTCATAAATGAATTGGAATTTAAAATCAAACTTTTATAAAGAACAAAACAAATAACTGAAACTAGAAAAAACAGTTTTATTTGTAAAAATCCGATAACACCTAGAATTTATGGATTGCCCAAGCTTCATAAACCTAATGTTCCACTCAGACCAATTGTTTCTATAATTAATTCTCCATCCTACTACATTTCTTAATATTTTGCAGATATTTTAAAGACTTTAGTTTGCAAAAGTAAATATAATATTAACAATTCTTTTGATTTAAAAGATAAACTTGATAGAATAACATTACAGGATACGGATGTACTTGCTTCTTTTGATGTTATAAGTTTATTCACAAATATCCCCACTCAGGTGGTTATAGATGTTATCAAACTAAGATGGGCTGAATTTACCACTGTTACAAACATTCGACAACATGATTTTATCGAAATACTTGAAATTATCATTAACAAACATAACTATTTCACGTTTCAAAATATAGTGTACAAACAAGTATCGGGATTGGCAATGGGTAGTCCACTATCTCCTGTGTTGGCAGATATAGTATTAGAACGAATATTTGAAATATCCTAAGAAAACCTACCATTACAACCTACGTTATTAACCAAATATGTAGATGACATTTAAATTATTTTACCTAATGAATATATTGATGAAACAAAAAGAATCTTTGAAAATTTCCATTCCAACATTAAATTCACTTCTGAAAAAGAAATTGACGGCAAACTAAATTATCTTGATATTACTTTATACAAAAATAATAATTCCATTATTACTGATTGGTTTAAAAAACCATCATCATCTAACAGACTTCTTAATTTTAATTCTTCACATCCATTATCAATGAAAATTAATGAAGCAAAAAACATATCATCAAAAATTTTCACATTAAGTTATAAAATCTTTTGGGATAAAAATAATGAAATTATTGTTGATCTTCTCAAAAATAATAACTATCCTAACCAAATCATAAATAAAATCATTAGAGATGTGTTTTTTTAGCTGAATTCAGTTTCACAAGTAATAGATATAAATACAGTAACAACAAATTCGATCAGTACCAACACAATCATTGTTTTGACCTTTTATTCCTGCACTTACAAGTAATGTACAAAAGCATCTTAAACTGTTAGGGGTTGACAGAATATCGTATAAAATTCAAAATAAATTGCAAAATTTGTTCACTAATTTGAAAGACAAAGTTACTCAGGATAAACTTGCCAATGTTGTAAATCAGATTGATTGTTCCTGCGATAAAAAATATATTGGTCATACTAAAAATCAAGTTAAAACGAGAATGTTGAAACATATGAGTGAAATACGTTGTGGTAACACAAATATAGCCCTAGCTAAACATGTTTTGAGTGAGAATCACAATCCAAATTTTAAAAATGTTAAAATATTATTTAAAGAAAAAAACAAACGTAAACGTGAAAAATTAGAAAGTCTCAGTATTATCTCGACCAAAAATACTATAAACTTTAAAACTGATACCGAAAACATAAACTCAACTTATAAACTTGTCATTCATAGTAACAATAAATTTAATGAACATTAGTACACAATAAAAATATTATTGAAACTGTTTCCAACAAACCAAAAAATATTTTTAAAAATTTTAAAAATTTTTTTTTTAAATTTTAGTTTTATTGCCACAATAAATATTTATTTAATATCAAAATATTTAATATTCATATACATCGAAAATAATTTTTATTTGTTCGTATCTTGTAATTTTTACAGTGTTTTACTAGTTAGTGATTTATTTATTGATTTTGAATTTAAACTTTTTTAACTAATTTATTATTTAACAGCTCAAATTTTAATAGATGATAGACAATGCTATATAAATATATATATCATATAATATTTTAAAATTTAATTAAATTGTGTTTAATCTTATGAGAACGTTTTCGTATTATTTATGTGTGATTACTATTTTATTACTTTTTTGCCATCTATTGACTGTTATTTATTTATTACCTTTAATAACTTGACTATTTTTAACAATTCCATACTTTTTGAAAATTTATTGTCTGAGCTGTAATTTAAAATATAAATTGTTCTATAATAAAGCTATTCTAGCTACATTTTTGTGGTTTAGATACTAACTATATTATGAAGTCACCATCTATATTCAATTTTATATAATATCGATTTTTAATTATTTTCACATAAGTTTGTATTACTGACTGGTTTTTTAAAACAATTTTTATTTATTTTTATATATTCGTATTACTTTGGTGTAATGATTCTGCAGAATTGAAAGATCAAGTTCTGTTGGAATATTGCCTTGTTTTCCATATAAAGTTGTAATAGTTATACAGATAAAAATTCATTCAATCAAATAAAAATTTGATGTTATAAGTTCAAAAATATTCCTTATAGTGGATTTTTATTTTTTATATTATAAATATATTTCGGCAATCAAGTTGCCATCTTCAGTATTTATCATGAACTGAAAAATAAATTTTATTTCCATGCCTTTTTATACTTTTTCCAGGGTACAGTGTTTTAATTTTCAAGGTATAATATTTTGTGGCGTATTTTTCAAAACTAGTTCGTAAAGTTTGTTCGTCATAGTATTAATTTTGTTGTAAAGTAGAAATGTATTTTTGCGGTTTTTATATATTTCAAATTCTTCTAGCCTGTTCATTTGGTCGCTTTTATTCATCTTGTAGAGAATTTTTAAGTTTGTATCCATATCTGTGTAGTTGTGTAAAGTATTATTGATATGGAGAGCAAATCTTGACTCAGTATTCATTTTACCGATATCCTTTATATGTTCGTTAAATCTTATTTTAAAGGATCTACCGGTTTGTCCTATGTAAAATGATGGACAGTCTGAACATGTTAATTTATAAATTCCGCTGTCTAATGTAATGTTACTATTTGATCTAATTTGTTGTTCTAATTTGTTATGCGTTTTATATGCAACTTTATATCCAAAGTTTTTGAATATTTTCTGGATATGTTGGCTGGTGTTTTTATTATAATCCACAATAACGTATTTTCCTTGGGTATTATCATCAAATTGTAACGTAGTGTTCTGTCGGTCATTGGTTCTGAATATATATTTTCGATTTATCTCGATTTATCTTTGGCCGTGGTATAACCATTTTTATGTGCGATGTATTTAATTATCTTAAGTTCATTTTGATAATCTTCTTTTGACATCGGGATCTTATTTAATCGGTGTATCATATGATTATATGCGGCTATTTTATGCTGGTATGGGTGGTTTGAGTTTTTATGTATAGTTTGGTCCGTTTGCGTGGGTTTTCTAAATATTTTGAATGTGTGTTTGTTATTGATGTTTTATATTGTTAGATCCAGAAAATTAATTGCATTATTTTGTTCTAATTCTAACGTGAATTTTATGTTTTCGTGAATATTATTTATATAATTTTGCATTTGGTCCAGTTGTCTAGATGTACCCGTAAACAATATTAGTATGTCATCTTCATATCTGTGCCAGTATTTAATGTTCTTTAAAAATTTGTTTCTATTATTTAAGATGTAATTATTTTCGAAATGATTTAAATATATATTGGCTAACGTTCCAGATAGAGGACTACTCATTGGTAGACCATCATTTTGGAAGTAGAATTTTCCATTATATGTAAAGTAATTTTGACTTGTTATTTCTTCTAATAGTTTTGTTATTTCTTCGACGGTGTTACTGTTCGTTTCGTTTTTTATTAAAATGTTCTTGGTTATGATCAACGTTTCTTTCACTGGTATATTCGAATACATGTTTGTGACATCGAAGGAAGCGAGTTTTGCATTATTTGGTATATTAATTTTCTCAATTTTTCTGACCAATTCAATGTTATTTTTAATTGAGTGGTCATGTTCGAGAGTTATATTATCTGTAAGCCATTTGTTAATATGCTTTGCAATTTTGTAAGATGGAGCCGAAGTAAAGTTAACGATTGGTCGTATTGGAATATTATTTTTATGTACTTTCGGCATGCCTCGTAGAATCGGTGCTGTTGGTTTTATCATCTTATTGTATCAAATGTCTTTGTCACATAAGAACTGTTTTGATTTGTTAATCATAACTTTTAGATTTTTATGATATTTTTGAGTGGGATCTTCAGTTAGTTCTTGTATATCGTTATTTTCTATGAAGTTGTTAACTTTAGAGTTGTAGTCAGTTTCGTTCATTATAACTATTGTGTTTCCTTTATCTGCTTTTGTTAATATAGCATTATTGGCAATTATTTTACTTTTGATTTCCTGAATAACATTTTGATCGTTATAACTATGTCTTTCTAGGTGCATATCTTTTATTTTATCTACAATCATTGTTCTTAAATCTGATTGATGTTCTATATTGGTTTTAGTGATTGTATTTTCAATACTAAGGATATGTTTATTTTGATATTTAACGTTATTTATCGGAATTAGATTATATTTTAATCCTTTTTCCAATAAAGATGTTTCATTATCGTTAAATTGGATGTTAGTATGATTTTCTATCCGTTGAAAATATCTTTATTGAAAAAAGGATTAAAATATAATCTAATTCCGATAAATAACGTTAAATATCAAAATAAACATATCCTTAGTATTGAAAATGCAATCACTAAAACCAATATAGAACATCAATCAGATTTAAGAACAATGATTGTAGATAAAATAAAAGATATGCACCTAGAAAGACATAGTTATAACGATCAAAATGTTATTCAGGAAATCAAAAGTAAAATAAATGCCAATAATGCTATATTAACAAAAGCAGATAAAGGAAACACAATAGTTATAATGAACGAAACTGACTACAACTCTAAAGTTAACAACTTCATAGAAAATAACGATATACAAGAACTAACTGAAGATCCCACTCAAAAATATCATAAAAATCTAAAAGTTATGATTAACAAATCAAAACAGTTCTTATGTGACAAAGACATTCGATACAATAAGATGATAAAACCAACAGCACCGATTCTACGAGGCATGCCGAAAGTACATAAAGATAATATTCCAATACGACCAATCGTTAACATTACTTCGGCTCCATCTTACAAAATTGCAAAGCATATTAACAAATGGCTTACAGATAATATAACTCTCGAACATGACCACTCAATTAAAAATAACATTGAATTAGTCAGAAAAATTGAGAAAATTAATATACCAAATAATGCAAAACTCGCTTCCTTCGATGTCACAAACATGTATTCGAATATACCAGTGAAAGAAACGTTGATCATAACCAAGAACATTTTAATAAAAAACGAAACGAACAGTAACACCGTCGAAGAAATAACAAAACTATTAGAAGAAATAACAAGTCAAAATTACTTTACATATAATGGAAAATTCTACTTCCAAAATGATGGTCTACCAATGAGTAGTCCTCTATCTGGAACGATAGCCAATATATATTTAAATCATTTCGAAATTAATTACATCTTAAATAATAGAAACCAATTTTTAAAGAACATTAAATACTGGCACAGATATGTAGATGACATACTAATATTGTTTACGAATACATCTAGACAACTGGACCAAATGCAAAATTATATAAATAATATTCACGAAAACATAAAATTCACGTTAGAATTAGAACAAAATAATGCAATTAATTTTCTGGATCTAACAATATAAAACATCAATAACAAACACACATTCAAAATATTTAGAAAACCCACGCAAACGGACCAAACTATACATAAAAACTCAAACCACCCATACCAGCATAAAATAGCCGCATATAATCATATGATACACCGATTAAATAAGATCCCGATGTCAAAAGAAGATTATCAAAATGAACTTAAGATAATTAAATACATCGCACATAAAAGTGGTTATACCACGGCCAAAGTGGACGAGATAAATCGAAAATATATATTCAGAACCAATTACCGACAGAACACTACGTTACAATTTGATGATAATACCCAAGGAAAATACGTTATTGTGGATTATAATAAAAACACCAGCCAACATATCCAGAAAATATTCAAAAACTTTGGATATAAAGTTGCATATAAAACGCATAACAAATTAGAACAACAAATTAGATCAAATAGTAACATGACATTAGACAGCGGAATTTATAAATTAACATGTTCAGACTGTCCATCATTTTACATAGGACAAACCGGTAGATCCTTTAAAATAAGATTTAACGAACATATAAAGGATATCGGTAAAATGAATACTGAGTCAAGATTTGCTCTCCATATCAATAATACTTTACACAACTACACAGATATGGATACAAACTTAAAAATTCTCTACAAGATGAATAAAAGCGACCAAATGAACAGGCTAGAAGAATTTGAAATATATAAAAACCGCAAAAATAAATTTCTACTTTACAACAAAATTAATATTATGACGAACAAACTTTACGAACTAGTTTTGAAAAATACGTCACAAAATATTATACCTTGAAAATAAAAACACTGTTCCCTGGAAAAAGTATAAAAAGGCATGGAAATAAAATTTATTTTTTAGTTCATGATAAATACTGAAGATGGCAACTTGATTGCCGAAATATATTTATAATATAAAAATAAAAATCCACTATAAGGAATATTTTTGAACTTATAATATCAAATTTTTATTTGATTGAATTTAAAAGTGGAATAAGTCACACATTAGAGCAATTCTTAAAATGAATTTTAACAAAATAAAAATTCAACTTTAACTAATTTAAATCATAAATTTTTTAAAATAATTTTTTTCCTATTTTTTAAGTTATAATTATTTTCTATTTTTGCCAAATATGGTACTTATTATTAAAATTTAAATTTAATTTTCCGTATATATAACACATAGTTAGTCTTGTTTAATGTGTAATATGTTATATTCATATTTTGTGTTTAATTCAATACCTTTATTTATTTTTAGTTTTAGTGTTTTTTATATTTGTTACACTTGAAAATGGTCTAACTGACCGAAATATCATGAATTTAATAAATAAAAATAAATTTCATTAATTAATTATTTATTTTAATTCAATGTAAATGTATTCTTTAATATTTTGGAGAAGTTGGAGTTAGTGCGGTTTCATATATAATAAAAGTACAAAATATAAAATGTTTACGTGCATTTTTATGTAGCGGGGTAAAATGGCCAAGTTTACCCACATTTTGGAAAATTGAAAAATAAAAAAATTGAGTTTTGTTGATAAAACACATGCTTTGGTAGTAAGTCTTTCTAATTAATATTTTTTTTTGTCTTTTTATTCATTATTTGTCAATTTAAACGTCATTTTGAACAATTAGTACCAAAATTCTACCAAAATGTGTTTTATCACAACAACTTAATTGTTTAATATTGTAATTGTTCAAAATGTCGGTTTAATTGTGGTGGTGTGGCGATTCACTTTCACGCTTTTTACTTGGGAATATATTTTCGGAATGTTTTAATAAAACATTCTATCTCGACTTTCAACTTTATTCTTACCTTAATTTAGTATAGTCTTTTCTTATATTCTATGTTCAACGTCGTTACATAAAGATGCGATCGTTGAACTATTATTGCCACGTTAACATTTTTGCTTATGATATTTTTTTATATAACTACTTTAATTTTTGGTAATATGAAAGTTTTTTATATAACTTTGTTGCGATATAAAGTATATGCTTATTGCAACGAAGTAATATATATTTAATGTGGGCTGAGCGCGTGTTACAAGGTAACACTACAAAATGGAGAATTTCACCCCAAATGACATATAATTGCACTTAAAAATTATAGATTTGGTTCAAAATAACACAAAAAAAATATAAATGAGTAAAAATTACTACCAAAGCGTGTGTTTTGTCACCAAAATTCCATTTGTTGTCATTCGAATTGTTAAAAATGTGGGTAAAATGCACAATTCAACCCCACGCAATCTATATTGCATGTTTAAATTAAAAATTTTGTTCCAAATAACGGTAAATAGACAAGTTAAAACCAACCTTGTGTATTTTACCGTTATTTCGAACCCAAAATGTAATTTTAATAAAATTTTAATTTATGAAATTAAAAAGTTGGTTCAAAATAACGGTTTAAACGACAAATTTTGTGTCAACTTGTCTATTTATCGTTATATCAATTAAAATATTTAGTTTTAAGGTGCAATTTTATGTCATTTGTGGTGAAATTCTTCATTTTACCATTATTATGTTAAGATTTCGGTACATATCGTTCTTAATGACGTTCAAATGGACAAATATTGATCAAAAAACACAAAAAATATTAATTAGCAAAAATTACACCTAAAGCGTGTGTTTTGCCACCCCATCTGAATTTTTTGATATTTAAAATGTTCAAAATGTGGGTTAAATGCACAATTTAACCCCACGCAATATAGAAATGCACGTAAAAATTTAAAATTTGGTTCGAAATAACGGTTAATAGACAAATCTACACTTAACTTGTCTGTCTTACCATTATTTCGAACAAAATATTAAATTTTAAAGTGAATTAATTTATTGCGCGGGGTAAAACGGTCTATTCTACCCACATTTTGGACAATTCAAATATAAAAAAAAAATTCGTGCTGACAAAACACACGCTTTGGAAGTAATTTTTACTTATTTATATATTTTTGTGTTTTTATTCATTTTTTGTCCATTTGAACGTCATTTTGAACAATAAATACAAAAATTCTGCCAATGTGTGTTTTTTTACCACAACTCAATTGTTTTATATTAAAATTGTTGAAAATGTCAGTTAAATGGAGAATTTCAGCCCAAATTACATTAAATTGCACATAAAAATAAAATATTTGGTTCAAAATAACACAAAAAAAAATATTATTAAGCAAAAATTACTACCAAAGCGTTTGTTTTGTCACCACAATTCAATTTTTTTATATATAAATTGTTCAAAATGTGGGTTAAATGGACAATGAAACCCCACGCAATATAAAAATGCACGTTAACATTTTTAAATGTTGGTCGAAATAACAGTCAATTGACAAGTTTAAAAAAAAACTTGACTATTATTCCGTTATTTCGAACAAAGTATAAAATGTTATCGTGCATTTTTATGTTGCGTGGGGTTATATTGTCCATTTTACTTAAATTTTGAACAATTGGAATATACACAAATAGATTTGTGGTCATAAAACACACGCTTTGGTAGTCATTATTGCTAATTTATATTATTTTTGTATTTTAAATCATTATTTGCCCATTTGAACGTCTTTTGAACAATTAATACCAAAATTCTACCAAAGTTTTTTTTTCACCACAACTCAATTTTTTTATATTGAAATTGATCAAAATGTCGGTTTAATGGAGAACTTCACCCCAAATGACATTCAATTGCACTTTAAAATTTAATCTTTGGTTCAAAATCAGACAAATAAAATATAAATTAGCAAAAATTACTACCAAAGCGTGTGTTTTGTCACCACAATTAAATTTTTTGATATTTTAGTTGTTCAAAATGTGGGAAAAATGCACAATTTAACCCCACGCAATATAAACATGCTGCTTAATATTTTAAATTTGGTTCTACATAATGGTTATTAGACAAGTTTTCAAAAAACTTGTGTATTTTACCGTTATTTCGGACAAAATATTAAATTTTTACGTGCATTTTTATGTTTCGTGGGGTTATATTGTCCATTTAACCCAAATTTTAAACAATGTGAATAAACACAAATAGATTTATGGTGATACAACACACGCTTTGGTAGTAATTATTGCTTATTTATATTATTTTTCTATTTTAAATCATTATTTGTCCATTTGAACGTCATTTTGAACAATTAATACCAACATTTTCCCAAAGTTTATTTTATCACCACAACTTAATGGTTTCATATTTAAATTGTTCAAAATGTCAGGTAAATGGAAAACTCTACAGTAAATTGCACTTAAAAATTAAATATTTGGTTCAAAATATTGGTTAAAACGTTAAGTTTTGGGTCAACTGGTCTATTCACCGTTATTTCGATAAAAATATTTAATTTTGAGGTGCAGATTTATGTCATTTGTGGTGAAATTCTCCATTTTATTATTATTTTGTAAAGATTTTGGTACATATCGTTCACAATGACGTTCAAATGGACAAATAATGAACAAAAACACAAAAAAAATATTAATTAGCAAAAATTACACATAAAACGTGTGTTTTGTGACCACAACTCAATTTTTTGATATTTTAATTGTTCAAAATGTGGGTACAATGCACAATTGAACCCCACGCAATATAAAAATGCACGTAAAAATTTAAAATTTGGTTCGAAATAACGGCAAATAGACAAGTTTACACAAAACTTGTCTGTTTTTCCGTTATTTCGAACAAAATATTAAATGTTTACATGCATTTTTATGTTGCGCGGGTTTGAGTGGTCTCGTTAACCCACATTTTGGACAACTGAAATATATAAAAATAGACCTGTGGTGATAAAACACACTTTGGTAGTTATTTTTGCTTATTTATATTTTTGGTGTTTTTATACATTATTTGTCCATTTGAACGTCATTTTAAACAATAAATACCAAAATTCTACCATAATGTGTTTTACCATCACAACTCAATTGTTTCATATTGAAATTGTTCAAAATGTTAGTAAAATGGAGAATTTCAACCCAAATGACACTAAATTGCACTTAAAAATTAAATATTTAGTTCAAAATAACACAAAAAAATAAAAATTAGCAAAACTTACCACCAAAGCGTTGGTTTTGTCACCACAATTAAATTTTTGATACTTAAATTGTTCGAATTGTGGGTTAAATGCACAATTTAACCCGACGAAACATACCAATGCACTGAAAAATTTTAAATTTGGTTCAAAATAACGGTAAATAGACAAGTTAACACAAAACTTGACTGTTTTACCGTTATACCAAACAAAAAATTAAATTTTAACGTGCATTTGTTTTTTGCGCGCGGTTAAATGGTCCATTTAACCCACATTTTGGACAATTGAAATATAAAAAAAATTGAGTTGTGGTGATAAAACGCACGCTTTGGTAGTAATTTTTGCTAATTTATATTTATTTTGTGTTTTATTCATTATTTGTCCATTTGAACGTTATTTTGAACAATTCGTACCAAAATTCGACCAAAGTGTGTTTTATCGCCACAACTCAATTGTTTCATATTGAAATTGTTCAAAAGTTCGGTTAAATGGAGAATTTCACCCCAAATGACATTAAATTGCACTTAAAAATTAAATATTTGGTTTAAAATAACACAAAAAAATATTAATAAGCAAAAATTACTACCAAAGCATGTGTTGTGTCACCACAATTCAATTTTTTTATAATCAAATTGTTGTAAATGTGGGTAAAATGCACAATTGACCTCCACGCAATATCAAAATGCATGTTAAATTTAAATTTTGTTTGAAATAACGGTGAATAGACAAGTTAAGACAGAAGTTGTCTATTTTACCGTTATTTCGAACAAAATATTAAATATTTACGTGCATTTGATGGTTCGTGGGGGTAAATTGTCCATTTTACCCAAATTTTGAACAATTAGAATATACATAAAAAGATTTGTGGTAATAAAACACACGCTTTGGTGGTAATTTTTGCTAATTTATATTATTTTTGTATATTTATTCAATATTTGTCCCTTTTAACGACATTTTTAACAATAAAAACCAAAATTCTACAGAAGTTAATTTTATCCCCACAGTTCAACTGTTTGATATTTTAATTGTTCAAAATGTCGGTTAAATAGAGAATTGCACCCCAAATGACATTCAATTGAACTTAAAAATGAAAAATTTTGGTTCAAAATAACGTTTATAACGACAAGTTTTTTGTCAACTTGTCTATTTACCGTTATTTCGATTAAAATATTTAATTTAAAGGTCCAATTTTAAATCATTTGGGGTGAAATTCTCCATTTTTCCATTATTTTGTTAAGATTTTGGTACATGTAGTCAAAAATGACATTCAAATAGACAAATAATGAACAAACACAATTAATAATTAGCAAAAATTACTACCAAAGCGCATGTTTTGCCACCTCAACTCAAATCTTTGATATTTAAATTGTTCAAAATGTGGGTAAAATGCACAATTTCACCCCACGCAATATAGAAATTCACGTAAAAATTTAAAACTTAGTTCGAAATAACGGTAAATAGACAAGTTTACACAAAACTTGTCTATTTTACCATTATTTCGAACAAAATATTAAATTTTAGAAAAAATTTATTTATTGCGCGGTGTAAAACGGTCTATTCTACCCTTATTTTGGACAATTCAAATATAAAAAAAAATTCGTCCTGACAAAACACACGCTTTGGTAGTAATTTTTGCTTATTTATATATTTTGTGTTTTTATTCATTATTTGTCCATTTGAACGTCATTTTGAACAATAAATACAAAAATTCTGCCAATGTGTGTTTTATCACCACAACTTATTTGTTTCATATTGAAATTGTTGAAAATGTCGGTTAATTGGAGAATTTCAGCCAAAATCACATTTAATTGCTTGTAAAAATAAAATATTTGGTTCAAAATAACACAAAAAAAATATTATTAAGCAAAAATTAATACCAAAGTGTTCGTTTTGTCACCATAATTCAATTTTTTTATATATAAATTGTTCAAAATGTGGGTTAAATTCACAATTGAACCCCACGCAATATAAAAATGCACGTTATTATTTTTAAATGTTGGTCGAAATAACAGTCAATAGACAATGTGATCAATGTGTCAATAGACAATAGATATGTGGTCATAAAACACACGCTTTGGTAGTCATTATTGCTAATTTATATTATTTTTGTATTTTTAATCATTATTTGCCCATTTGAACGTCTTTTGAACAATTAATACCAAAATTTTACCAAAGTTAATTTTATCACCACAACTCAATTGTTTCATATTTAAATTTTTCAAAATGCCAGGTTAATGGAAAATTTTACCCGACTGACATTAAATTGCACTTAAAAATTAAATTAATTTATATTTTTTATTTGCGGTTTCATTCATTTTTTGTTTATTTGAACGTCATTTTGAACAATTAATACCAAAATTCTACCAAAGTTTTTTTTTCACCACAACTCAATTGTTTTATATTGAAATTGTTCAAAATGTCGGTTAAATGGAGAACTTTACCCCAAATGACATTCAATTGGTTTAAAATTAAATCTTTGGTTCAAAATCACACAAAAAAAAATATAAATTAGCAAAAATTACTACCAAAGCGTGTGTTTTGTCACCACAATTAAATTTTTTGATATTTTAATTGTTCAAAATGTGGGAAAAATGCACAATTTAACCCGTCGCAATATAAAATGCTGCTTAAAATTTTAAATTTTGTTCGAAATAATGGTTATTAGACAAGTTTTCAAAAAACTTGTGTATTTTACCGTTATTTCGGACAAAATATTAAATTTTTACGTGCATTTTTATGTTTCGTGGGGTTATATTGTCCATTTTACCCAAATTTTAAACAATTGGAATAAACACAAATGGATTTGTGTTGATACAACACACGCTTTGGTAGTAATTATTGCTTATTTATATTATTTTTGTATTTTAAATCATTTTTTGTCCATTTGAACGTCATTTTGAACAATTAATACCAACATTTTACCATAGTTAATTTTATCACCACAACTCAATGGTTTCATATTTAAATTGTTCAAAATGTCAGGTTAATGTTAAAACGACAAGTTTTGGGTCAACTGGTCTCAACTTTTGAGGTGCAATTTTATGTCATTCGTGGTAAAATTCTCCATTTGAACATTATTTTGTTAAAATTTTGGTACATATCGTTCACAATGACGTTCAAATGGACCAATAATGAACAAAAACACAAAAAAATATAAATTAGCGAAAATTACACCTAAAGCGTGTGTTTTGTCACCACAACACAATTTTTTGATATTAAAATTGTTCAAAATGTGGGTCAAATGCACAATTTAACCCCACGCAATATAAAAATTCTCGTAAAAATTTAAAATTGGGTTCGAAATAACGGTAAATAGACAAGTTTTCACAAAACTTGTCTGTTTTACCGTTATTTCGAACAAAAAATTAAATGTTTACGTGCATTTTTATGTTGCGCGGGGTTAGGTGGTCTCGTTAACCCACATTTTGGACAATTGAAATATCAAAAATTGAGTTGTGTGTGATAAAACACACCGCTTTGGTAGTAATTTTTGCTTGTTTAGATTTTTTTGTGTTTTTATTCATTATTTGTCCATTTGAACGTCATTTTGAACAGAAAGTACCAAAATTCTACCAAAATGTGTTTCATCACCACAATTTAATTGTTTTATATTGAAATTGTTCAAAATGTCGGTTTAATTGTGGTGGTGTGGCGATTCACTACCACGCTTTTTACTTGGGAATCAATCTTGGGAATGTTTTAATAAAACATTCTATCTCGACTATCAACTAAATGTTTACCTTTATTTAGCATAGTCTTTTTTTATATTCTATGTTCAACGTCGTTACATAAAACTATTTTCGCTACGTTAACATTCCTGCTTATGATATTTTTTCATATTTCTACTTTAATTTTATGTAATATAAAATCTTCTTTATATAACTTTGTTGCAATATAAAGTATATGCTTATTGCCACGAAGTTATATATATTTTATGTGGGCTGAGCGCGTGTTACAGGGTAACACTACAAAATGGAGAATTTCACCCAAAATGACATTAAATTGCACTTGAAAATTATATATTTGGTTCAAACTAACACAAAAAAATATTAATAAGTAAAAATTACTACCAAAGCGTGTGTTTTGTCACCAAATTTCCATTTGTTGTTATTCGAATTGTTAAAAATGTGGGTAAAATGCACCCAAATTTTAAACAATTCGCAATATAAAATGCTTGTTTAAATTTAAAATTTTGTTCGAAATAACGGTAAATAGACAAGGTTAAACCAAACTTGTCTATTTTACCGTTATTTCGAATAAAATATTAAATTTTAAAAAAAATTTATTTATAAAATTAAATAGTTCGTTCAAAGTAACGGTAAAAACGACAAATTTTGTGTCAACTTGTCTATTTACCGTTATTTCGATAAAAATATTTAGTTTTTATTGGCAATTTTATGTCATTTGTGGTGAAATTCTCCATTTTACCATTAGTTTGTTAAGATTTTGGTATATATAGTTCAAAATGGCGCTCTAATGGACAAATAATAAACAAAAACACATAAAAAATATAATTCAGCAAAAATTACACCTTACTTATGGTTTGTCACCATAAGTCACTTTTTTGAAATCAAAATTGTTCATATTGTGAGTACAATGCACAACTTAACCCCACGCAATATAAAAATGCACGTAAAAATTTAAAATTTGGTTCGAAAAAACGGCAAATAGACAAGTTTACACAAAACTTGTCTGTTTTATCGTTATTTCAAACAAAATATTAAATGTTTACGTGCATTTTTATGTTGCGCGGGTTTAAGTGGTCTCGTTAACCCACATTTTGGACAATTGAAATATATACAAATTGAGTTGTGGTGATAAAACACACCGCTTTGGTAGTAATTTTTGCTTATTTATATTTTTTGTGTTTTTATACATTATTTGTCCATTTGAACGTCATTTTAAACAATTTATACCAAAATTCTACCAAAATGTGTTTTACCACCACAACTCAATTGTTTCATATTGAAATGGTTCAAAATGTCAGTAAAATGGAGAATTGCAACCCAAATGACCTTAAATTGCACTTTTTTTTTTTTTTTTTTTTTTCAACCTTTTTTACAGGCCATTATTGGCCCGTACCGTGTCAACAATTTGAATCCATCGGTTTCGATCACGAGCCAGCTCTTCAAACCGTTGTAGGCAGTTTGAAGATGCCAGATCGCTCTCTTCGCCGTGGAGCCATCGTCGCCGACAGCGACCTCTTCGCTTACCGAAAGGCGGTTCTACCTTAAAGGTTCGACGTATCATTCGGTTCGGATCAGCACGCAGAACGTGTCTGAGCCAGCGTACTCGCTGTTCTTTAATTTCATGCACGATATCAGGAATTTGCATTAAATTCCTGATCTCGTGATTGAAAAGAACTCGGTAAGTGCCATCGACGTCGCGTTTTGGACCATATATCACACGCATGATTCTTCTCTCGAATGTTAGAAGCCATCTTTCGTACTCATCCGTCAAGGTCCAACTCTCACATCCATACATGACAACGGGTTTGATCAACACTCTGTACAGTTTCAGCTTATCCGTATTTGCAAGACATTTTGATTTCAGCAGTGGACGTAGAGGATACAAAGCCCGATTGCCAGCGGCAAGGCGGACCTTGATATCTTCGCCCACACTATTATCGTGAGTGATGAGAGATCCAAGATACTTGAATCTCATCACTACTTCAAACGTGTGGTTACCACTACTGAAATCAATTGCGTCTTGGTCTCTAAAACCCGAGATTAGATATTTGGTTTTTGACTCGTTGATTTTGAGACCAACAGAAGATGAACACTGTTCCAGTGGATCAAGTATCTCTTTCACTCCGTTGCCATTTAATCTAATCACACAGATATCATCTGCATAAGCAAGAAGTTGATTGGATTGTCGGAATAAGATTTTGTCCTGAGGTGTTTCACTTTTACGAAGGATGAATTCCATCAAGAGATTAAAAAGTATCGGGGACAGCGCATCTTCTTGTCGAACACCGGAAGAAATTGCAAAAATTCTCGACAGCCTGTTCTCAACTTTGACACAGCATTGTGACTGCGTTACGGTCATTTTACACAGATGTACATATTTTTTCGGTATTCCTTAATATTCAAGCGCACACCATAATCTCTCTCGATTGATCGAGTCATAGGCTTGCTTGAAATCTACGAATACCTGGTGAACATCGCGAGATGCTTCATAGTTCTTGGAAAGAATCATCCGTAGCGAAAAAACTTGATCAGTGACTGACCGATTTGGACGGAATCCTCCTTGGTAGTCACCGACAATTTCCTCCACTAGAGGAGTAATTCTTCCCAAGATAATGTATGACAGTAACTTATATACTGTGCAAAGGAGAGCTATACCGCGATAATTTTCACATTTCAAGCGATCGCCTTTCTTGAAAATTGGGTATAACGCGGCCACTTTCCATTCTTCGGACATAACTTCATTTCGCCATACCAATCGAACAAGGTCGAAAAGACAGTTCCATAAAGTTAGCCCTCCGAATATCAAGAGCTCTGAATTAATACAATCAACTTCTGGTGAACGATTTTTTTTAATTTCTGCATGGCCATTGTGAATTCCTCATTGGATGGATCCTCAATGAACATCTCCGCGGTCTGTATTTGAGGGTATCCAAACACAGCTTGTGATACATGTGGAACATTAAGTAAATCAGAGAAGTGTTCACGCCATGTATCGAGTACCGCATCGACGTTAACACAGAGGTTTCCATCCTGGTCCCGAATGACAGTTGACCGAGATCTTAAGGTATGGTGCAATTCGGTGATTCCCTTAAAGAAACCACGCGAATTGTGCTCATTGCTGAGTTGTTGGACTCTTAAGACCTTGGCCTTCCACCATTCGCGCTTCTTCAGTCTACAAATGCGTTTAGCTGTCCTCCTAGCAAGAACTGCTTTGTTTTTCCTTGCGATTGTAAACCAAGTCTGCGCTTCATTATAGGCTATATTTCGTTGCTCAACAGCAAGACGACACTCCTCATCAAACCAATCATTTTTGGGCTTAGTTTTCACTATACCAAGAGTGTGCTGGGCAGAATCGACAACCGAGGTTTTCAATACTTCCCAGACACTGTTCACACCATCAGATTGGTAATTGGATTGTATAATGCTATTGCTGACAAGATCTTGATATTTTCGTTGCGTTTCGTCATTTATCAGACCTTCACAGGAGAATCGCGTTGTATATTCTCCTGTCCTCCCTGACTTGTACGAAAATTTCCATCGTAGCTTTGCAGCAACCATAAAATGGTCACTGCCTACGAATTTTGTTGACGACCGATACGATCTCACATCTTGGACAACCCGAGCCCGCCCTTTTGAAATCAACACATGGTCAATTTGGCTTCGGGATGTTTAACGTGGGTGTGTCCATGTTTCTAAGTGGATGTTTTTATGAGGAAAAAATGTACTTGCTACTTTGAGATCATGAGCGATCGCAAAGTACATCATTCTTTCCCCGTACTCGGTCGCAGTTTCGTGTCGGGAGTACGGACCTATGTTATTACATAAGTCGGTCTGATTTCTGCCAGCTCTAGCATTAAAGTCACCAATCACCAATTTGACATCGTAATCCGGTATAGAACCCATCAGATTATCCAGATTATTGTAAAATGAGTCTTTATCCTGGGATTGGCTTACATCAGTGGGCGCATGTATACAGACAATTGACAGGTTGGCTAATCTCATGTGCAAGCGAAGCTTACACATTCGATTATCGACTGCTTGAAAGTCCAAGACAGCCTTTTTTACCTGTGGCCCAATGAGAAATCCAACCCCAAGATTTCCGAGGTCATCTCCACTGTGCAGCAACGTATAGCCTTGGGACACATGGTCTCCACTTTAAGGCCATCAAGTTTCTTGGAGAGCTACGAGTTCCAGCCGATACTCTTTCATGCATGTGATAAGGCCGTCCAACGCGCCAGGTTTTCTTAATGACTGCACGATCCACGTGCCGATCTTCAATCTCGTGTCCGGGTACGTAAGCGGGGGTTCGTTTTTTTTGTTGTTTTGGCGGTATCCAATTTTTTTATTTTTGTTGACATTTTTAACATTTTCATGGTTTTATGGATGCAGGTCGTCAGCCCAGCGATCCAACCAGATTTTATCGCCTCCTACGACAAGCTCTGGATACTGTGGTGGTATTCTATGAGTCTCATGTTTCATTCGTAATATTTACGAAACACGAATGCCTCTTACCACCGGGCTATTAAAAATTGCACTTTAAAATTAAATCTTTGGTTCAAAATAACACAAAAAAAATAAAAATTAGCAAAACTTACCACCAAAGCGTTTGTTTTGTCACCACAATTAAATTTTTGATATTTAAATCGTTCGAATTGTGGGTAAAATGCACAATTTAACCCGACGAAACATACAAATGCACGGAAAAATTTTAAATTTGGTTCGAAATTGCGGTAAATAGACAAGTTAACACAAAACTTGACTGTTTTACCGTTATTCCAAACAAAAAATTAAATTTTAACGTGCATTTGTTTGTTGCGCGCGGTTAAATGGTCTATTTTACCCACATTTTGGACAATTGAAATATAAAAGGAAATGAATTGTTGTGATAAAACACACGCTTTGGTAGTAATTTTTGCTAATTTATATTTTTTTGTGTTTTTATTCATTATTTGTCCATTTGAACGTCATTTTGAACAATTCGTACCAAAATTCGACCAAAGTGTGTTTTATCACCACAACTCAATTGTTTCATATTGAAATTGTTCAAAAGTTCGGTTAAATGGAGAATTTCACCCCAAATGACATTAAATTGCACTTAAAAATTAAATATTTGGTTTAAAATAACACAAAAAAAATATTAAAAAGCAAAAATTACTACTAAAGCGTGTGTTGTGTCACCACAATTCAATATTTGTATAATCAAATTGTTGTAAATGTGGGTAAAATGCACAATTGAACTCCACGAAATATCAAAATGCAAGTACAAATTTTAAATTTTGTTTGAAATAACGATAAGTAGAGAAGTGAAAACAGAAGTTGTCTATTTTACCGTTATTTCGAACAAACTATTAAATATAAACGTGCATTTTTGTGTTGCGTGGGGGTTAATTGTCCATTTTACCCAAATTTTGAACAATAAGAATATACATAAATAGATTTGAGGCGATTAAACACACGCTTTGGTGGTAATTTTTGCTAAATTACATTATTTTCGTATTTTTATTCAATGTTTGTCCCCTTAAACGACATTTTTAACAATAAATACCAAAATTATACAAAAGTTAATTTTATCCCCACAGTTCAACTGTTTGATATTTAAATTGTTCAAAATGTCGGTTAAATAGAGAATTGCACTCCAAATGACATTCAATTGAACTTAAACATAAAAAATTTTGGTTCAAAATAACGTTTAAAACGATTAATTTTATGTCAACTTGTCCATTTTCCGTTATTTCGATTAAAATATTTAATTTAAAGGTGCAATTTTTAATCATTTGGGGTGAAATTCTCCATTGACCCTTTATTTTGTTAAGGTTTCGGTACTTGTAGTTAAAAATGACATTTAAATAGACAAATAATGAACTTACACAAAAAAAAATTATTAATTAGCAAAAATTACTACCAAAGCGCATGTTTTGCCACCTCAACTCAATTCTTTGATATTTAAATTGTTCAATTTGAATATTTGGTCCCAATGTGGGTAAAATGCACAATTTTACTCAACGCAATATAAAAATGCACGTTAACATTTTTAAATGTTGGTCGAAATAACAGTCAATAGACAATGTGATCAATGTGTCAATAGACAATAGATATGTGGTCATAAAACACACGCTTTGGTAGTCATTATTGCTAATTTATATAAATTTTGTATGTTTAATCATTATTTGCCCATTTGAACGTCATTTTGAACAATTAGTACCAAAATTTTACCAAAGTTAATTTTATCACCACAACTCAATTGTTTCATATTTAAATTTTTCAAAATGTCAGGTTAATGGAAAATTTTACCCGAATGACATTCAATTGCACTTAAAAATTAAATTAATTTATATTTTTTATTGGTGTTAACATTCATTATTTGTCCATTTGAACGTTATTTTGAACAATTAATACCAAAATTCTACCAAAGTTTTTTTTTTCACCACAACTCAATTGTTTCATATTGAAATTGTTCAAAATGTCGTTTGAATGGAGAACTTCACCCCAAATGACATTCAATTGCTTTTTAAAATTTAATATTTGGTTCAAAATCACACAAAAAAAATATTAATTAGCAAAAATTACTACCAAAGCGTGTGTTTTGTCACCACAATTAAATTTTTTGATATTTTAATTGTTCAAAATGTGGGTCAAATGCACAATTTAACCCCATGCAATATAAACATGCTGGTTAAAATTTTAAATTTGGTTCGAAATAATGGTTTTAAGACAAGTTTTCACAAAACTTGTGTACCGTTAATTGGGACAAAATATTAAATTTTTACGTGCATTTTTATGTTTCGTGGCGTTATTTTGTCCATTTTACCCAAATTTTAAACAATTGAAATAAACACAAATAGATTTGTGGTGATACGACACACGCTTTGGTAGTAATTTTCGCTTATTTATATTATTTTTGTATTAAAAATCACCAAATTTGATTTATCACCACAACTCAATTTTTTCATATTTTAATTGTTCAAAATGTCAGGTAAATTGCACTAAAAAATTAAATATTTGGTTCAAAATAACGGTTAAAACGACAAGTTTTCGGTCAACTAGTCTACTTGCCGTTATTTCGATACAAATATTTTATTTTGAGGTGCATTTTAATGTCATTTCGGCTGAAGTTCTTCATTTTCTCATTATTTTGTTTAGATTTTCGTACATATCGTTCAAAATGACGTTCAAATGGACCAATTATGAACAAAAACACAAAAAAAATATTAATTAGCAAAAATTTCTACTAAAGCGTGTGTTTTGTCATCACAACTCAAGTTTTTGATATTTTAGTTGTTCGAAATGTAGGTAAAATGCACAATTTAACCCCACATAATATAAAAATGAACGATAAAATGTAAAATTTGGTTCGAATTAACAGAAAACATACTTTTTTTATATATGAAACCGCACTTACTCCAACTTCTCCAAAATATTAAAGAATAAATTAACATTGAATTTAAATAAATAATAATTTAATGAAATTTATTTTTATTTATTAAATTCATGCATTTTATTTTTATTTATTAAAAAGTGAATTAAATAAATAAAAATAAATTTCATTAATTAATTATTTAATTTAATTTAATGTAAATTTATTCTTTAATATTTTGGAGAAGTTGGAGCTAGTGCGGTTTCATATATATAAAAAGTATAACTATCGATAACCAACGATGAAAATCAACAATATAATGGTAAATAGACAAGTTTTTACAAAACTTGTCTGTTTTACCGTTATCTCGAACAAAATATTAAATGTTTACGTGCAGTTTTATGTTGCGCGGGGTAAAATGGCCAAGTTTACCCACATTTTGGACAATTGAAATATCAAAAAATTAGTTTTGGTGATAAAACACACGCTTTGGTAGTAATTCTTGCTTATTTATATTGTTTTTTGTCTTTTTATTCATTATTTGTCCATTTTAACGTCATTTTGAATAATATGTACCAAAATTCTACCAAAGTGTGTTTTATCACCACAACTTAATTGTTTAATATTGTTATTGTTCAAAATGTCGGTTTAATTGTGGTGGTGCGGCGATTCACTACCACGCGTTTTACTTGGGAATCAATTTTCGGAATGTTTTAATAAAACATTCTATCTCGACTATCAACTTAATTCTTACCTTTATTTAGTATAGTCTTTTCTTATATTCTATGTTCAACGTCGTTTCATAAAAATGCGATCGTTGAACTATTATTGCTACGTTAACATTTTTGTTTATGATATTTTTTTATATTACTACTTTAATTTTATGTAATATGAAATCTTCTTTATATAACTTTGTTGCAATATAAAGTATATGCTTATTGCTACGAAGAAATATATATTTCATGTGGGCTTAGTGCGTGTTACAGGGTAACACTACAAAATGGAGAATTACACCCCAAATGACATAAAATTGCACTTAAAAATTATATATTTGGTTCAAAATAACACAAAAAAATATAAATAAGAAAAAATTACTACCAAAGCGTGTGTTTTGTCACCAAAGTTCAATTTTTTGTCATTCGAATTGTTAAAAAGTGGGTAAAATGCACAATTTAACCCCACGCAATATAAAATACATGTTAAAATTAAAAGTTTTGTTCGAAATAACGGTAAATAGACAAGTTAAAACCAAACTTGTGTATTTTACCGTTATTTCGAACAGAATATTAAATTTAAATAAAATTTTAATTTATGAAATTAAAAAATTGGTTCAAAATAACGGTTTAAACGACAAGTTTTGTGTCAACTTGTCTATTTACCGTTATTTCGATTAAAATATTTAGTTTTTAGGTGCAATTTTATGTCATTTGTGGTGAAATTCTCCATATTACCATTATTTTGTTAAGATTTTGGTACATATCGTTCAAAATGACGTTCAAATGGACAAATAATGAACAAAAAACACAAAAATAATATTAATTAGCAAGAATTACACCTAAAGCGTGTGTTTTGTCACCACAACTCAATTTTTTGATATTTAAATTGTTCAAAATGTGGGTTAAATGCACAATTTAACCCCACGCAATATAAAAATGCACGTTAAAATTTAAAATTTGGTTCAAAATTACGGTAAATAGACAAGTTTTCACAAAACTTGTCTTTTTTACCGTTATTTCAAAAAAAATATTAAATGTTTACGATCATTGTTATGTTGCGCGGGGTTACATGGTCCATTTTACCCACATTTTGGACAATTGAAATATAAAAAAATTGGGTTGTGGTGATAAAACACACCGCTTTAGTAGTAATTTTTGCTTGTTTAAATTTTTTTGTGTTTTTATTCATTATTTGTCCATTTGAACGTCATTTTGAACAATAAGTACCAAAATTCTACCAAAATGTGTTTAATCACCACAACTCAATTGTTTCATATTAAAATTGTTCAAAATGTCGGTTAATGGAGAATTTAAGCCCAAATGACAATAAATTGCACTTAAAACCTTATGTAATGTTCAAAATAACTGTAAAAACGACAAGTTTTGTGTCAACTTGTCTATTTTTACCGTTATTTCGATTAAAATATTAAATTTTAAGGTGGAATTTAATATCGTTTGGGGTGAAAATCTCCATTTACCCATTATTTTGTTAATATTGTGGTACATATCGTTCAAAATGAAATTCAAATAGACAAATATTGAACGAAAACACAAACAAATATTAATAAGCAAGAATTACTACTAAAGCATGTGTTTTGTCACAACAACTCAATTTTTTGATATTTAAATTGTTCAAAATGATGGTAAAAAGCATAATTTTATCCCACGCAATATAAAAATGCACGTAAAAATTTAAAATTTGGTTCGAAATAACGGTAAATAAACAAGTTCACACAAAACTTGTCTGTGTTACCGTTATTTCGAACCAATTATTAAATTTTAACGTGCATTCTTATAATGCGCGGGGTTAAATGGTCCATTTTACCCACATTTTGTACAATTGAAATATAAAAAACTTGAGTTGTGGTGATAAAACACACGCTTTGGTAGTAATTTTTTCTAATTTATATTTTTTATGTATTTTTTTTCATTATTTAACCATTTGAATGTTATTTTGAACAATTAATACCATAATTCGACCAAATTATGTTTTATCACCAGAACTCAATTGTTGCATATTGAAAGTGTTCAAAATGTCGCTTAAATGGAGAATTTTACCCCAAATGACATTAAGTTGAACTTAAAAATTAAAAATTTGGTTCAAAATCACCACAGTTCAATTTTTTTATTATTAAATTGTTGTAAATGTGGTAAAAATGCACAATTGAACTCCACGCAATATCAAAATGCAAGTAAAAATTTTAAATTTCGTTCGAAATAACGGTAAATAGACAAGTTAAAACAGAAGTGGTCTATTTAACCGTTATTTCGAACAAAATATTTAATAAAAACGTGCATTTTTATGTTGCGTGGAATTTAATTGTCCATTTTACCCAAATTTTGAACAATTAGAATAGACATAAAAAGATTTGTGGTGATAAAACACACGCTTTGGTAGAAATTTTTGCTGATTTATATTATTGTTGTATTTTTATTCAATATTTGTCCCTTTTAAACGACATTTTTAACAATTTGTACCAAAATTCTACAAAAGTTAATTTTATTCCCACAGTTCAACTGTTTGATATATAAATTGTTCAAAATGTCGGTTAAATGGAGAATTTCACCCAAAATGACATTCAATTGAACTTAAAAATGAAGAATTTGGTTCAAAATAACGTTTATAACAACAAGTTTTGTGTCAACTTGTCTATTTACCGTTATTTAGATTAAAATATTTAATTTTTAGGTGCAATTTGTAATCATTTGGGGTGAAATTCTCCATTTACCCATAATTTTGTTAAGATTTTGGTACATGTAGGTCTTAATGAAATTCAAATGGACAAATAATGAACAATTACACAAAAAAATTATTAATTAGCAAAAATTACTACCAAAGCGCATGTTTTGCCACCTCAACTCAATTCTTTGATATTTAAATTGTTCAAAATGTGGGTAAAATGCACAATTTTACCCCACGCAATATAGAAATGCACGTAAAAATTTTAAATTTGGTTCGAAATTGCGGTTAATAGACAAGTCTACACTAAACTTGTCTGTTTTACCATTATTTTGAACAAAATATTAAATTTTAAAGTGAATTAATTTATTGCGCGGGATAAAACGGTCTATTCAACCCACATTTCGGACAAATCAAATATAAAAAAAAATTCGTGCTGACAAAACACACGCTTTGGTAGTAATTTTTGCTTATTTATATATTTTTGTGTTTTTATTCATTATTTGTCCATTTGAACGTCATTTTGAACAATAAATACAAAAATTCTGCCAATGTGTGTTTTACCACCACAACTCAATTGTTTTATATTAAAATTGTTGAAAATGTCAGTTTAATGGAGAATGTCAGCCCAAATTACATTAAATTGCACTTAAAAATAAAATATTTGGTTCAAAATAGCACAAAAAAAGTATTATTAAGGAAAAATTACTACCAAAGCGTTTGTTTTGTCACCACAATTCAATTTTTTTTATATATAAATTGTTCAAAATGTGGATAAAATGCACAATTAAACCCCACGCAATATAAAATGCACGTTAACATTTTTAAATGTTGGTCGAAATAACAGTCAATAGACAAGTTTAAGCAAAACTTGACTATTATTCCGTTATTTCGAACAAAGTATTTAATTTTTACGTGCATTTTTATGTTGCGTGGGGTTATATTGTCCATTTTACTTAAATTTTGAACAATTGGAATATACACAAATAGATTTGTGGTCATTAAACACACGCTTTGGTAGTCATTATTGCTAATTTATATTATTTTTGTATTTTTAATCATTATTTGCCCATTTGAACGTCTTTTGAACAATTAATACCAAATTTTTACCAAAGTTTATTTTATCACCACAACTCAATTGTTTCATATTTAAATTTTTCAAAATGCCAGGTTAATGGAAAATTTTACCCAAATGACATTAAATTGCACTTAAAAATTAAATTAATTTAAATTTTTTATTTGTGTTTTCATTCATTTTTTGTTTATTGAAATTTGGTAGAATTTTGGTATGAATTGTTCAAAATGACGTTCAACATTTTGAACAATTAATACCAAAATTCTACCAAATTTTTTTTTCACCACAACTCAATTGTTTTATATTGAAATTGTTCAAAATATCGGTTTAATGAAGAACTTCAACCCAAATGACATTCAATTGCTTTAAAATTAAATCTTTGGTTCAAAATCACACAAAAAAAATATAAATAAACAAAAAATTACTACCAAAGCGTGTGTTTTGTCACCACAATTAAATTTTTTGATATTTTAATTGTTCAAAATGTGTGGAAAAATGCACAATTTAACCCCACGCAATATAAACATGCTGCTTAAAATTTTAAATTTGGTTCGAAATAATGGTTTTTAGACAAGTTTTCAAAAAACTTGTGTATTTTACCGTTATTTCGGACAAAATATTAAATCTTTACGTGCATTTTTATGTTTTGTGGGGTTATATGGTCCATTTTACCCACATTTTGAACAACTGGAATAAACACAAATAGATTTGTGTTGATACAACACACGCTTTGGGAGTAATTATTGCTAATTTATATTATTTTTGTATTCTAAATCATTATTTGTCCATTTGAACGTCATTTTGAACAATTTATACCAAAATTTTACCAAATTTATTTTATCACCACAACTCAATGGTTTCATATTTAAATTGTTCAAAATGTCAGGTAAATGGAAAATTCTACAGTAAATTGCACTTAAAAGTTAATTATTTGGTTCAAAATATTTTGGTCAACTGGTGTATTTACCGTTATTTCGATAAAAATGTTTAATTTTGAGGTGCAATTTTATGTCATTTGTGGTGAAATTCTCCATTTTACCATTATTTTGTTAAGATTTTGGTACATATCGTTCAAGATGACTTTCAAATGGACAAATAATGAACAAAAACACCAAAAAAATATTAATTAGCAAAAATTACACCTAAAGCGTGAGTTTTGTGACCACAACTCAATTTTTTGATATTTAAATTGTTCAAAATTTGGGTTAAATGCACAATTTAACCCCACGCAATATAAAAATGCACGTAAAAATTTAAAATTTGGTTCGAAATAACGGTAAATAGACAAGTTAACACAAAACTTGACTGTTTTACCGTTATACCAAACAAAAAATTAAATTTTAACGTGCATTTGTTTTTTGCGCGCGGTTAAATGGTCCATTTAACCCACATTTTGGACAATTGAAATATAAAAAAAATTGAGTTGTGGTGATAAAACGCTCGCTTTGGTAGTAATTTTTGCTAATTTATATTTATTTTGTGTTTTATTCATTATTTGTCCATTTGAACGTTATTTTGAACAATTCGTACCAAAATTCGACCAAAGTGTTTTTTATCGCCACAACTCAATTGTTTCATATTGAAATTGTTCAAAATGTCGGTTAAATGGAGAATTTCACCCCAAATGACATTAAATTGCACTTAAAAATTAAATATTTGGTTTAAAATAACACAAAAAAATATTAATAAGCAAAAATTACTACCAAAGCATGTGTTGTGTCAACACAATTAAATTTTTGATATTTAAATTGTTCGAATTGTGGGTAAAATGCACAATTTAACCCGACGAAACATACAAATGCACGAAAAATTTTAAAGTTGGTTCGAAATAACGGTAAATAGACAAGTTAACACAAAACTTGACTGTTTTACCGTTATTCCAAACAAAAAGTTAAATTTTAACGTGCATTTGTTTGTTGCGCGCGGTTAAATGGTCCATTTTACCCAGATTTTGGACGATTGAAATATAAAAAAAATTGAATTGTGGTGATAAAACACACGCTTTGGTCGTAATTTTTGCAAATTTATATTTTTTTTTTGTGTTTTTATTCATTATTTGTCCATTTCAATGTCATTTTGAACAATTCGTACCAAAATTCAACCAAAGTGTGTTTTATCGCCACAACTCAATTGTTTCATATTGAGTTTGTTCAAAATGTCAGTTAAATGGAGAATTTCACCCCAAATGATATTAAATTGCACTTAAAAATTAAATATTTGGTTCAAAATAACACAAAAAAATATTAATAAGCAAAAATTACCACCAAAGCGTGTGTTGTGTCACCACAATTCAATTTTTTTAAAATTAAATTGTTGTTAATGTGGGTAAAATGCATAATTGAACTCCACGCAATATCAAAGTGCAAGTACAAATTTTAAATTTTGTTCGAAATAACGGTTAGTAGACAAGTTAAAACAGAAGTTGTCTATTTTACCGTTATTTCGAACAAAAAATTAAATATTAACGTGCATTTTATGTTGCGTGGGGGTTAATTGTCCATTTTACCCAAATTTTGAACAATTAGAATATACATAAATAGATTTGTGGTGATAAAACACACGCTTTGGTGGTAATTTTTGCTAATTTTCATTATTTTTGTATTTTTAGTCAATATTTGTCCCTTTAAACGACATTTTTAACAATATATACCAAAATTCTACATAAGTTAATTTTATCCCCACAGTTCAACTGTTTGATATTTAAATTGTTCAAAATGTCGGTTTAATAGAGAATTGCACTCCAAATGACATTCAATTGAACTTAAAAATGAAAAATTTTGGTTCAAAATAACGTTTATAACGATTTATTTTATGTCAACTTGTCCATTTTCCGTTATTTCGAATAAAATATTTAATTTAAAGGTGCAATTTTAAATCATTTGGGGTGAAATTCTTCATTTACCCCTTATTTTGTTAAGATTTTGGTATATGTAGTTAAAAATGACATTCAAATAGACAAATTGTAACCTTCACTCGTCCGTGAATGTTATTCATTATCACGATACTACTGTATCAAGATAATATACAGAATTCTGAGCTATTGTTTTGATTTGTTTTTTTTCTGGAGGGAATTTTTTTGTTGTTGTTTACCTTAACAGTATGATTTTTTTTGAATACGGGTTTTTTTTGACGGATTCGGAGGGACACAGAAAGTCAGTCGAGTGGGATGTTACCATACGGATGGTAGTGAAAAGTTTTTTTTCTTATAAAAAAAATTAAAGTTTTGTTGAGTTGTGAAATATCGGTGGTTGGATAGAATAAAACCATTATACAGACGATACACAACTCTCTATAGTTCGATACACAACTCTCTATATAGTTCTTGAAGAACATATTTTTTTTACGGTTTGTGTGTAAATTGAAGTCTTATTCATTTAATATTTACATGGGCTATTGAATTGATTGAGCATGCAGAATAATTACGTCTAATGTACGAGTGATGATATCTGATATTTAAAGGAATAACAGTTGAACTAAAACGCTGTTCCCGGAGTGCAGTCGCTATAAGAAAAAAAAACAAATTGTTCAATACGAAGTGGTGTTGTGCAAAAACCGATAAAGGTCGCAAAGGTTGACACGTGTGCATTAATGCTGCATTTGCAGATGAATACATAAATGTAGATGGTAGCTATACGGTTGATTTGGAAATCAATTAAATCAATTGAATTTATCATATGATTTGGGTTTGCAACGTCATTGCAATCATATGATACCGTTACCACAACCAACAATCGAGAGTGAATTTCCATGTTGGAGTTGGTGTTGGTTTTCTATTGTTTTATTTTTTTTTTATTACGATTTATTGGTTAAGCCTAAATAAGTTTTTTTTATTTTTTTTTATAATATTAGTAATATTAATATTTAATTCAATTTTCATATTAATTTTTTTTTTGTTCTTATATAATTGTTAGTTTTCTTTTCTAATTATCTTATTAAACTAAAGCAAATTTTTTTTTTCTTTGTATGGTTTCGGGATTTTTTTTTCTTACTTTAAATATTCTAGCATGATCATTGCTTTTGGAAGCGCTTTCAACAAATACGATTATGCCCAGGTATGTGCGTGTTTTTATTTACTATTATTAATACATTTTTTTTTCATTATATTAACTTTGGTATATAAGATAATGAATTTTTTTTGTTGTAATTATAAATTTGGAGTAGATTGTATTTTTTTTTCTTTATAATTTTATTAATTTGTTACAATAATTCTAATTCAACCTTCTATATTTATTGTCTTATAATGAGTGGCTAGGTAAAAAGCATAAACACGTAGAGGGTGAGTTGAGTATGAGTTGAAGTCGATAATGTAATAATACATGTCATGGTATAGCTGTGCTGTATTGATGAACCACGACCAAAATATACCTCTGATGACTGAGTAAGGTGGCACTATGACATTTTTTTTTTTTTATTATTATTTATTTAAAGTGCAGCACAGCAAAATTTTTTTTTGTAGAAAGACGGCCATTTTTTTTATGATTATTAGTTTGTTTTCACGGCGAATGTTACAAAATAATAAACAAACACACAAAAAAATTAGTATTTAGCAAAAATTACTACCAAAACGCATGTTTTGCCACCTCAACTCAATTCTTTGATATTTAAATTGTTCAAAATGTGGGTAAAATGCACAATTTCACCCCACGCAATATAGAAATGCACGTAAAAATTTAAAACTTGGTTCGAAATAACGGTTAATAGACCAGTTAACACAAAACTTGTCTGTTAAACCATTATTTCGAACAAAATATTAAATTTTAGAGTGCATTTATTTATGCGCAGGGTTAAACGTTCTTTTCTACCCACAATTTGGACAATTCAAATATAAAAAAAAATTCGTGCTGACAAAACACACGCTTTGGTAGTAATTCTTGCTTATTTATATATTTTGTGTTTTTTATTCATTATTTGTCCATTTGAACGTCCTTTTGAACAATAAATACAAACTTCTGCCAATGTGTGTTTTATCACCACAACTTAATTGTTTCATATTAAAATTGTTGACAATGTCGGTTAAATGGAGAATTTCAGCCAAAATCACATTTAATTGCACTTAAAAATAAAATATTTGGTTCAAAATAACACAAAAAAAAATATTATTAAGCAAAAATTAATACAAAGCTATTGTTTTTGTCACCACAATTAAATTTTTTTTATATATAAATTGTTCAAAATGTGAGTAAATTGCACAATTTTACACCACGCATTATAAAAATGCACGTTAACATTTTTAAATGTTGGTCGAAATAACAGTCAATAGACAATGTGATCAATGTGTCAATAGACAATAGATATGTTGGTCATAAAACACACGCTTTGGTAGTCATTATTGCTAATTTATATTAATTTTGTATGTTTAATCATTATTTGCCCATTTGAACGTCATTTTGAACAATTCATACCTAAATTTTACCAAAGTTAATTTTATCATCACAACTCAATTGTTTCATATTTAAATTTTTTCGAAATGTCAGGTTAATGGAAAATTTTACCCGAATGACATTAAATTGCACTTTAAAATTTAATTAATTTATAATATATTTTTTAATTGGTGTTTCCATTCATTATTTGTCCATTTGAACGTTATTTTGAACAATAAATACCAAAATTCAACCAAAGTTTTTTTTTCACCACAACTCAATTGTTTCATATTGAAATTGTTCAAATGTCGGTTAAATGGAGAATTTCACCCAAATGACATTCAATTGCACTTTAAAATTAAATATTTGTTTCAAAATCACACAAAAAAATATCAATTAGCAAAAATTACTACCAAAGCGTGTGTTTTGTCACCACAATTTAATTTTTTGATATTTTAATTGTTCAAAATGTGCGTCAAATGCACAATTTAACCCCACGCAATATAAACATGCTAGTTCAAATTTAAAATTTGGTTCGAAATAATGGTTATTAGACAAGTTTTCACAAAACTTGTGTATTTTACCGTTAATTCGGACAAAATATTAAATTTTTACGTGCATTTTTATGTTTCGTGAGGTTATTTTGTCCATGTTACCCAAATTTTAACCAATTGGAATAAACACAAATAGATTTGTGGTGATACAACACACGTGTTGGTAGTAATTATTGCTTATTTATATTATTTTTGTATTTAAAAGCATTATTTGTCCATTTTAACGTCATTTCGAACAAATAATACCAAAATTTTACCAAAGTTAATTTATCACCACAACTCAATGGTTTCATATTTTCATTGTTCAAAACGTCAGGTAAATTTTGTTTAGATTTTTGTACATATAGTTCAAAATGACGTTCAAATAGACCAATAATAAACAAAAACACAAAAAAAATATTAATTTGCAAAAATTACTACTAAAGCATGTGTTTTGTCACCACAACTCATTTTTTTGATATTTTAATTGTTCAAAATGTGGGTCAAATGCACAATTTACCCCATGCAATAAAAACATGCTGGTTAAAATTTAAAATTTGGTTCGAGATAATGGTTATTAGACAAGTTTTTACAAAACTTGTCTGTTTTACCGTTATTTCGAACAAAATATTAAATGTTTACGTGCATTTTTATGTTGCGTGGGGTTAAGTGGTCTCGTTAACCCACATTTTGGACAATTGAAATATAAAAAAATTGAGTTCTTGTGATAAAACACACGCTTTGGTAGTAATTCTTGCTTATTTATATTTTTTTTTTTGTCTTTTTATTCATTATTTGTTCATTTTAACGTCATTTTGAACAATTAGTACCAAAATTCTACCAAAATGTGTTTTATCACAACCACATAATTGTTTTATATTGAAATTGTTCAAAATGTCGGTTTAATTGTGGTGGTGTGACGATTTACTACCACGCTTTTTACTTGGGAATCAATTTTCGGAATGTTTTAATAAAACATTCTATCTCGACTATCAACTTTATTCTTAGCTTTATTTAGTATAGTCTTTTCTTATATTCTATGTTCAACGTCGTTTCATAAAAATGCGATCGTTGAACTATTATTGCTACGTTAACATTTTTGCTTATGATATTTTTTTATATAACTACTTTAATTTTTTGTAATACGAAATCTTCTTCATATAACTTTGTTGCAATATAAAGTATTTGCTTATTGCCACGAAGTAATATATATTTTATGTGGGCTGAGCGCGTGTAATAGGGTAACACTACAAAATGGAGATTTTCACCCCAAATGACATTAAATTGCACTTAAAAATTATAGATTTGGTTCAAAATAACACAAAAAATATAAATAAGTAAAAATTACTACCAAAGCGTGTGTTTTGTCACCAAAATTCAATTTTTTGTCATTCGAATTGTTAAAAATGTGGGTAAAATGCCCAATTTAACCCCACGCAATATAAAATGCATGTTTAAATTAAAAATTCTGTTCAAAATAACGGTAAATAGACAAGTTTAAACCAAAATTGTGTATTTAACCGTTATTTCGAAAAAAATATTAAATTTTAATAAAATTTTAGTTTATGAAATTAAAAAGTTGGTTCAAAATAACGGTTTAAACGACAAGTTTTATGTCAACTTGTCTATTTACCTCTATTATTACTTATTTTTTATAAAAACGCACACTATAGCCTTTTTTTTATATATATTTTTTTATTTATTTAATTAATTCTTAATGTATGATATTTCGCCTCAATGGCATTTTCAAATACATAAACTGAACCTTATTACTAATTGGAAGAAGAAAAAAATAATGTTTTAGATATTAAATTATTTAACACGGGACTAAATTTTAAGAAAACACAAACCACAGATTCAAATTTAAAAACACAAGTAAACTGGATTCAGACCAACACACAAGCAGAAGAGAATTTCTTGAATCAGCTAATATATTTTTAAATGACCACAAAACTATCAATTTTAAAACTGACACACAGTACATTAACAGTAATTACAAACACTTACTAAACACATTCAAAATAGCTTAAAACAGAAAGTCATAATTTGAACTGGTAATCGTGAAGATCCAAAAGTAATAACAATAAAAATTAAAAAAATTTTTTTTTTTGACAGTGACTAATCAAGCAACCGTATATACTTATAAGTTTAGTTTTAATTGTATGTTTAATACATGGAAAATATCTTGTGATGACATCTATCATATAAAGATCACTTGATTATATCTACTGTCTGGTAGATGTCACCAAAGTTCTTTCTTTCTTTTTTTCTCCAAAATTGAATATATCTAATTATTAAGGTTAATTCCCAAATTAATTTGTATTCAAATCAAATGATTATAATTTTTGTTACTTATATACCTAAAGATTTTTTGGCAGATTATTGCATGAAATACATAGGCATAAACCATATACTGGATTTACAACCCGATATAGTTACCATAGATAAAATAAAGTATTATTTTGTGAACGCTAACGAAGACACAGCCAAATTAAATTGATTTTAATTAGTAAAATATTTATTTTAAAGACAAATGTTCATTAATATGATAATTTTAACTAAAAATTATGTGTTTAATTATTTTAAATTAAAAATAAGTGCTAAAATAATTGTATATATGTTCTTTTTGTAAAATATGTTCTTAAAATATTGTCAAAATTTTCTTAAAATTTAGAACCGTGTTAAATAATTTAATATCTTAAACCTTATTTTTTTCTTCTTCCAATTAGTAATAAGGTTCAGTTTATGAATTTGAAAATGCCATCGAGGCGAAATATCATACATTTAAAATTAATTAAATAAATAAAAAAATATATATAAAAAATAAGGCTAAAGTGTGCGTTTTTATAAAAAATAAGTAATAATAGAAGAGAAAAAGTAGCCATTTTATAACCAACAATCGATTACTTGTCTATTTACCGTTATTTCGATTAAAATATTTAGTTTTGAGGTGCAATTATATGTCATTTGTTGTGAAATTCTCCATTTTACCATTATTTTGTTAAGATTTTGGTACATATCGTTTAAAATGACGTTCAAATGGACAAATAATGAACAAAAAACACAAAATAATATTAATTAGCAAAAATTACACCTAAAACATGTGTTTTGTCACCACATCTCAATTTTGTGATATTAAATTGTTCAAAATGTGGGTTAAATGCACAATTTAACCCCATGTAATAAAAAAATGCACGTAAAAATTAAAAATTTGGTTCGAAATAACGGTAAATAGACAAGTTTACACAAAACTTGTCTGTTTAACCGTTATTTCGAACAAAATATTTAATGTTTACATGCATTTTTATGTTGCGCGGGGTAAAATGGTCCATTTTACCCAAATTTTGGACAATTGAAATATAAAAAAATTTAGGTGTGGAATTAAAACACACGCTTTTGTAGTAATTTTTGCTTGTTTAAATTTTTTTGTGTTTTTATTCATAATTTGTCTATTTGAACGTCATTTTGAACAAAGGGTACCAAAATTCTACCAAAATGTGTTTTATCACCACAACTCAATTGTTTCATATTGAAATTGTTCAAAATGTCGGTAAATGGAGAACTTAAGCCCGAATGACAATAAATTGCACTTAAAAACCTATATTTTGTTCAAAATAACTGTAAAAACGACAAGTTTTGTGTCAACTTGTCTATTTTACCGTTATTTCGATTAAAATATAAAATTTTTAAGGTGGAATTGAATATCGTTTGGGGTATTATTCTCCATTTACCCATTATTTTGTTAAGAATTTGGTACATTTCGTTCAAAATTACGTTTAAATGGACAAATAATGAACAAAAACACAAACAAATATTAATTAGAAAAATTACTACTAAAGCATGTGTTTTGTCACAACAACTCAAGTTTTTGATATCTTAATGGTTCAAAATGTTGGTTAAAAGCATAATTTTACTCCACGCAATATAAAAATGTACGTCAAAATTTAAAATTTGGTTCGAAATAACGGTAAATAGACAAGTTCACACAAAACTTGTCTGTGTTACCGTTATTTCGAACCAATTATTAAATTTTTACGTGCAATTTTATGATGCGCGGGGTTAAATGGTCCATTTTACCCACATTTTGGACAATTGAAATATAAAAAAATTGAGTTGTGGTGATAAAACACACACTTTGGTAGTAATTTTTGCTAATTTATATTTTTTTTGTGTCTTTATTCATTATTTGCCCATTTGAACGTCATTTTGAACAATTTGTTCCATATTTCGACCAAAGTGTGTTTTATCACCTCAACTCAATTGTTGCATATTGAAATTGTTCAATATGTTGGCTAAATGGAGAATTTCACTCCAAATGACATTAAGTTGCACTTAAAAATTAAATATTTTGTTCAAAATAACACAAAAAAATATTAATAAGCAAAAATTACTACCAAAGCGTGTGTTGTGTCACCACAGTTCAATTTTTTCATAAGTAAATTGTTGTAAATGTGGGTAAAATGCACAATTGAACTCCACGCAATATCAAAATGCAAGTACAAATTTTAAATTTTGTTCGAAATAACAATAAATAGACAAGTAAAAACAGAAGTGGTCTATTTTACCGTTATTTCGAACAAAATATTTAATATAAACGTGCATTTTTATGTTGCGTGGGGGTAAATTGTCCATTTTACCCAAATTTTGAACAATTAGAATATACATAAATAGATTTGTGGTGATAAAACACACACTTTGGTAGTAATTTTTGCCAATTTATATTATTTTTGTATTTTTATTCAATATTTGTCCCTTTGAACGAAATTTTAAACAATTAGTACCAAAATTCTTCAAAAGTTAATTGTATCCCCACAGTTCAACTGTTTGATATTTAAATTGTTCAAAATGTCGGTTATATGGAGAATTTCACCCCTAATGACATCCAATTGAACTTTAAATTGAAAAATTTGGTTCAAAATAACGTTTATAATGAAAAGTGTTGTGTCAACTTGTCTATTTACCGTTATATAGTTTAAAATATTTAATTTAAAGGTGCAATTTCTAATCATTTGGGGTGAAATTCTCCATTTACCCATTATTTTGTTAAGATTTTGGTATATGTAGTTAAAAATGACATTCAAATGGACAAATAATGAACAAACACACAAAAAAATTATTAATTAGCAAAAATTACACCTAAAGCGTGTGTTTGGTCACCCCATCTGAATTTTGTGATATTTAAATTGTTCAAAATGTGGGTTTAATGGACAATTAAACCCCACGCAATATTAAAATAGACGTAAAAATTTAAAATTTGGATCGAAATAACGGTTAATAGACAAATCTACACTTAATTTGTCTGTCTTACCATTATTTCGAACAAAATATTAAATTTTAAAGTGAATTAATTTATTGCGCGGGGTAAAACGGTCTATTCTACCCACATTTTGGAAAATTCAAATATAAAAAAAAAATTTGTGCTGACAAAACACACGCTTTGGAAGTAATTTTTGCTTATTTATATATTTTTGTGTTTTTATTCATTATTTGTCCATTTGAACGTCATTTTGAACAATAAATACAAAAATTCTGCCAATGTGTGTTTTTTCACCACAACTCAATTGTTTTATATTAAAATTGTTGAAAATGTCAGTTAAATGGAGAATTTCAGCCAAAATTACATTAAATTGCACTTAAAAATAAAATATTTGGTTCAAAATAACACAAAAAAATATTATTAAGCAAAAATCACTACCAAAGCGATTGTTTTGTCACCACAATTCAATTTTTTTATTTATAAATTGTTCAAAATGTGGGTTTAATGGACAATGAAACCCCACGCAATATAAAAATGCACGTAAACATTTTTAAATGTTGGTCGAAATAACAGTCAATAGACAAGTTTAAACAAAACTTGACTATTATTCCGTTATTTCGAACAAAGTATTAAATTTTAACGTGCAGTTTTATGTTGCGTGGGGTTATATTGTCCATTTTACTTAAATTTTGAACAATTGAAATATACACAAATAGATTTGTGGTCATAAAACACACGCTTTGGTAGTCATTATTGCTAATTTATATTATTTTTGTATTTTAAATCATTATTTGCCCATTTGAACGTCTTTTGAACAATTAATACCAAAATTCTACCAAAGTTTTTTTTTTCACCACAACTCAATTTTTTTATATTGAAATTGATCAAAATGTCGGTTTAATGGAGAACTTCACCCCAAATGACATTCAATTGCACTTTAAAATTTAACCTTTGGTTCAGAATCACACAAATAAAATATAAATTAGCAAAAAGTACTACCAAAGCGTGTGTTTTGTCACCACAATTAAATTTTTTGATATTTTAATTGTTCAAAATGTGGGAAAAATGCACAATTTAACCCCACGCAATATAAACAGGCTGCTTAAAATTTTATATTTGGTTCGAAATAATGGTTATTAGACAAGTTTTCAAAAAACTTGTGTATTTTACCGTTATTTCGGACAAAATATTAAATTTTTACGTGCATTTTTATGTTTCGTGGGGTTATATTGTCCATTTAACCCAAATTTTAAACAATTGGAATAAACACAAATAGATTTATGGTAAAACAACACACGCTTTGGTAGTAATTATTGCTAATTTATATTATTTTTGTATTTTAAATCATTATCTGTCCATTTGAACGTCATTTTGAACAATTAATACCAACATTTTACCAAAGTTTATTTTATCACCACAACTCAATGGTTTCATATTTAAATTGTTTACAATGAAAGGTTTATAGAAAATTCTACAGTAAATTGCACTTAAAAATTAAATATTTGGTTCAAAATATTGGTTAAAACGTAAAGTTTTGGGTCAACTGGTCTAATCACCGTTATTTCGATAAAAATATTTAATTTTGAGGTGCAATTTTATGTCATTTGTGGTGAAATTCTCCATTTTATTATTATTCTGTTAAGATTTTGGTACATTTCGTTCAAAATGACGTTCAAATGGACAAATAATGAACAAAAACACAAAAAAATATTAATTAGCAAAAATTACACATAAAACGTGTGTTTTGTGACCACAACTTAATTTTTTGATATTTTAATTGTTCAAAATGTGGGTAAAATGCACAATTTAACCCCACGCAATATAAAAATGCACGTAAAAATTTAAAATTTGGTTCGAAATAACGGCAAATAGACAAGTTTACACAAAACTTGTCGGTTTTACCGTTATTTCGAACAAAATATTAAATGTTTACATGTATTTTTATGTTGCGCGGGTTTGATTGGTCTCGTTAACCCACATTTTGGACAACTGTAATATATAAAAATAGAGTTGTGGTGATAAAACACACCGCTTTGGTAGTAATTTTTGCTTATTTATATTTTTTGTGTTTTTATACATTATTTGTCCATTTGAACGTCATTTTAAACAATTAATACTTAAATTCTACTAAAATGTGTTCTACCACCACAACTCAATTGTTTCATATTGAAATTGTTCAAAATGTCAGTAAAATGGAGAATTTCAACCCAAATGACATTAAATTGCACTTAAAAATAAAATATTTGGTTCAAAATAACACAAAAAAAATTAAAATTAGCAAAATTTACCACCAAAGCGTTTGTTTTGTCACTACAATTAAATTTTTGATATTTAAATTGTTCGAATTGTGGATAAAATGCACAATTTAACCCGACGAAACATACAAATGCACGAACAATTTTAAATTTGGTTCGAAATAACAATAAATAGACAAGTTAACACAAAACTTGACTGTTTTACCGTTATTCCAAACAAAAAATTAAATTTTAACGTGCATTTGTTTGTTGCGCGCGGTTAAATGGTCCATTTTACCCACATTTTGGACAATTGAAATAAAAAAAAATTGAAAAGTGGTGATAAAACACACGCTTTGGTAGTAATTTTTGCTAATTTATATTTTTTTTGTGTTTTATTCATTATTCGTCCATTTGAACGTCATTTTGAACAATTAATACCAACATTTTACCAAAGTTTATTTTATCACCACAACTCAATGGTTTCATATTAAAATTGTTCAAAATGTCAGGTTAATGTTAAAACGACAAGTTTTGGGTCAACTGGTCTATTTACCGTTATTTCGATAAAAATATTTAATTTTGAGGTGCAATTTTATGTCATTCGTGGTAAAATTCTCCATTTTAACATTATTTTGTTAAGATTTTGGTACATATCGTTCACAATGACGTTCAAATGGACCAATAATGAACAAAAACACAAAATAATATAAATTAGCGAAAATTACACCTAAAGCGTGTGTTTTGTCACCACAACACAATTTTTTGATATTAAAATTGTTCAAAATGTGGGTAAAATGCACAATTTAACCCCACGCAATAAAAAAATGCACGTAAAAATTTAAAATTTGGTTCGAAATAACGGTAAATAGACAAGTTTACACAAAACTTGTCTGTTTTACCGTTATTTCGAACAAAATATTAAATGTTTATGTGCATTTTTATGTTGCGTGGGGTTAGGTGGTCTCGTTAACCCACATTTTGGACAATTGAAATATCAAAAAATTGAGTTGTGTGTGATAAAACACACCGCTTTGGTAGTAATTTTTGCTTGTTTAGATTTTTTTGTGTTTTTATTCATTATTTGTCCATTTGAACGTCATTTTGAACAGTAAGTACCAAAATTCTACCAAAATGTGTTTCATCACCACAATTTAATTGTTTTATATTGAAATTGTTCAAAATGTCGGTTTAATTGTGGTGGTGTGGCGATTTACTACCACGCTTTTTACTTGGGAATCAATCTTGGGAATGTTTTAATAAAACATTCTATCTCGACTATCAACAAAATGTTTACCTTTATTTAGTATAGTCTTTTTTTATATTCTATGTTCAACGTCGTTATATAAAAATGCGATCGTTGAACTATTTTTGCTACGTTAACATTCCTGCTTATGATATTTTTTCATATTACTACTTTAATTTTATGTAATATGAAATCTTCTTTATATAACTTTGTTGCAATATAAAGTATATGCTTATTGCCACGAAGTTATATATATTTAATGTGGGCTGAGCGCGTGTTACAGGGTAACACTACAAAATGGAAAATTTCACCCCAAATGACATTAAATTCCACTTGAAAATTATATATTTGGTTCAAACTAACACAAAAAAAATATTAATAAGTAAAAATTACTACCAAAGCGTGTGTTTTGTCACCAAATTTCCATTTGTTGTTATTCGAATTGTTAAAAATGTGGGTAAAATGCACCCAAATTTTAAACAATTCGCAATATAAAATGCTTGTTTAAATTTAAAATTTTGTTCGAAATAACGGTAAATAGACAAGGTTAAACCAAACTTGTCTATTTTACCGTTATTTCGAATAAAATATTAAATTTTTAAAAAAATTTTATTTATAAAATTAAATAGTTCGTTCAAAGTAACGGTAAAAACGACAAATTTTGTGTCAACTTGTCTATTTACCGTTATTTCGATAAAAATATTTAGTTTTTAATGGCAATTTTATGTCATTTGTGGTGAAATTCTCCATTTAACCATTATTTTGTTAAGATTTTGGTATATATCGTTCAAAATGGCGCTCTAATGGACAAATAATAAACAAAAACACAAAAAAAATATTATTCAGCAAAAATTACACCTTACTTATGGTTTGTCACCATAACTCACTTTTTTGAAATCAAAATGGTTCATAATGTGAGTACAATGCACAACTTAACCCCACGCAATTTAAAAATGCACGTAAAAATTTAAAATTTGGTTCGAAATAACGGCAAATAGACAAGTTTACACAAAACTTGTCTGTTTTACCGTTATTTCAAACAAAATATTAAATGTTTACGCGCATTTTTATGTTGCGCGGGTTTAAGTGGTCTCGTTAACCCACATTTTGGACAATTGAAATATATAAAAATTGAGTTGTGGTGATAAAACACACCGCTTTGGTAGTAATTTTTGCTTATTTATATTTTTTGTGTTTTTATACATTATTTGTCCATTTGAACGTCATTTTAAACAATTTATACCAAAATTCTACCAAAATGTGTTTTACCACCACAACTCAATTGTTTCATATTGAAATGGTTCAAAATGTCAGTAAAATGGAGAATTGCAACCCAAATGACCTTAAATTGCACTTTTTTTTTTTTTTTTTTTCAACCTTTTTTACAGGCCATTATTGGCCCGTACCGTGTCAACAATTTGAATCCATCGGTTTCGATCACGAGCCAGCTCTTCAAACCGTTGTAGGCAGTTTGAAGATGCCAGATCGCTCTCTTCGCCGTGGAGCCATCGTCGCCGACAGCGACCTCTTCGCTTACCGAAAGGCGGTTCTACCTTAAAGGTTCGATGTATCATTCGGTTCGGATCAGCACGCAGAACGTGTCTGAGCCAGCGTACTCGCTGTCCTTTAATTTCATGCACGATATCAGGAATTTGCATTAAATTCCTGATCTCGTGATTGAAAAGAACTCGGTAAGTGCCATCGACGTCGCGTTTTGGACCATATATCACACGCATGATTCTTCTCTCGAATGTTAGAAGCCATCTTTCGTACTCATCCGTCAAGGTCCAACTCTCACATCCATACATGACAACGGGTTTGATCAACACTCTGTACAGTTTCAGCTTATCCGTATTTGCAAGATATTTTGATTTCAGCAGTGGACGTAGAGGATACAAAGCCCGATTGCCAGCGGCAAGGCGGACCTTGATATCCTCGCCCACACTATTATCGTGAGTGATGAGAGATCCAAGATACTTGAATCTCATCACTACTTCAAACGTGTGGTTACCACTACTGAAATCAATTGCGTCTTGGTCTCTAAAACCCGAGATTAGATATTTGGTTTTTGACTCGTTGATTTTGAGACCAACAGAAGATGAACACTGTTCCAGTGGATCAAGTATCTCTTTCACTCCGTTGCCATTTAATCTAATCACACAGATATCATCTGCATAAGCAAGAAGTTGATTGGATTGTCGGAATAAGATGTTGTCCTGTGGTGTTTCACTTTTACGAAGGATGAATTCCATCAAGAGATTAAAAAGTATCGGGGACAGCGCATCTTCTTGTCGAACACCGGAAGAAATTGCAAAAATTCTCGATAGCCTGTTCTCAACTTTGACACAGCATTGTGACTGCGTTACGGTCATTTTACACAGATGTACATATTTTTTCGGTATTCCTTAATATTCAAGCGCACACCATAATCTCTCTCGATTGATCGAGTCATAGGCTTGCTTGAAATCTAGGAATACCTGGTGAACATCGCGAGATGTTTCATAGTTCTTGGAAAGAATCATCCGTAGCGAAAAAACTTGATCAGTGACTGACCGATTTGGACGGAATCCTCCTTGGTAGTCACCGACAATTTCCTCCACTAGAGGAGTAATTCTTCCCAAGATAATGTATGACAGTAACTTATATGCTGTGCAAAGGAGAGCTTTACCGCGATAATTTTCACATTTCAAGCGATCGCCTTTCTTGAAAATTGGGTATAACGCGGCCACTTTCCATTCTTCGGACATAACTTCATTTCGCCATACCAATCAAACAAGGTCGAAAAGACAGTTCCACAAAGTTAGCCCTCCGAATATCAAAAGCTCTGAATTAATACAATCAACTTCTGGTGAACGATTTTTTTTTAATTTCTGCATGGCCATTGTGAATTCCTCATTGGATTGATCCTCAATGAACATCTCCGCGGTCTGTATTTGAGGGTATCCAAACACAGCTTGTGATACATGTGGAACATTAAGTAAATCAGAGAAGTGTTCACGCCATGTATCGAGTACCGCATCGACGTTAACACAGAGGTTTCCATCCTGGTCCCGAATGACAGTTGACCGAGATCTTAAGGTATGGTGCAATTCGGTGATTCCCTTAAAGAAACCACGCGAATTGTGCTCATTGCTGAGTTGTTGGACTCTTAAGACCTTGGCCTTCCACCATTCTCGCTTCTTCAGTCTACAAATGCGTTTAGCTGTCCTCCTAGCAAGAACTGCTTTGTTTTTCCTTGCGATTGTAAACCGAGTCTGCGCTTCATTATAGGCTATATTTCGTTGCTCAACAGCAAGACGACACTCCTCATCAAACCAATCATTTTTGGGCTTAGTTTTCACTATACCGAGAGTGTGCTGGGCAGCATCGACAACCGAGGTTTTCAATACTTCCCAGACACTGTTCACATCATCAGATTGGTAATTGGATTGTATAATGCTATTGCTGACAAGATCTTGATATTTTCGTTGCGTTTCTTCATTTATCAGACCTTCACAGGAGAATCGCGTTGTATATTCTCCTGTCCTCCCTGACTTGTACGAAAATTTCCATCGTAGCTTTGCAGCAACCATAAAATGGTCACTGCCTACGAATTTTGTTGACGACCGATACGATCTCACATCTTGGACAACCCGAGCCCGCCCTTTTGAAATCAACACATAGTCAATTTGGCTTCGGGATGTTTAACGTGGGTGTGTCCATGTTTCTAAGTGGATGTTTTTATGAGGAAAGAATGTACTTGCTACTTTGAGATCATGAGCGATCGCAAAGTACATCATTCTTTCCCCGTACTCGGTCGCAGTTTCGTGTCGGGAGTACGGACCTATGTTATTACATAAGTCGGTCTGATTTTTGCCAGCTCTAGCATTAAAGTCACCAATCACCAATTTGACATCGTGATCCGGTATAGAACCCATCAGATTATCCAGATTATTGTAAAATGAGTCTTTATCCTGGGATTGGCTTACATCAGTGGGCGCATGTATACAGACAATTGACAGGTTGGCTAATCTCATGTGCAAGCGAAGCTTACACATTCGATTATCGACTGCTTGAAAGTCCAAGACAGCCTTTTTTACCTGTGGCCCAATGAGAAATCCAACCCCAAGATTTCCGAGGTCATCTCCACTGTGCAGCAACGTATAGCCTTGGGACACATGGTCTCCACTTTAAGGCCATCGAGTTTCTTGGAGAGCTACGAGTTCCAGCCGATACTCTTTCATGCATGTGATAAGGCCGTCCAACGCGCCAGGTTTTCTTAATGACTGCACGATCCACGTGCCGATCTTCAATCTCGTGTCCGGGTACTTAAGCGGGGGTTCGTTTTTTTTTGTTGTTTTGGCGGTATCCAATTTTTTTATTTTTGTTGACATTTTTAACATTTTCATGGTTTTATGGATGCGGGTCGTCAGCCCAGCGATCCAACCAGATTTAATCGCCTCCTACGACAAGCTCTGGATACTGTGGTGGTATTCTATGAGTCTCATGTTTCATTCGTAATATTTACGAAACACGAATGCCTCTTACCACAGGGCTATTAAAAATTGCAATTTAAAATTAAATCTTTGGTTCAAAATAACACAAAAAAAATAAAAATTAGCAAAACTTACCACCAAAGCGTTTGTTTTGTCACCACAATTAAATTTTTGATATTTAAATTGTTCGAATTGTGAGTAAATTGCACAATTTAACCCGACGAAACATACAAATGCACGGAAAAATTTTAAATTTGGTTCGAAATTGCGGAAAAAAGACAAATTAACACAAAACTTGACTGTTTTACCGTTATTCTAAACAAAAAATTAAATTTTAACGTGCATTTGTTTGTTGCGCGCGGTTAAATGGTCTATTTTACCCACATTTTGGACAATTGAAATATAAAAAAAAATGAATTGTGGTGATAAAACACACGCTTTGGTAGTAATTTTGGCTAATTTATATTTTTTTGTGTTTTTATTCATTATTTGTCCATTTGAACGTCATTTTGAACAATTCGTACCAAAATTCGACCAAAGTGTGTTTTATCACCACAACTCAATTGTTTCATATTGAAATTGTTCAAAAGGTCGGTTAAATGGAGAATTTCACCCCAAATGACATTAAATTGCACTTAAAAATTAAATATTTGGTTTAAAATAACACAAAAAAAATATTAAAAAGCAAAAATTACTACCAAAGCGTGTGTTGTGTCACCACAATTCAATTTTTGTATAATCAAATTGTTGTAAATGTGGGTAAAATGCACAATTGAACTCCACGCTATATCGAAATGCAAGTACAAATTTTAAATTTTGTTTGAAATAACGATTAGTAGAGAAGTGAAAACAGAAGTTGTCTATTTTACCGTTATTTTGAACAAACTATTAAATATTAACGTGCATTTTTGTGTTGCGTGGGGGTTAATTGTCCATTTTACCCAAATTTTGAACAATAAGAATATACATAAATAGATTTGAGGTGATAAAACACACGCTTTGGTGGTAATTTTTGCTTATGTACATTATTTTCGTATTTTTATTCAATATTTGTCCCTTTAAAAGACAATTTTAACAATAAATACCAAAATTATACAAGTTAATTTTATCCCCACAGTTCAACTGTTTGATATTTAAATTGTTAAAAATGTCGGTTAAATAGAGAATTGCACTCCAAATGACATTCAATTGAACTTAAAAATGAAAAATTTTGGTTCAAAATAACGTTTAAAACGATTAATTTTATGTCAACTTGTCCATTTTCCGTTATTTCGATTAAAATATTTAATTTAAAGGTGCAATTTTTAATCATTTGGGGTGAAATTCTCCATTGACCCTTTATTTTGTTAAGGTTTTGGTACATGTAGTTAAAAATGACATTCAAATAGACAAATAATGAACTAACACAAAAAAAAATTATTAATTAGCAAAAATTACTACCAAAGCGCATGTTTTGCCACCTCAACTCAATTCTTTGATATTTAAATTGTTCAATTTGAATATTTGGTCCCAATGTGGGTAAAATGCACAATTTTACTCCACGCAATATAAAAATGCACGTTAACATTTTTAAATGTTGGTCGAAATAACAGTCAATAGACAATGTGATCAATGTGTCAATAGACAATAGATATGTGGTCATAAAAAACACGCTTTGGTAGTCATTATTGCTAATTTATATAAATTTTGTATGTTTAATCATTATTTGCCCATTTGAACGTCATTTTGAACAATTAATACCAAAATTTTACCAAAGTTAATTTTATCACCACAACTCAATTGTTTCATATTTAAATTTTTCAAAATGTCAGGTTAATGGAAAATTTTACCCGAATGACATTAAATTGCACTTAAAAATTAAATTAATTTATATTTTTTATTGGTGTTTACATTCATTATTTGTCCATTTGAACGTTATTTTGAACAATTAATACCAAAATTCTACCAAAGTTTTTTTTTCACCACAACTCAATTGTTTCATATTAAAATTGTTCAAAATTTGGTTTTAATGGAGAACTTCACCCCAAAAGACATTAAATTGCACTTAAAAATTAAATATTTGGTTCAAAATCACACAAAAAAAATATCAATTAGCAAATATTACTTCCAAAGCGTGTGTTTTGTCACCACAATTAAATTTTTTGATATTTTAATTGTTCAAAATATGGGTCAAATGCACAATTTTCCCCATGCAATATAAACATGCTGGTTAAAATTTTAAATTTGGTTCGAAATAATGGTTATTAGACAAGTTTTCACAAAACTTGTGTATCGTTAATTGGGACAAAATATAAAATTTTTACGTGCATTTTTATGTTTCGTGGCGTTATTTTGGCCATTTTACCCAAATTTTAAACAATTGAAATAAACACAAATAGATTTGTGGTGATACAACACACGCTTTGGTAGTAATTTTTGCTAATTAATATTATTTTTGTATTTAAAATCATTATTTGTCCATTTTAACGTCATTTTGAACAAATAATACCAAAATTTTACCAAATTTGATTAATCACCACAACTCAATTTTTTCATATTTTAATTGTTCAAAATGTCAAGTAAATTGCACTAAAAAATTAAATATTTGGTTCAAAATAACGGTTAAAACGACAAGTTTTGGGTCAACTAGTTTACTTGCCGTTATTTCGATACAAATAATTTATTTTGAGGTGCATTTTTATGTCATTTCGGCTGAAGTTCTCCATTTTCTCATTATTTTGTTTAGATTTTCGTACATATCGTTCAAAATGACGTTCAAATGGACCAATTATGAACAAAAACACAAAATAAATATTAATTAGCAAAAATTACTACTAAAGCGTGTGTTTTGTCACCACAACTCAATTTTTTGATATTTTAGTTGTTCGAAATGTAGGTAAAATGCACAATTTAACCCCACGCAATATAAAAATGCACGATAAAATTTAAAATTTGGTTCGAATTAACAGAAAATATACTTTATTTCTATATGAAACCGCACTTACTCCAACTTCTCCAAAATATTAAAGAATAAATTAACATTGAATTAAAATAAATAAATGATTAATGAAATTTATTTTTTTTTATTAAATTCACGCATTTTATTTTTATTTATTAAAAAGTGAATTCAATAAATAAAAATAAATTTCATTAAATTATTATTTAATTTAATTTAATGTTAATTTATTCTTTAATATTTTGGAGAAGTTGGAGCTAGTGCGGTTTCATATATAAAAAAAGTATAACTATCGATAACCAACGATGAAAATCAACAATATAATGGTAAATAGACAAGTTTTTACAAAACTTGTCTGTTTTACCGTTATCTCGAACAAAATATTAAATGTTTACGTGCATTTTTATGTTGCGCGGGGTAAAATGGCCAAGTTTACCCACATTTTGAACAATTGAAATATCAAAAAATTAGTTTTGGTGATAAAACACACGCTTTGGTAGTAATTTTTGCTTATTTATATTGTTTTTTGTCTTTTTATTCATTATTTGTTCATTTTAACGTCATTTTGAATAATAAGTACCAAAATTCTACCAAAATGTGTTTTATCACAACAACTTAATTGTTTAATATTGTAATTGTTCAAAATGTCGGTTTAATTGTGGTGGTGTGGCGATTCACTACCACGCTTTTTACTTGGGAATCAATTTTCGGAATATTTTAATAAAACATTCTATCTCGACTATCAACTTAATTCTTACCTTTATTTAGTATAGTCTTTTCTTATATTCTATGTTCGACGTCGTTTCATAAAAATACGATCGTTGAACTATTATTGCTACGTTAACATTTTTGCTTATGATATTTTTTTATATTACTACTTTAATTTTATGTAATATGAAATCTTCTTTATATAACTTTGTTGCAATATAAAGTATATGCTTATTGCCACGAAGTTATATATATTTCATGTAGGCTTAGTGCGTGTTACAGGGTAACACTACAAAATGGAGAATTACACCCCAAATGACATAAAATTGCACTTAAAAATTATAGATTTGGTTCAAAATAACACAAAAAAATATAAATAAGAAAAAATTACTACCAAATCGTGTGTTTTGTCACCAAAATTCAATTTTTTGTCATTCGAATTGTAAAAAATGTGGGTAAAATGCACAATTTAACCCCACGCAATATAAAATACATGTTTAAATTAAAAGTTTTGTTCGAAATAACGGTAAATAGACAAGTTAAAACCAAACTTGTGTATTTTACCGTTATTTCGAACATAATTTTAAATTTTAATAAAATTTTAATTTATGAAATTAAAAAATTGGTTCAGAATAACGGTTTAAACGACAAGTTTTGTGTCAACTTGTCTATTTACCGTTATTTCGATTAAAATATTTAGTTTTTAGGTGCAATTTTATGTCATTTGTGGTGAAATTCTCCATATTACCATTATTTGGTTAAGATTTTGGTACATATCGTTCAAAATGACGTTCAAATGGACAAATAATGAACAAAAAACACAAAAATAATATTAATTAGCAAAAATTACACCTAAAGCATGTGTTTTGTCACCACAACTCAATTTTTTGATATTTAAATTGTTCAAAATGTGGGTTAAATGCACAATTTAACCCCACGCAATATAAAAATGCACGTAAAAATTTAAAATTTGGTTCAAAATTACGGTAAATAGACAAGTTTTCACAAAACTTGTCTTTTTTACCGTTATTTCAAAAAAAATATTAAATGTTTACGATCATTGTTATGTTGCGCGGGGTTAAATGGTCCATTTTACCCACATTTTGGACAATTGAAATATAAAAAAATTGGGTTGTGGTGATAAAACACACCGCTTTAGTAGTAATTTTTGCTTGTTTAAATTTTTTTGTGTTTTTATTCATTATTTGTCCATTTGAACGTCATTTTGAACAATAAGTACCAAAATTCTACCAAAATGTGTTTAATCACCACAACTCAATTGTTTCATATTAAAATTGTTCAAAATGTCGGTTAATGGAGAACTTAAGCCCAAATGACAATAAATTGCACTTAAAAACTTATATATTGTTCAAAATAACTGTAAAAACGACAAGTTTTGTGTCAACTTGTCTATTTTACCGTTATTTCGATTAAAATATTAAATTTTAAGGTGGAATTTAATATCGTTTGGGGTGAAAATCTCCATTTACCCATTATTTTGTTAAGAATTTGGTACATATCGTTCAAAATGAAATTCAAATGGACAAATATTGAACAAACACACAAACAAATATTAATTTGCAAGAATTACTACTAAAGCATGTGTTTTGTCACAACAATTTTTTTGATATTTAAATTGTTCAAAATGATGGTAAAAAGCACAATTTAATTCCACGCAATATAAAAATGCACGTAAAAATTTAAAATTTGGTTCGAAATAACGGTAAATAGACAAGTTCACACAAAACTTGTCTGTTTTACCGTTATTTCGAACCAATTATTAAATTTTTACGTGCATTCTTATGTTGCGCGGGGTTTAATGGTCCAATTTACCCACATTTTGGACAATTGAAATATAAAAAAATTGAGTTGTGGTGATAAAACACACGCTTTGGTAGTAATTTTTGCTAATTTATATATTTTTTGTATTTTTTTTCATTATTTGCCCATTTGAACGTCATTTTGAACAATTAATACCATAATTCGACCAAATTATGTTTTATCACCACAACTCAATTGTTGCATATTGAAATTGTTCAAAATGTCGCTTAAATGGAGAATTTCACCCCAAATGACATTAAGTTGCACTTAAAAATAAAAAATTTGGTTCAAAATCACCACAGTTCAATTTTTTCATAATTTACTTGTTGCAAATGTGGTAAAAATGCACAATTGAACTCCACGCAATATCAAAATGCAAGTAAAAATTTTAAATTTGGTTCGAAATAACGGTAAATAGACAAGTTAAAACAGAAGTTGTCTATTTAACCGTTATTTCGAACAAAATATTTAATATAAACGTGCATTTTTAGGTTGCGTGGAAGTAAATTGTCCATTTTACCCAAATTTTGAACAATTAAAATAGACATAAATAGATTTGCGGTGATAAAACACACGCTTTGGTAGAAATTTTTGCTTATTTATATTATTGTTGTATTTTTATTCAATATTTGTCCCTTTAAACGACATTTTTAACAATTAGTACCAAAATTCTACAAAAGTTAATTTTATCCCCACAGTTCAACTGTTTGATATTTAAATTGTTCAAAATGTCGGTTAAATGGAGAATTTCACCCAAAATGACATTCAATTGAACTTAAAAATGAAGAATTTGGTTCAAAATAACGTTTATAACAACAAGTTTTGTGTCAACTTGTCTATTTACCGTTATTTAGATTAAAATATTTCATTTTAAGGTGCAATTTGTAATCATTTGGGGTGAAATTCTCCATTTACCCATTATTTTGTTAAGATTTTGGTACATGAAGTTCTTAATGACATTCAAATGGACAAATAATGAACAAACACACAACAAAATTATTAATTAGCAAAAATTACTACCAAAGCGCATGTTTTGCCACCTCAACTCAATTCTTTGATATTTAAATTGTTTAAAATGTGGGTAAAATGCACAATTTTACCCCACGCAATATAAAAATGCACGTAAAAATTTTAAATTTGGTTCGAAATTGCGGTTAATAGACAAGTCTACACTAAACTTGTCTGTTTTACCATTATTTTGAACAAAATATTAAATTTTAAAGTGAATTAATTTATTGCGCGGGGTAAAACGGTCTATTCAACCCACATTTCGGACAAATCAAATATAAAAAAAAATTCGTGCTGACAAAACACACGCTTTGGTAGTAATTTTTGCTTATTTATATATTTTTGTGTTTTTATTCATTATTTGTCCATTTGAACGTCATTTTGAACAATAAATACAAAAATTCTGCCAATGTGTGTTTTACCACCACAACTCAATTGTTTTATATTAAAATTGTTGAAAATGTCAGTTTAATGGAGAATTTCAGCCCAAATTACATTAAATTGCACTTAAAAATAAAATATTTGGTTCAAAATAGCAGAAAAAAAAGTATTATTAAGCAAAAATAACTACCAAAGCGTTTGTTTTGTCACCACAATTCAATTTTTTTTATATATAAATTGTTCAAATTGTGGATAAAATGCACAATTAAACCCCACGCAATATAAAATGCACGCAAACATTTTTAAATGTTGGTCGAAATTACAGTCAATAGACAAGTTTAAGCAAAACTTGACTATTATTCCGTTATTTCGAAAAAAGTATTTAATTTTTACGTGCATTTTTATGTTGCGTGGGGTTATATTGTCCATTTTACTTAAATTTTGAACAATTGGAATATACACAAATAGATTTGTGGTCATTAAACACACGCTTTGGTAGTCATTATTGCTAATTTATATTATTTTTGTATTTTTAATCATTATTTGCCCATTTGAACGTCTTTTGAACAATTAATACCAAAATTTTACCATAGTTTATTTTATCACCACAACTCAATTGTTTCATATTTAAATTTTTCAAAATGCCAGGTTAATGGAAAATTTTACCCAAATGACATTAAATTGCACTTAAAAATTAAATTAATTTAAATTTTTTATTTGTGTTTTCATTCATTTTTTGTTTATTGAAATTTGGTAGAATTTTGGTATGAATTGTTCAAAATGACGTTCAACATTTTGAACAATTAATACCAAAATTCTACCAAATTTTTTTTTTCACCACAACTCAATTGTTTTATATTGAAATTGTTCAAAATATCGGTTTAATGGAGAACTTCACCCCAAATGACATTCAATTGCTTTAAAATTAAATCTTTTGTTCAAACTCACACAAAAAAAATATAAATAAACAAAAAATTACTACCAAAGCGTGTGTTTTGTCACCACAATTAAATTTTTTGATATTTTAATTGTTCAAAATGTGTGGAAAAATGCACAATTTAACCCCACGCAATATAAACATGCTGCTTAAAATTTTAAATTTGGTTCGAAATAATGGTTTTTAGACAAGTTTTCAAAAAACTTGTGTATTTTACCGTTATTTCGGACAAAATATTAAATCTTTACGTGCATTTTTATGTTTCGTGGGGTTATATGGTCCATTTTACCCAAATTTTAAACAACTGGAATAAACACAAATAGATTTGTTGATACAACACACGCTTTGGGAGTAATTATTGCTTATTTATATTATTTTTGTATTCTAAATCATTATTTGTCCATTTGAACGTCATTTCGAACAATTTATACCAAAATTTTACCAAATTTATTTTATCACCACAACTCAATGGTTTCATATTTAAATTGTTCAAAATGTCAGGTAAATGGAAAATTCTACAGTAAATTGCACTTAAAAATTAATTATTTGGTTCAAAATATTTTGGTCAACTGGTCTATTTACCGTTATTTCGATAAAAATATTTTATTTTGAGGTGCAATTTTATGTCATTTGTGGTGAAATTCTCCATTTTACCATTATTTTGTTAAGATTCTGGTACATATCGTTCAAAATGACGTTCAAATGGACAAATAATGAACAAAAACACAAAAAAGTATTAATTAGCAAAAATAACACCTAAAGCGTGAGTTTTGTGACCACAACTCAATTTTTTGATATTTTAATTGTTCAAAATGTGGGTAAAATGCACAATTTAACCCCACGCAATATAAAAATGCACGTAAAAATTTAAAATTTGGTTCGAAATAACGGCAAATAGACAAGTTTACGCAAAACTTGTCGGTTTTACCGTTATTTTGAACAAATTTTGAAATGTTTACATGCATTTTTATGTTGCGCGGGGTTAAGTGGTCTCGTAACCCACATTTTGGACAACTGAAATATATTAAAATTGAGTTGTGGTGATAAAACACACCGCTTTGGTAGTAATTCTTGCTAATTTATATTTTTTGTGTTTTTATACATTATTTGTCCATTTGAACGTCATTTTGAACAATTTATACCAAAATTCTACCACAATGTGTTTTACCACCACAACTCAATTGTTTCATATTAAAATTGTTCAAAATGTCAGTAAAATGGAGAATTTCAACCCAAATGACATTAAATTGCACTTAAAAATTAAATAGTTGGTTCAAAATAACACAAAGAAAATAAAAATTAGCAAAACTTACCACCAAAGCGTTTGTTTTGTCACCACAATTAAATTTTTGATATTTAAATTGTTCGAATTGTGGGTAAAATGCACAATTTAACCCGACCAAACATACATATGCACGAAAAATTTTAAATTTGCTTCGAAATTGCGGTAAATAGACAAGTTACACAAAACTTGACTGTTTTACCGTTATTCCAAACAAAAAATTAAATTTCAACGTGCAGTGGTTTGTTGCGCGCGGTTAAATGGTCCATTTTACCCAGATTTTGGACGATTGAAATATAAAAAAAAATTGAATTGTGGTGATAAAACACACGCTTTGGTAGTAATTTTTGCTAATTTATATTTTTTTTGTGTTTTATTCATTATTTGTCCATTTGAACGTCATTTTGAACAATTCGTACCAAAATTCTACCAAAATGAGTTTTATCGCCACAACTCAATTGTTGTATATTGAAATTGTTCAAAATGTCGCTTAAATGGAGAATTTCACCCCAAATGACATTAAATTGCACTTCAAAATTAAATATTTGGTTTAAAATAACACAAAAAAAATATTAATAAGCAAAAATTACCACCAAAGCGTGTGTTGTGTCACCACAATTCAATTTTTTTAAAATTAAATTGTTGTTTATGTGGGTAAAATGCACAATTGACCTCCACGCAATATCAAAGTGCAAGTACAAATTTTAAATTTTGTTCGAAATAACGGTTAGTAGACAAGTTAAAACAAAAGTTGTCTATTTTACCGTTATTTAGAACAAAAAATTAAATATTAACGTGCATTTTATGTTGCGTGGGGGTAAATTGTCCATTTTACCCAAATTTTGAACAATTGAAATACACATAAATAGATTTGTGGTGATAAAACACACGCTTTGGTGGTTATTTTTGCTAATTTTCATAATTTTTGTATTTTTAGTCAATATTTGTCCCTTTAAACGACATTTTTAACAATAAATACCAAAATTCTACAAAAGTTAATTTTATCCCCACAGTTCAACTGTTTGATATTTAAATTGTTCAAAATGTCGGTTAAATAGAGAATTGCACTCCAAATGACATTCAATTGAACTTAAAAATGAAAAATTTTGGTTCAAAATAACGTTTATAACGACAAGTTTTGTGTCAACTTGTCTATTTACCGTTATTTCGATTAAAATATTTAATTTAAAGATGCAATTTTAAATCATTTGGGGTATAATTCTCCATTTACCCATTATTTTGTTAAGATTTTGGTACATGTAGTTAAAAATGACATTCAAATAGACAAATTGTAACCTTCACTCGTCCGTGAATGTTATTCATTATCACGATACTACTGTATCAAGATAATATACAGAATTCTGAGCTATTGTTTTGATTTGTTTTTTTTCTGGAGGGAATTTTTTTGTTGTTGTTTACCTTAACAGTATGATTTTTTTTGAATACGGGTTTTTATTGGCGGATTCGGAGGGACACAGAAAGTCAGTCGAGTAGGATGTTAGCATACGGATGGTAGTGAAAAGTTTTTTTTTCTTATAAAACAAATTAAAGTTTTGTTGAGTTGTGAAATATCGGAGGTTGGATAGAATAAAACCATTATACAGACGATACACAACTCTCTATAGTTCGATACACAACTCTCTATATAGTTCTTGAAGAACATATTTTTTTTTACGGTTTGTGTGAAAATTGAAGTCTTATTCATTTAATATATACATGGGCTATTGAATTGATTGAGCATGCAGAATAATTACGTCTTATGTACGAGTGATGATATCTGATATTTAAAGGAATAACAGTTGAACTAAAACGCTGTTCCCGGAGTGCAGTCGCTATAAGACAAAAAAAAACTAATTTTTCAATACGAAGTGGTGTTGTGCAAAAACCGATAAAGGTCGCAAGGTTAACACGTGGGCATTAATGCTGCATTTGCAGATGAATACATAAATGTAGATGGTAGCTATACGGTTGATTTGGAAATCAATTAAATCAATTGAATTTATCATATGATTGGGTTTGCAACGTCATTGCAATCATATGATACCGGTTACCACAACCAACAATCGAGAGTGAATTTTCCATGTTGGAGTTGGTGTTGGTTTTCTATTGTTTTCTTTTTTTTTTATTACGATTTATTAGTTAAGCCTAAATAAGTTTTTTTTTATTTTTTTTTTTATAATATTAGTAATATTAATATTAAATTCAATTTTCATATTAATTTTTTTTGTTCTTATATAATTGTTAGTTTTCTTTTCTAATTATCTTATTAAACTAAAGCTAATTTTTTTTTCTTAGTATGGATTTTTTTTTTCTTACTTTAAATATTCTAGCAGGATCATTGCTTTTGGAAGCGCTTTCAACAAATACGATTATGCCAGGTATGTGCGTTTTTTTATTTACTATTATTAATACATTTTTTTTTCATTATATTAACTTTGGTATATAAGATAATGAATTTTTTTTTGTTGTAATTATAAATTTGGAGTAGATTGTATTTTTTTTCTTTATAATTTAATTAAATTTGTTATAATAATTCTAATTCAACCTTCTATATTTATTGTCTTATAATGAGTGGCTAGGTAAAAAGCATAAACACGTAGAGGTGAGTTGAGTATGAGTTGAAGTCGATAATGTAATAATACATGTCATGGTATAGCTGTGCTGTATTGATGAACCACGACCAAAATATACCTCTGATGACTGAGTGAGGTGGCACTATGACATGTATTTTTTTTTTATTATTATTTATTTAAAGTGCAGCACAGCAAAATTTTTTTTTGTAGACAGACGGCCATTTTTTTATGATTATTAGTTTGTTTTCACGGCCGAATGTTACAAATGGCGCCCAATCTCTACGGGGACATAGTTTTATTCCAGATTAATATTTCATCATTGTAGCTATTACCGATTAAGTGTAGATACTTACATTACCACTTTTTTAGTACATTGTCTTAAGCATTAATCGTTGACATTAGTATATAAAAAAAAAAGAAGATTGATTTTATTCGAGATTTATACAGAATTTATTTTGAGTGGATACTGTCCCAACAAACTTATTTTATTTTTTTCATTTCTAATTACAATTATACTTATTACCTTTTTGCTTTTGTTTTCCAGTACACTTATTTGAATGTTTCTGTTGAACCGTCGCTTTCAACTTGTGTTGATACGATCTCCTTGCAATTTCATACAAATTATATGTATTTGATAATTGCATTGGTTGTATTTCGATTACATACTTTTAACTTTTTGTGTACTGTATAATAACATTGCGTTTTAACTGAGTGATTACCCGTCAGGTAGATTAGTTATTTTAGGAAAACGCAATTCGTAATGATTTTGTTTTCTTCCATTTTTTTAAATTTTTTTTTTAGTTTTTTGCAGTATTACTTATTATCGGCTCCTCACCATCTCCGTGGTATTTTCATATTAAACATAGATAACATATAAACGGTTGCAGTAGCATAAACAATTTAATTTGTTTTCTTATTATATTTTTTTTATTAGTTACCTATATATATATATATACTCGTATATGTATATATTTCTTTTGGTATTATTATTATTTATTTTTATTTTTTTTTTGGATATACTTTTATTATAGTTGGTATTTTGAATTGAATTATCTTTCACGCGGATTTTTTTTTTTGTTTTTTGTGACGGAGCGTTTGGTAACTAATTACACGATAATTGAAATCTACTTAAATAGGCCATCGGTGATTTATTTGCTAGCAGCATGGATTTAAACAATCTAGACCCCGATGAGTTCGAGGTTGAATGTTTGGCTCGAAATCTTAAAGGTACTCCTGTGAATAAGTTGGCAAATCTTAAGGTATCAATAACTAATGAACCAGTTAAAAATGATAGATTTGGTTTTGACTGCGGTCCAAGCATTGATCCAAGGAGGCGATAATCTAAATGACACACTTGAGAGGATTAAACCAACTCAACAAGAGGAGCCAGACGACTTATCGACGTCTGAAGATGAAGAGAAAATAAACCAAACCACCAAAACCACTGCAGAATCCAATACTAAGGCAGACAGAGAGGAATCGGCACTAACTTATTTATTATCAAGTACAGCCATTACCCCTGCACAGCAGTCTTCCCAATCGTTACGCAGCATTGACAAGTGGAAAATATTTTTCGACGGTGACTCGCGGGAATTGGCAGTTGAGAGATTTCTGTTTCGAGTGGAACACCAAGCTACTACTTATGGTATACCCAATTTGGACCTAGTTCATCAATTGGGCACTTTATTAAAGGGAGCCGCTTTAAATTGGTACTGGTGTCATATCGAACGTAATCCGATAGTAACATGGAAAGATTTAAAGATTGCGATAATTGAACGATTCCAGGACCGACGCACCGACCACGATATACGAAGAAATCTCGAATCAAGAAGCAAAAGTCTAATGAAAACTTTCGAACCTTTTATAACGATGTTATCGCGCTGTCATTCCAGTTTCGAGATCCCCTTCCAGACTCGGAACTTTTACATATTATTCGACGTAATATGCGATCAGGATTCCAAAATACAGTCGCAGACCAAGAGATCGCGTCAATTGGAGTCTTAGTTAGACGATGTCTAGCATTAGAAGATACGTGGAAACGCACGGGATATGAACCGGAAAAACTGTGTGCACGCAGGCACATCGAAGAAGTCGATATAGCTCAAACAGAAAATTTGTGGGAAGGTGTTGAGATCCAACCAGAAAAGCCACGTACACTCCGACACATTGAGAAAGTCAATGTTGCACAAGAAGAAGAACATGTGATGCAGGTGCATGAACTTAGCTCTCGGCAAGGTAGGGATTCTTCATCAGCTCAGACAAAAGATGTTACTTGTCAGTCAAACCGTGAGTTAAATGTAATTTGTTGGAATTGCCAAGATATAGGTCATACATTCATCGACTGTCAAAGCCCTGCTAAGATATTTTGTTTCGGCTGCGGTCGCCCGGGAATAGTAAAACCATATTGTTTTCGATGTTCGGGAAACTTATTTCCGAGGGCTCGAATGACTGGGAATCCGATACCCTCCTCTCTTCCCAAAAGCAACACGATGTCAACCAGCGTTCCAGGTTTGGTTCCGTTACCTCAGCGGAAATAAATCTCTATAAACCTATTCCCTCAATTAAACACAACATATCTTCCATACTTACAGTCACACATTCCCCCGTATCGAAATCAGATAGGGTACGTAATTATTGGCGCAGTAAACGCATTCTCCGGGCAATTGTCTCTGAGACGCGATTTGATAGTGGGGTTGACAATCGACCATATGTCAAAGTAGTTCTGGATGGACATAAGTATAAGGGCTTGCTTGAAAGTGGAGCTACCATCACTGCTTTAGGGGCAGGAAGTGAAAGTTATCTCAATAACCCACAATACAAGATTTTTAATCTTCCTACAAAAATTCAGGTGGCGTCAGGTCATAGCGAAAGAGTGTTTGGATATTTGTATGCTAATATTACATACAATGGAGTACACAAGGTGCTTTAAGTTTTTATTATTCCAAATCTGAAGCAACCTTTATACCTGGGAATTGATTTCTGGAAGGCTTTCAATATTACAATTATAGCTCCTTCCGTCTCTGAGATTGAGAATCAGGTGGTGGAACCCGAGGGTGATGAATGCTTGCGGCATGATTTAAACCCCGCTCAGATTGAACATTTGAATGCAGTTGTAGCGAAATTTCCTTCCTTTGAGCAATTCGGTTTGGGGCGTACAAATCTTGTTATTCATGATATAAACGTGAGTGATGCAAAGCCCATAAAACAACGTCATTACGCAATTTCTCCTGTGGTTCAAAAATCTCTTTATCAAGAGTTGGATCGAATGCTATCCCTAGGTGTGATTGAGGAGTCTCATAGCTCCTGGAGTTCCCCGGTGACATTGGTTCGAAAATCAAATGGCAAGGTCCGAATGTGCCTAGATGCACGAAAGCTGAACGAGGTGACGATCAGGGACGCATATCCATTGCCAAATATCGACGGACTTTTGAGCCGGCTGGATCAGACCAGATATATTTCAAGCATCGATTTGAAGGATGCGTTTTGGCAGATCCCTTTGGCTCCTGAGTCCCGCGATAAAACTGCATTCACTGTACCTGGTCGTCCCTTGTATCAGTTTACGGTCATGCCGTTCGGACTTTGTAACGCCCCACAAACGATGTGTAGGTTAATGCACCGGGTGATACCACATCAGTTACACGAGCAAGTGTTTGTCTATCTAGATGACCTCCTTATCAAATCAGGGAATTTCGACGTTCATATTCAACTTTTATCTTTGGTGTTGACGTTGTTGAAGAATGCTGGTTGAACGGTTAATTTAGGGAAAAGCAAGTTTTTGTTGAGGGAGATAAGATATTTGGGTTATGTTGTAGGAGATGGATGTTTGCGGGTGGACCAAGATAAAGTAAGTGCTATTTTATCCTTTCCTGTCCCTAACTCGGTAAAGAAGCTTCGTCGATTCCTGGGTATGTCAGGGTGGTATCGTAGATTCATATCCTCTTACGCCACTTTGGCTGTTCCACTATCGGATCTCTTAAAGAAAGAACAGAAATTTAACTGGAGCAATAAATGTCAAAGTGCGTTTGACGATTTGAAACTTGCCCTATCAACAGCACCGGTGCTGGTACATCGAAATTTTTCACGAAAATTTTACGTACAATGTGACGCTAGCTCTACTGGTGTAGGCAGCGTGTTATTTCAGATCGGTGATGATGGTGGCGAGCACCCCATCGCTTATATGTCTCAAAAACTTAACGCCGCACAGCGCAATTACTCTATCACGGAATTGGAGTGTTTTGCAGCAGTGTTGAGCGTGAAGAAGTTTAGAGCATATATCGAGGGGTGTCCGTTTACCATCATCACTGATCATGCAAGTTTGAAATGGCTCATGAGTCAAAATGACTTGTCTGGTCGATTGGCAAGGTGGTCGCTTAAATTGCAAGGATTAAAATTCGATATAGAGCATCGAAAGGGTAGTCTTAATGTGGTGGCCGATGCCTTATCACGTGCATTTATAGAATCTGTTAAACTAGGAAACGAAGAGGGTGTACTTAATGTGGATTTGGATTCCAATGGGTTTGTTGAAAATGAATATTTGCAGCTCCTTAAGAAAATCAGAGAAACTGAGTCCGAATATTCGAATATTCGTATTGTTAATGAGAGATTGTATATTAATCCCTCTTGCAATTACAATGAGGGTTTCACAGACATTCCTCGATGGAAGCTCTATGTTCCACAGACGTTAACGAAGCAACTAGTCGTCCAAGCCCACAACCCACCTTCATCTTCTCATTTTGGTGTATCAAAAACGTTGAATCGTCTGCAGCGGAATTACTTTTGGCCTCAAATGGCGAGAGATGTGAAAGATTATGTTGCAAGATGTGATATATGCAAACAGATAAAGAGTCCAAGAGTAGTCACCCAACCAATGATGGGTAAGCAAATCATTGCTGTGAGGCCAATGCAGCGATTATATATATAGATTTTTTGGGTCCCTATCCTAGGTCCAAATCTGGAAACTCATATTTGTTGGTAGTATTGGACGTGTATTCTAAATATATGTTTTTCAAACCTTTAAAACAAGCATTAGCAACTGCAGTATGTACCTTCTTAGAGAAAGACATCTTTTCAGTTTTTTCGGTACCGGAAACATTAACCTCAGATAACGCAACACAGTTTAATTCTGTTTGCCTTCAAACACTTTTAACGAAATATGGAGTTAAACATATTTTCACACCAAAATATTCACCACAGTGTAACGCATCGGAGCGCGTCAATCGTTCAATCTTGGCAGCTATCCGTGCTTATATTAAGGCGGATCATCGAACATGGGATCAACATTTGCACTCGATTTCTTCAGCACTACGTAATGTGATCCATGATGCAACCAAATTTTCACCGCATTTTCTTATGTTCGGTCAACATTTTATAGGACATGGGAATGATTACAGATTATTGCGTGAGTTGAATCTAATTGATAATGGTGAGATCGTATTGCAAAATAAGGCTAATCGGTTGAGTTTATGTCAACAGACTGTTTTATCTCATCTTGCGGAGGCTTACAAAAGAAACGCGTACTGTTATAATTTAAGAAGTCGTCAGCGAGATTTGCAAGTGGGACAAACAGTGTATGTACGCCATTTCGCATTGAGCGATGCTATCAAGAACTATTCTGCTAAGTTGGGCCGAAAATTTGTTCCAACTAAAGTGACACGGAAAATAGGCAATGTAGCTTACGAACTGGCCCGCCGGGATGGGAAATCTCTGGGCATATATGATATGAAGGATATTCGAACATAGTTATGCATATTATGTATTACGCCGTCTCGTATGGAATATGTTATACTATAGGTGTTTGTCTTGTGCCCGGCTGGATGAGACGCTCAGCGGTCGATGGGTACGTCCCCACGTTTGTAACCTTCACTCGTCCGTGAATGTTATTCATTATCACGATACTACTGTATCAAGATAATATACAGAATTCTGAGCTATTGTTTTGATTTGTTTTTTTTTGGAGGGAATTTTTTTGTTGTTGTTTACCTTAACAGTATGATTTTTTTTTGAATACGGTTTTTTTTTGACGGATTCGGAGGGGCACAGAAAGTCAGTCGAGTGGGATGTTAGCATACGGATGGTAGTGAAAAGTTTTTTTTTCTTATAAAAAAAATTAAAGTTTTGTTGAGTTGTGAAATATCGGTGGTTGGATAGAATAAAACCATTATACAGACGATACACAACTCTCTATAGTTCGATACACAACTCTCTATATAGTTCTTGAAGAACATATTTTTTTTTACGGTTTGTGTGTAAATTGAAGTCTTATTCATTTAATATTTACATGGGCTATTGAATTGATTGAGCATGCAGAATAATAACGTCTAATGTACGAGTGATGATATCTGATATTTAAAGGAATAACAGTTGAACTAAAACGCTGTTCCCGGAGTGCAGTCGCGATAAGAAAAAAAAACAAATTGTTCAATACGAAGTGGTGTTGTGCAAAAACCGATAAAGGTCGCAAGGTTAACACGTGTGCATTAATGCTGCATTTGCAGATGAATACATAAATGTAGATGCTATAACATAAATGTAGCTATACGGTTGATTTGGAAATCAATTAAATCAATTGAATTTATCATATGATTTGGGTTTGCAACGTCATTGCAATCATATGATACCGGTTACCACAACCAACAATCGAGAGTGAATTTTCCATGTTGGAGTTGGTGTTGGTTTTCTATTGTTTTATTTTTTTTTTATTACGATTTATTGGTTAAGCCTAAATAAGTTTTTTTTTATTTTTTTTTATAATATTAGTAATATTAATATTAAATTCAATTTTCATATTAATTTTTTTTTGTTCTTATATAATTGTTAGTTTTCTTTTCTAATTATCTTATTAAACTAAAGCAAATTTTTTTTTCTTTGTATGGTTTCGGGATTTTTTTTTCTTACTTTAAATATTCTAGCAGGATCGTTGCTTTTGGAAGCGCTTTCAACAAATACGATTATGCCAGGTATGTGCGTTTTTTTATTTACTATTATTAATACATTTTTTTTCATTATATTAACTTTGGTATATAAGACTATGAATTTTTTTTTTTGTTGTAATTATAAATTTGGAGTAGATTGTATTTTTTTTCTTTATAATTTAATTAGATTTGTTATAATAATTCTAATTCAACCTTCTATATTTATTGTCTTATAATGAGTGGCTAGGTAAAAAGCATAAACACGTAGAGGTGAGTAGAGTATGAGTTGAAGTCGATAATGTAATAATACATGTCATGGTATAGCTGTGCTGTATTGATGAACCACGACCAAAATAAACCTCTGATGACTGAGTTAGGTGGCACTATGACATGTATTTTTTTTTATTATTAGTTATTTAAAGTGCAGCACAGCAAAATTTTTTTTTGTAGACAGACGGCCATTTTTTTTATGATTATTAGTTTGTTTTCACGGCCGAATGTTACAAAATAATGAACAAACACACAAAAAAATTAGTAATTAGCAAAAATTACTACCAAAACGCATGTTTTGCCACCTCAACTCAATTCTTTGATATTTAAATTGTTCAAAATGTGGGTAAAATGCACAATTTCACCCCACGCAATATAGAAATGCACGTACAAATTTAAAATTTGGATCGAAATAACGGTTAATAGACAAGTTTACACAAAAATTGTCCGTTAAACCATTATTTCGAACAAAATATTAAAACGGTCTTTTCTACCCACAATTTGGACAATTCAAATATTAAAAAAAAATTCGTGCTGACAAAACACACGCTTTGGTAGTAATTTTTGCTTATTTATATATTTTTGTGTTTTTATTCATTATTTGTCCATTTGAACGTCATTTTGAACAATAAATACAAAAATTCTGCTAATGTGTGTTTTATCACCACAACTTAATTGTTTCATATTAAAATTGTTGAAAATGTCGGTTAAATGGAGAATTTCAGCCAAAATCACATTTAATTGCACTTAAAAATAAAATATTTGGTTCAAAATAACACAAAAAAATATTATTAAGCAAAAATTAATACCAAAGCGTTTGTTTTGTCACCACAATTAAATTTTTTTTATATATAAATTGTTCAAAATGTGAGTAAAATGCACAATTTTACTCCACGCATTATAAAAATGCACGTTTACCTTTTTTAATGTTGGTCGAAATAACAGTCAATAGACAATGTGATCAATGTGGCAATAGACAATAGATATGTGGTCATAAAACACACGCTTTGGTAGTCATTATTGCTAATTTATATTAATTTTGTATGTTTAATCATTATTTGCCCATTTGAACGTCATTTTGAACAATTAATACCAAAATTTTACCAAAGTTAATTTTATCATCACAACTCAATTGTTTCATATTTAAATTTTTCGAAATGTCAGGTTAATGGAAAATTTTACCCGAATGACATTAAATTGCACTAAAAAATTAAATTTATTTATAATATATTTTTTAATTGGTGTTTACATTCATTATTTGTCCATTTGAACGTTATTTTGAACAATTAATACCAAAATTCTACCAAAGTTTTTTTTTCACCACAACTCAATTGTTTGATATTGAAATTGTTCAAAATGTCGGTTAAATGGAGAATTTCACCCCAAATGACATTCAATTGCACTTTAAAATCAAATATTTGGTTTAAAATCACACAAAAAAAATATCAATTAGCAAAAATTACTACCAAAGCGTGTGTTTTGTCACCACAATTTACTTTTTTGATATTTTAATTGTTCAAAATGTGCGTCAAATGCACAATTTAACCCCATGCAATATAAACATGCTGGTTAAAATTTAAAATTTGGTTCGAAATAATGGTTATTAGACAAGTTTTCACAAAACTTGTGTATTTTACCGTTAATTCGGACATAATATTAAATTTTTACGTACATTTTTATGTTTCGTGAGGTTATTTTGTCCATGTTACCCAAATTATAAACAATTGGAATAAACACAAATAGATTTGTGGTGATACAACACACGCTCTGGTAGTAATTATTGCTTATTTATATTATTTTTGTATTAAAAGCATTATTTGTCCATTTTAACGTCATTTCGAACAAATAATACCAAAATTTTACCAAAGTTAATTTATCACCACAACTCATTTTTTTCATATTTTCATTGTTCAAAATGTCAGGTAAATTTTGTTTAGATTTTGGTACATATAGTTCAAAATGACGTTCAAATAGACCAATAATGAACAAAAACACAAAAAAAAATATTAATTTGCAAAAATTACTACTAAAGCGTGTGTTTTGTCACCACAACTCAATTTTTTGATATTTTAGTTGTTCGAAATGTGGGTAAAATGCACAATTTAACCCCACGCAATATAAAAATGCACGTACAAATTTAAAATTTGGTTCGAAATAATGGTGATTAGACAAGTTTTTACAAATCTTGTCTGTTTTACCGTTATTTCGAACATAATATTAAATGTTTACGTGCATTTTTATGTTGCGCGGGGTACAATGGCCAAGTTTACCCACATTTTGGACTATTGAAATATAAAAAAATTGAGTTTTGGTGATAAAACACACGCTTTGGTAGTAATTCTTGCTTATTTATATTTTTTTTTGTCTTTTTATTCATTATTTGTTCATTTTAACGTCATTTTGAACAATCAGTACCAAAATTCTACCAAAATGTGTTTTATCACAACAATATAATTGTTTTATTTTGAAAATGTTCAAAATGTCGGTTTAATTGTGGTGGTGTGGCGATTCACTACCACGCTTTTTAATTGGGAATCAATTTTCGGAATGTTTTAATTAAACATTCTATTTCGACTATCAACTTAATTCTTAGCTTTATTTAGTATAGTCTTTTCTTATATTCTATGTTCAACGTCGTTTCATAAAAATGCGATCGTTGAACTATTATTGCTACGTTAACATTTTTGCTTATGATATTTTTTTATATAACTACTTTAATTTTTTGTAATATGAAATCTTCTTTATATAACTTTGTTGCAATATAAAGTATATGCTTATTGCCACGAAGTAATATATATTTTATGTGGGCTGAGCGCATGTAACAGGGTAACACTACAAAATGGAGATTTTCACCCCAAATGACATTAAATTGCACTTAAAAATTATAGATTTGGTTCAAAATAACACAAAAAATATAAATAAATAAAAATTACTACCAAAGCGTGTGTTTTGTCACCAAAATTCAATTTTTTGTCATTCGAATTGTTGTTAATGTGGGTAAAATGCACAATTTAACTCCACGCAATATAAAATGCATGTTTTAATAAAAAATTTTGTTCAAAATAACGGTAAATAGACAAGTTTAAACCAAAATTGTGTATGTAACCGCTATTTCGAAAAAAATATTAAATTTTAATAAAATTTCAATTTATGAAATTAAAAAGTTGGTTCAAAATAACGGTTTAAACGACAAGTTTTGTGTCAACTTGTCTATTTACCTCTATTATTACTTATTTTTTAGAAAAACATACACTATAGCCTTTTTTTTATATATATTTTTTTATTTATTTAATTAATTTTAAATGTATGATATTTCGCCTCAATGGCATTTTCAAATACATAAACTGAACCTTATTACTAATTGGAAGAAGAAAAAAATAATGTTTTAGATATTAAATTATTTAACACGGGACTAAATTTTAAGAAAACACAAACCACAGATTCAAATTTAAAAACACAAGTAAACTGGATTCAGACCAACACACAAGCAGAAGAGAATTTCTTGAATCAGCTAATATATTTTTAAATGACCACAAAACTATCAATTTTAAAACTGACACACAGAACATCAACAGTAATTACAAACACTAACTAAACACATTCAAAATAGCTTAAAACAGAAAGTCATAATTTGAACTGGTAATCGTGAAGATCCAAAAGTAATAACAATAAAAATTAAAAAAATTTTTTTTTTTTTGACAGTGACTAATCAAGCAACCGTATATACTTTTAAGTTTAGTTTTAATTGTATGTTTAAAACATGGAAAACATCTTGTGATGACATCTCTCATATAAAGATCACTTGATTATATCTACTGTCTGGTAGATGTCACCATAAGTTCTTTCTTTCTTTTTTTCTCCAAAATTGAATATATCTAATTATTAAGGTTAATTCCCAAATTAATTTGTATTCAAATCAAATGATTATAATTTTTGTTACTTATATACCTAAAGATTTTTTGGCAGATTATTGCATGAAATACATAGGCATAAACCATATACTGGATTTACAACCCGATATAGTTACCATAGATAAAATAAAGTATTATTTTGTGAACGCTAACGAAGACACAGCCAAATTTAATTGATTTTAATTAGTTAAATATTTATTTTTAAGACAAATGTTCATTAATATGATAATTTTAACTAAAAATTATGTGTTTAATTATTTTAAATTAAAAATAAGTGCTAAAATAATTGTATATATGTTCTTTTTGTAAAATATGTTCTTAAAATATTGTCAAAATTTTCTTAAAATTTAGTGCCGTGTAAATAATTTAATATCTAAAACATTATTTTCGAAATATCATACATTTAAAATTAAATAAATAAATAATAAAAATATATATAAAAAATAAGGCTATAGTGTGCGTTTTTATAAAAAATAAGTAATAATAGAAGAGAAAAAGTAGCCATTTTATAACCAACAATCGATTACTTGTCTATTTACCGTTATTTCGATTAAAATATTTAGTTTTGAGGTGCAATTATATGTCATTTGTTGTGAAATTCTCCATTTTACCATTATTTTGTTAAGATTTTGGTACATATCGTTTAAAATGACGTTCAAATGGACAAATAATGAACAAAAAACACAAAATAATATTAATTAGCAAAAATTACACCTAAAACATGTGTTTTGTCACCACATCTCAATTTTTTGATATTAAATTGTTCAAAATGTGGGTTAAATGCACAATTTAGCCCCATGCAATAAAAAAATGCACGAAAAATTTAAAATTTGGTTCGAAATAACGGTAAATAGACAAGTTTACACAAAACTTGTCTGTTAAACCGTTATTTCGAACAAAATATTTAATGTTTACGTGCATTTTTATGTTGCGCGGGGTAAAATGGTCCATTTTACCCAAATTTTGGACAATATAAATATATAAAAATTTAGTTGTGGTAATAAAACACATGCTTTTGTAGTAATTTTTGCTTGTTTAAATTTTTTTGTGCTTTTATACATTATTTGTCCATTTGAACGTCATTTTGAACAAAGGGTACCAAAAATCTACCAAAATGTGTTTTATCACCACAACTCAATTGTTTCATATTGAAATTGTTCAAAATGTCGGTAAATGGAGAACTTAAGCCCAAATGACAATAAATTGCACTTAAAAACCTATATTTTGTTCAAAAAAACTGTAAAAACGACAAGTTTTGTGTCAACTTGTCTATTTTACCGTTATTTCGATTAAAATATAAAATTTTTAGGTGGAATTTAATATTGTTTGGGGTATTATTCTCCATTTACCCATTATTTTGTTAAGAATTTGGTACATATCGTTCAAAATGACGTTTAAATGGACAAATAATAAACAAAAACACAAACAAATATTAATTAGAAAAATTATTACTAAAGCATGTGTTTTGTCACAACAACTCAATTTTTTGATATCTAAATTGTTCAAAATGTTGGTTAAAAGCATAATTTAACTCCACGCAATATAAAAATGCACGTAAAAATTTAAAATTTGGTTCGAAATAACGGTAAATAGACAAGTTCACACAAAACTTGTCTGTTTTACCGTTATTTCGAACCAATTATTAAATTTTAACGTGCATTTTTATGATGCGCGGGGTTAAATGGTCCATTTTACCCACATTTTGGACAATTGAAATATAAAAAAATTGAGTTGTGGTGATAAAACACAGACTTTGGTAGTAATTTTTGCTAATTTATATTTTTTTTGTGTCTTTATTCATTATTTGCCCATTTGCACGTCATTTTGAACAATTTGTACCATATTTCGACCAAAGTGTGTTTTATCACCACAACTCAATTTTTGCATATTGCAATTGTTCAAAATGTGGGCTAAACGGAGAATTTCACTCCAAATGACATTAAGTTGCACTTAAAAATTAAATAATTGGTTCAAAATAACACAAAAAAAATATTAATAAGCAAAAATTACTACCAAAGCGTGTGTTGTGTCACCACAGTTCAATTTTTTCATAATTAAATTGTTGTAAATGTGGGTAAAATGCACAATTGAACTCCACGCAATATCAAAATGCAAGTACAAATTTTAAATTTTGTTCGAAATAACAATAAATAGACAAGTAAAAACAGAATTTGTCTATTTTACCGTTATTTCGAACAGAATATTTAATATAAACGTGCATTTTTATGTTGCGTGGAAGTAAATTGTCCATTTTACCCAAATTTTGAACAATAAGAATATACATAAATAGATTTGTGGTGATAAAACACAAGCTTTGGTGGTAATTTTTGCCAATTTATATTATTTTTGTATTTTTATTCAATATTTCTCCATTTGAACGAGATTTGTAACAAGTAGTACCAAAATTCTACAAAAGTTAATTTTATCCCCACAGTTCAACTGTTTGATATTTAAATTGTTCAAAATGTCGGTTAAATGGAGAATTTCACCCCAAATGACATCCAATTGAACTTTAAAATGAAAAATTTGGTTCAAAACAACGTCTATAATGACAAGTGTTGTGTCAACTTGTCTATTTACCGTTATATAGTTTAAAATATTTAATTTAAAGGTGCAATTTCTAATCATTTGGGGTGAAATTCTCCATTTACCCATTATTTTGTTAAGATTTTGGTACATGTAGTTCAAAATGACATTCAAATGGACAAATAATGAACAAACACACAAAAAAATTATTAATTAGCAAAAATTACACCTAAAGCGTGTGTTTTGTCACCCCATCTGAATTTTGTGATATTTAAATTGTTCAAAATGTGGGTAAAATGCACAATTTAACCCCGCGCAATATAGAAATGCACGTAAAAATTTAAAATTTGGTTCGAAATAACGGTTAATAGACAAATCTACACTTAACTTGTCTGTCTTACCATTATTTCGAACAAAATATTAAATTTTAAAGTGAATTAATTTATTGTGCGGGGCAAAATGGTCTATTCTACCCTTATTTTGGACAATTCAAAAATAAAAAAAATTCGTGCTGACAAAACACACGCTTTCGAAGTAATTTTTGCTTATTTTTATATTTTTGTGTTTTTATTCATTATTTGTCCATTTTAACGTCATTTCGAACAAATAATACCAAAATTTTACCAAAGTTAATTTATCACCACAACTCAATGGTTTCATATTTTCATTGCTCAAAACGTCAGGTAAATTTTGTTTAGATTTTTGTACATATAGTTCAAAATGACGTTCAAATAGACCAATAATAAACAAAAACACAAAAAAAATATTAATTTGCAAAAATTACTACTAAAGCATGTGTTTTGTCACCACAACTCATTTTTTTGATATTTTAATTGTTCAAAATGTGGGTCAAATGCACAATTTACCCCATGCAATAAAAACATGCTGGTTAAAATTTAAAATTTGGTTCGAGATAATGGTTATTAGACAAGTTTTTACAAAACTTGTCTGTTTTACCGTTATTTCGAACAAAATATTAAATGTTTACGTGCATTTTTATGTTGCGCGGGGTTAAGTGGTCTCGTTAACCCACATTTTGGACAATTGAAATATAAAAAAATTGAGTTTTGGTGATAAAAGACACGCTTTGGTAGTAATTCTTGCTTATTTATATTTTTTTTTTGTCTTTTTATTCATTATTTGTTCATTTTAACGTCATTTTGAACAATTAGTACCAAAATTCTACCAAAATGTGTTTTATCACAACAACATAATTGTTTTATATTGAAATTGTTCAAAATGTCGGTTTAATTGTGGTGGTGTGACGATTTACTACCACGCTTTTTACTTGGGAATCAATTTTCGGAATGTTTTAATAAAACATTCTATCTCGACTATCAACTTTATTCTTACCTTTATTTAGTATAGTCTTTTCTTATATTCTATGTTCAACGTCGTTTCATAAAAATGCGATCGTTGAACTATTATTGCTACGTTAACATTTTTGCTTATGATATTTTTTTATATAACTACTTTAATTTTTTGTAATACGAAATCTTCTTTATATAACTTTGTTGCAATATAAAGTATTTGCTTATTGCCACGAAGTAATATATATTTTATGTGGGCTGAGCGCGTGTAATAGGGTAACACTACAAAATGGAGATTTTCACCCCAAATGACATTAAATTGCACTTAAAAATTATAGATTTGGTTCAAAATAACACAAAAAATATAAATAAGTAAAAATTACTACCAAAGCGTGTGTTTTGTCACCAAAATTCAATTTTTTGTCATTCGAATTGTTAAAAATGTGGGTAAAATGCCCAATTTAACCCCACGCAATATAAAATGCATGTTTAAATTAAAAATTCTGTTCAAAATAACGGTAAATAGACAACTTTAAACCAAAATTGTGTATTTAACCGTTATTTCGAAAAAAATATTAAATTTTAATAAAATTTTAGTTTATGAAATTAAAAAGTTGGTTCAAAATAACGGTTTAAACGACAAGTTTTATGTCAACTTGTCTATTTACCTCTATTATTACTTATTTTTTATAAAAACGCACACTATAGCCTTTTTTTTATATATATTTTTTTATTTATTTAATTAATTCTTAATGTATGATATTTCGCCTCAATGGCATTTTCAAATACATAAACTGAACCTTATTACTAATTGGAAGAAGAAAAAAATAATGTTTTAGATATTAAATTATTTAACACGGGACTAAATTTTAAGAAAACACAAACCACAGATTCAAATTTAAAAACACAAGTAAACTGGATTCAGACCAACACACAAGCAGAAGAGAATTTCTTGAATCAGCTAATATATTTTTAAATGACCACAAAACTATCAATTTTAAAACTGACACACAGTACATTAACAGTAATTACAAACACTTACTAAACACATTCAAAATAGCTTAAAACAGAAAGTCATAATTTGAACTGGTAATCGTGAAGATCCAAAAGTAATAACAATAAAAATTAAAAAAATTTTTTTTTTTGACAGTGACTAATCAAGCAACCGTATATACTTATAAGTTTAGTTTTAATTGTATGTTTAATACATGGAAAATATCTTGTGATGACATCTATCATATAAAGATCACTTGATTATATCTACTGTCTGGTAGATGTCACCAAAGTTCTTTCTTTCTTTTTTTCTCCAAAATTGAATATATCTAATTATTAAGGTTAATTCCCAAATTAATTTGTATTCAAATCAAATGATTATAATTTTTGTTACTTATATACCTAAAGATTTTTTGGCAGATTATTGCATGAAATACATAGGCATAAACCATATACTGGATTTACAACCCGATATAGTTACCATAGATAAAATAAAGTATTATTTTGTGAACGCTAACGAAGACACAGCCAAATTAAATTGATTTTAATTAGTAAAATATTTATTTTAAAGACAAATGTTCATTAATATGATAATTTTAACTAAAAATTATGTGTTTAATTATTTTAAATTAAAAATAAGTGCTAAAATAATTGTATATATGTTCTTTTTGTAAAATATGTTCTTAAAATATTGTCAAAATTTTCTTAAAATTTAGAACCGTGTTAAATAATTTAATATCTTAAACCTTATTTTTTTCTTCTTCCAATTAGTAATAAGGTTCAGTTTATGAATTTGAAAATGCCATTGAGGCGAAATATCATACATTTAAAATTAATTAAATAAATAAAAAAATATATATAAAAAATAAGGCTAAAGTGTGCGTTTTTATAAAAAATAAGTAATAATAGAAGAGAAAAAGTAGCCATTTTATAACCAACAATCGATTACTTGTCTATTTACCGTTATTTCGATTAAAATATTTAGTTTTGAGGTGCAATTATATGTCATTTGTTGTGAAATTCTCCATTTTACCATTATTTTGTTAAGATTTTGGTACTTATCGTTTAAAATGACGTTCAAATGGACAAATAATGAACAAAAAACACAAAATAATATTAATTAGCAAAAATTACACCTAAAACATGTGTTTTGTCACCACATCTCAATTTTGTGATATTAAATTGTTCAAAATGTGGGTAAAATGCACAATTTAACCCCATGTAATAAAAAAATGCACGTAAAAATTAAAAATTTGGTTCGAAATAACGGTAAATAGACAAGTTTACACAAAACTTGTCTGTTTAACCGTTATTTCGAACAAAATATTTAATGTTTACGTGCATTTTTATGTTGCGCGGGGTAAAATGGTCCATTTTACCCAAATTTTGGACAATTGAAATATAAAAAAATTTAGGTGTGGAATTAAAACACACGCTTTTGTAGTAATTTTTGCTTGTTTAAATTTTTTTGTGTTTTTATTCATAATTTGTCTATTTGAACGTCATTTTGAACAAAGGGTACCAAAATTCTACCAAAATGTGTTTTATCACCACAACTCAATTGTTTCATATTGAAATTGTTCAAAATGTCGGTAAATGGAGAACTTAAGCCCGAATGACAATAAATTGCACTTAAAAACCTATATTTTGTTCAAAATAACTGTAAAAACGACAAGTTTTGTGTCAACTTGTCTATTTTACCGTTATTTCGATTAAAATATAAAATTTTTAAGGTGGAATTGAATATCGTTTGGGGTATTATTCTCCATTTACCCATTATTTTGTTAAGAATTTGGTACATTTCGTTCAAAATTACGTTTAAATGGACAAATAATGAACAAAAACACAAACAAATATTAATTAGAAAAATTACTACTAAAGCATGTGTTTTGTCACAACAACTCAAGTTTTTGATATCTTAATGGTTCAAAATGTTGGTTAAAAGCATAATTTTACTCCACGCAATATAAAAATGTACGTCAAAATTTAAAATTTGGTTCGAAATAACGGTAAATAGACAAGTTCACACAAAACTTGTCTGTGTTACCGTTATTTCGAACCAATTATTAAATTTTTACGTGCAATTTTATGATGCGCGGGGTTAAATGGTCCATTTTACCCACATTTTGGACAATTGAAATATAAAAAAATTGAGTTGTGGTGATAAAACACACACTTTGGTAGTAATTTTTGCTAATTTATATTTTTTTTGTGTCTTTATTCATTATTTGCCCATTTGAACGTCATTTTGAACAATTTGTTCCATATTTCGACCAAAGTGTGTTTTATCACCTCAACTCAATTGTTGCATATTGAAATTGTTCAATATGTTGGCTAAATGGAGAATTTCACTCCAAATGACATTAAGTTGCACTTAAAAATTAAATATTTTGTTCAAAATAACACAAAAAAATATTAATAAGCAAAAATTACTACCAAAGCGTGTGTTGTGTCACCACAGTTCAATTTTTTCATAAGTAAATTGTTGTAAATGTGGGTAAAATGCACAATTGAACTCCACGCAATATCAAAATGCAAGTACAAATTTTAAATTTTGTTCGAAATAACAATAAATAGACAAGTAAAAACAGAAGTGGTCTATTTTACCGTTATTTCGAACAAAATATTTAATATAAACGTGCATTTTTATGTTGCGTGGGGGTAAATTGTCCATTTTACCCAAATTTTGAACAATTAGAATATACATAAATAGATTTGTGGTGATAAAACACACACTTTGGTAGTAATTTTTGCCAATTTATATTATTTTTGTATTTTTATTCAATATTTGTCCCTTTGAACGAAATTTTAAACAATTAGTACCAAAATTCTTCAAAAGTTAATTGTATCCCCACAGTTCAACTGTTTGATATTTAAATTGTTCAAAATGTCGGTTATATGGAGAATTTCACCCCTAATGACATCCAATTGAACTTTAAATTGAAAAATTTGGTTCAAAATAACGTTTATAATGACGAGTGTTGTGTCAACTTGTCTATTTACCGTTATATAGTTTAAATATTTAATTTAAAGGTGCAATTTCTAATCATTTGGGGTGAAATTCTCCATTTACCCATTATTTTGTTAAGATTTTGGTATATGTAGTTAAAAATGACATTCAAATGGACAAATAATGAACAAACACACAAAAAAATTATTAATTAGCAAAAATTACACCTAAAGCGTGTGTTTGGTCACCCCATCTGAATTTTGTGATATTTAAATTGTTCAAAATGTGGGTTTAATGGACAATTAAACCCCACGCAATATAGAAATGCACGTAAAAATTTAAAATTTGGATCGAAATAACGGTTAATAGACAAATCTACACTTAATTTGTCTGTCTTACCATTATTTCGAACAAAATATTAAATTTTAAAGTGAATTAATTTATTGCGCGGGGTAAAACGGTCTATTCTACCCACATTTTGGAAAATTCAAATATAAAAAAAAAATTTGTGCTGACAAAACACACGCTTTGGAAGTAATTTTTGCTTATTTATATATTTTTGTGTTTTTATTCATTATTTGTCCATTTGAACGTCATTTTGAACAATAAATACAAAAATTCTGCCAATGTGTGTTTTTTCACCACAACTCAATTGTTTTATATTAAAATTGTTGAAAATGTCAGTTAAATGGAGAATTTCAGCCCAAATTACATTAAATTGCACTTAAAAATAAAATATTTGGTTCAAAATAACACAAAAAAATATTATTAAGCAAAAATCACTACCAAAGCGTTTGTTTTGTCACCACAATTCAATTTTTTTATTTATAAATTGTTCAAAATGTGGGTTTAATGGACAATGAAACCCCACGCAATATAAAAATGCACGTAAACATTTTTAAATGTTGGTCGAAATAACAGTCAATAGACAAGTTTAAACAAAACTTGACTATTATTCCGTTATTTCGAACAAAGTATTAAATTTTAACGTGCAGTTTTATGTTGCGTGGGGTTATATTGTCCATTTTAATTAAATTTTGAACAATTGAAATATACACAAATAGATTTGTGGTCATAAAACACACGCTTTGGTAGTCATTATTGCTAATTTATATTATTTTTGTATTTTAAATCATTATTTGCCCATTTGAACGTCTTTTGAACAATTAATACCAAAATTCTACCAAAGTTTTTTTTTTCACCACAACTCAATTTTTTTATATTGAAATTGATCAAAATGTCGGTTTAATGGAGAACTTCACCCCAAATGACATTCAATTGCACTTTAAAATTTAACCTTTGGTTCAGAATCACACAAATAAAATATAAATTAGCAAAAAGTACTACCAAAGCGTGTGTTTTGTCACCACAATTAAATTTTTTGATATTTTAATTGTTCAAAATGTGGGAAAAATGCACAATTTAACCCCACGCAATATAAACAGGCTGCTTAAAATTTTATATTTGGTTCGAAATAATGGTTATTAGACAAGTTTTCAAAAAACTTGTGTATTTTACCGTTATTTCGGACAAAATATTAAATTTTTACGTGCATTTTTATGTTTCGTGGGGTTATATTGTCCATTTAACCCAAATTTTAAACAATTGGAATAAACACAAATAGATTTATGGTAAAACAACACACGCTTTGGTAGTAATTATTGCTAATTTATATTATTTTTGTATTTTAAATCATTATCTGTCCATTTGAACGTCATTTTGAACAATTAATACCAACATTTTACCAAAGTTTATTTTATCACCACAACTCAATGGTTTCATATTTAAATTGTTTACAATGAAAGGTTTATAGAAAATTCTACAGTAAATTGCACTTAAAAATTAAATATTTGGTTCAAAATATTGGTTAAAACGTAAAGTTTTGGGTCAACTGGTCTAATCACCGTTATTTCGATAAAAATATTTAATTTTGAGGTGCAATTTTATGTCATTTGTGGTGAAATTCTCCATTTTATTATTATTCTGTTAAGATTTTGGTACATTTCGTTCAAAATGACGTTCAAATGGACAAATAATGAACAAAAACACAAAAAAATATTAATTAGCAAAAATTACACATAAAACGTGTGTTTTGTGACCACAACTTAATTTTTTGATATTTTAATTGTTCAAAATGTGGGTAAAATGCACAATTTAACCCCACGCAATATAAAAATGCACGTAAAAATTTAAAATTTGGTTCGAAATAACGGCAAATAGACAAGTTTACACAAAACTTGTCGGTTTTACCGTTATTTCGAACAAAATATTAAATGTTTACATGTATTTTTATGTTGCGCGGGTTTGATTGGTCTCGTAACCCACATTTTGGACAACTGTAATATATAAAAATAGAGTTGTGGTGATAAAACACACCGCTTTGGTAGTAATTTTTGCTTATTTATATTTTTTGTGTTTTTATACATTATTTGTCCATTTGAACGTCATTTTAAACAATTAATACTTAAATTCTACTAAAATGTGTTCTACCACCACAACTTAATTGTTTCATATTGAAATTGTTCAAAATGTCAGTAAAATGGAGAATTTCAACCCAAATGACATTAAATTGCACTTAAAAATAAAATATTTGGTTCAAAATAACACAAAAAAAATTAAAATTAGCAAAATTTACCACCAAAGCGTTTGTTTTGTCACCACAATTAAATTTTTGATATTTAAATTGTTCGAATTGTGGATAAAATGCACAATTTAACCCGACGAAACATACAAATGCACGAACAATTTTAAATTTGGTTCGAAATAACAATAAATAGACAAGTTAACACAAAACTTGACTGTTTTACCGTTATTCCAAACAAAAAATTAAATTTTAACGTGCATTTGTTTGTTGCGCGCGGTTAAATGGTCCATTTTACCCACATTTTGGACAATTGAAATAAAAAAAAATTGAAAAGTGGTGATAAAACACACGCTTTGGTAGTAATTTTTGCTAATTTATATTTTTTTTGTGTTTTATTCATTATTCGTCCATTTGAACGTCATTTTGAACAATTAATACCAACATTTTACCAAAGTTTATTTTATCACCACAACTCAATGGTTTCATATTAAAATTGTTCAAAATGTCAGGTTAATGTTAAAACGACAAGTTTTGGGTCAACTGGTCTATTTACCGTTATTTCGATAAAAATATTTAATTTTGAGGTGCAATTTTATGTCATTCGTGGTAAAATTCTCCATTTTAACATTATTTTGTTAAGATTTTGGTACATATCGTTCACAATGACGTTCAAATGGACCAATAATGAACAAAAACACAAAATAATATAAATTAGCGAAAATTACACCTAAAGCGTGTGTTTTGTCACCACAACACAATTTTTTGATATTAAAATTGTTCAAAATGTGGGTAAAATGCACAATTTAACCCCACGCAATATAAAAATTCTCGTAAAAATTTAAAATTTGGTTCGAAATAACGGTAAATAGACAAGTTTACACAAAACTTGTCTGTTTTACCGTTATTTCGAACAAAATATTAAATGTTTATGTGCATTTTTATGTTGCGTGGGGTTAAGTGGTCTCGTTAACCCACATTTTGGACAATTGAAATATCAAAAAATTGAGTTGTGTGTGATAAAACACACCGCTTTGGTAGTAATTTTTGCTTGTTTAGATTTTTTTGTGTTTTTATTCATTATTTGTCCATTTGAACGTCATTTTGAACAGTAAGTACCAAAATTCTACCAAAATGTGTTTCATCACCACAATTTAATTGTTTTATATTGAAATTGTTCAAAATGTCGGTTTAATTGTGGTGGTGTGGCGATTTACTACCACGCTTTTTACTTGGGAATCAATCTTGGGAATGTTTTAATAAAACATTCTATCTCGACTATCAACAAAATGTTTACCTTTATTTAGTATAGTCTTTTTTTATATTCTATGTTCAACGTCGTTATATAAAAATGCGATCGTTGAACTATTTTCGCTACGTTAACATTCCTGCTTATGATATTTTTTCATATTACTACTTTAATTTTATGTAATATGAAATCTTCTTTATATAACTTTGTTGCAATATAAAGTATATGCTTATTGCCACGAAGTTATATATATTTAATGTGGGCTGAGCGCGTGTTACAGGGTAACACTACAAAATGGAAAATTTCACCCCAAATGACATTAAATTCCACTTGAAAATTATATATTTGGTTCAAACTAACACAAAAAAAATATTAATAAGTAAAAATTACTACCAAAGCGTGTGTTTTGTCACCAAATTTCCATTTGTTGTTATTCGAATTGTTAAAAATGTGGGTAAAATGCACCCAAATTTTAAACAATTCGCAATATAAAATGCTTGTTTAAATTTAAAATTTTGTTCGAAATAACGGTAAATAGACAAGGTTAAACCAAACTTGTCTATTTTACCGTTATTTCGAATAAAATATTAAATTTTTAAAAAAATTTTATTTATAAAATTAAATAGTTCGTTCAAAGTAACGGTAAAAACGACAAATTTTGTGTCAACTTGTCTATTTACCGTTATTTCGATAAAAATATTTAGTTTTTAATGGCAATTTTATGTCATTTGTGGTGAAATTCTCCATTTAACCATTATTTTGTTAAGATTTTGGTATATATCGTTCAAAATGGCGCTCTAATGGACAAATAATAAACAAAAACACAAAAAAAATATTATTCAGCAAAAATTACACCTTACTTATGGTTTGTCACCATAACTCACTTTTTTGAAATCAAAATGGTTCATAATGTGAGTACAATGCACAACTTAACCCCACGCAATATAAAAATGCACGTAAAAATTTAAAATTTGGTTCGAAATAACGGCAAATAGACAAGTTTACACAAAACTTGTCTGTTTTACCGTTATTTCAAACAAAATATTAAATGTTTACGCGCATTTTTATGTTGCGCGGGTTTAAGTGGTCTCGTTAACCCACATTTTGGACAATTGAAATATATAAAAATTGAGTTGTGGTGATAAAACACACCGCTTTGGTAGTAATTTTTGCTTATTTATATTTTTTGTGTTTTTATACATTATTTGTCCATTTGAACGTCATTTCAAACAATTAATACCAAAATTCTACCAAAATGTGTTTTACCACCACAACTCAATTGTTTTATATTGAAATGGTTCAAAATGTCAGTAAATTGGAGAATTGCAACCCAAATGACATTAAATTGCACTTTTTTTTTTTTTTTTTTCAACCTTTTTTACAGGGCATTATTGGCCCGTACCGTGTCAACAATTTGAATCCATCGGTTTCGATCACGAGCCAGCTCTTCAAACCGTTGTAGGCAGTTTGAAGATGCCAGATCGCTCTCTACGCCGTGGAGCCATCGTCGCCGACAGCGACCTCTTCGCTTACCGAAAGGCGGTTCTACCTTATAGGTTCGATGTATCATTCGGTTCGGATCAGCACGCAGAACGTGTCCGAGCCAGCGTACTCGCTGTCCTTTAATTTCATGCACGATATCAGGAATTTGCATTAAATTCCTGATCTCGTGATTGAAAAGAACTCGGTAAGTGCCATCGACGTCGCGTTTTGGACCATATATCACACGCATGATTCTTCTCTCGAATGTTAGAAGCCATCTTTCGTACTCATCCGTCAAGGTCCAACTCTCACATCCATACATGACAACGGGTTTGATCAACACTCTGTACAGTTTCAGCTTATCCGTATTTGCAAGATATTTTGATTTTAGCAGTGGACGTAGAGGATACAAAGCCCGATTGCCAGCGGCAAGGCGGACCTTGATATCCTCGCCCACACTATTATCGTGAGTGATGAGAGATCCAAGATACTTGAATCTCATCACTACTTCAAACGTGTGGTTAGCACTACTGAAATCAATTGCGTCTTGGTCTCTAAAACCCGAGATTAGATATTTGGTTTTTGACTCGTTGATTTTGAGACCAACAGAAGATGAACACTGTTCCAGTGGATCAAGTATCTCTTTCACTCCGTTGCCATTTAATCCAATCACACAGATATCATCTGCATAAGCAAGAAGTTGATTGGATTGTCGGAATAAGATGTTGTCCTTAGGTGTTTCACTTTTACGAAGGATGTATTCCAACATGAGATTAAAAAGTATCGGGGACAGCGCATCTCCTTGTCGAACACCGGAAGAAATTGCAAAAATTCTCGATAGCCTGTTCTCAACTTTGACACAGCATTGTGACTGCGTTACGGTCATTTTACACAGATGTACATATTTTTTCGGTATTCCTTAATATTCAAGCGCACACCATAATCTCTCTCGATTGATCGAGTCATAGGCTTGCTTGAAATCTAGGAATACCTGATGAACATCGCGAGATGTTTCATAGTTCTTGGAAAGAATCATCCGTAGCGAAAAAACTTGAACAGTGACTGACCGATTTGGACGGAATCCTCCTTGGTAGTCACCGACAATTTCCTCCACTAGAGGAGTAATTCTTCCCAAGATAATGTATGACAGTAACTTATATGCTGTGCAAAGGAGAGCTATACCGCGATAATTTTCACATTTCAAGCGATCGCCTTTCTTGAAAATTGGGTATAACGGGCCACTTTCCATTCTTCGGACATAACTTCATTTCACCATACCAATCGAACAAGGTCGAAAAGACAGTTCCACAAAGTTAGCCCTCCGAATATCAAGAGCTCTGAATTAATACAATCAACTCCTGGTGAACGATTTTTCTTTAATTTCTGCATGGCCATTGTGAATTCCTCATAGGATGGATCCTCAATGAACATCTCCGCGGTCTGTATTTGAGGGTATCCAAACACAGCTTGTGATACATGTGGAACCTTAAGTAAATCAGAGAAGTGTTCACGCCATGTATCGAGTACCGCATCGACGTTAACACAGAGGTTTCTTTCCTGGTCCCGAATGACAGTTGACCGAGATCTTAAGGTATGGTGCAATTCGGTGATTCCTTTAAGGAAACCACGCGAATTGTGCTCATTGCTGAGTTGTTGGACTCTTAAGACCTTGGCCTTCCACCATTCTCGCTTCTTCAGTCTACAAATGCGTTTAGCTGTCCTCCTAGCAAGAACTGCTTTGTTTTTCCTTGCGATTGTAAACCGAGTCTGCGCTTCATTATAGGCTATATTTCGTTGCTCAACAGCAAGACGACACTCCTCATCAAACCAATCATTTTTGGGCTTAGTTTTCACTATACCGAGAGTGTGCTGGGCAGCATCGACAACCGAGGTTTTCAATACTTCCCAGACACTGTTCACATCATCAGATTGGTAATTGGATTGTATAATGCTATTGCTGACAAGATCTTGATATTTTCGTTGCGTTTCTTCATTTATCAGACCTTCACAGGAGAATCGCGTTGTATATTCTCCTGTCCTCCCTGACTTGTACGAAAATTTCCATCGTAGCTTTGCAGCAACCATAAAATGGTCACTGCTTACGAATTTTGTTGACGACCGATACGATCTCACATCTTGGACAACCCGAGCCCGCCCTTTTGAAATCAACACATGGTCAATTTGGCTTCGGGATGTTTAACGTGGGTGTGTCCATGTTTCTAAGTGGATGTTTTTATGAGGAAAGAATGTACTTGCTACTTTGAGATCATGCGCGATCGCAAAGTACATCATTCTTTCCCCATACTCGGTCGCAGTTTCGTGTCGGGAGTACGGACCTATGTTATTACATAAGTCGGTCTGATTTCTGCCAGCTCTAGCATTAAAGTCACCAATCACCAATTTGACATCGTGCTCAGGTATAGAACCCATCAGATTATCCAGATTATTGTTAAATGAGTCTTTATCCTGGGATTGGCTCACATCAGTGGGCGCATGTATACAGACAATTGACAGGTTGGCTAATCTCATGTGCAAGCGAAGCTTACACATTCGATTATCGACTGCTTGAAAGTCCAAAACAGCCTTTTTTACCTGTGGCCCAATGAGAAATCCAACCCCAAGATTTCCGAGGTCATCTCCACTGTGCAGCAACGTATAGCCTTGGGACACATGGTCTCCACTTTAAGGCCATCGAGTTTCTTGGAGAGCTACGAGTTCCAGCCGATACTCTTTCATGCATGTGATAAGGCCGTCAAACACGCCAGGTTTTCTTAATGACTGCACGATCCACGTGCCGATCTTCAATCTCGTGTCCGGGTACTTAAGCGGGGGTTCGTTTTTTTTTGTTGTTTTGGCGGTATCCAATTTTTTTATTTTTGTTGACATTTTTAACATTTTCATGGTTTTATGGATGCGGGTCGTCAGCCCAGCGATCCAACCAGATTAAGTCGCCTCCTACGACAAGCTCTGGATACTGTGGTGGTATTCTATGAGTCTCATGTTTCGTTCGTAATATTTACGAAACACGAATGCCCCCAACAACAGGGCTATTAAAAATTGCACTTAAAAATTAAATCTTTGGTTCAAAATAACACAAAAAAAATAAAAATTAGCAAACTTACCACCAAAGCGTTTGTTTTGTCACCACAATTAAATTTTTGATATTTAAATTGTTCGAATTGTGGGTAAAATGCACAATTCAACCCGACGAAACATACAAATGCACGGAAAAATTTTAAATTTGGTTCGAAATTGCGGTAAATAGACAAGTTAACACAAAACTTGACTGTTTTACCGTTATTCCAAACAAAAAATTAAATTTTAACGTGCATTTGTTTACTGCGCGCGGTTAAATGGTCTATTTTACCCACATTTTGGACAATTGAAATATAAAAAAAATTTTATTGTGGTGATAAAACACACGCTTTGGTAGTAATTTTTGCTAATTTATATTTTTTTGTGTTTTTATTCATTATTTGCCCATTTGAACGTCATTTTGAACAATTCGTACCAAAATTCGACCAAAGTGTGTTTTATCACCACAACTCAATTGTTTCATATTGAAACTGTTCAAAGGATCGGTTAAATGGAGAATTTCACCCCAAATGACATTAAATTGCACTTAAAAATTAAATATTTGGTTTAAAATAACACAAAAAAAATATTAATAAGCAAAAATTACTACCAAAGCGTGTGTTGTGTCACCACAATTCAATTTTTTTATAATCAAATTGTTGTAAATGTGGGTAAAATGCACAATTGAACTCCACGCAATATCAAAGTGCAAGTACAAATTTTAAATTTTGTTTGAAATAACGATTAGTAGACAAGTGAAAACAGAAGTTGTCTATTTTACCGTTATTTCGAACAAAATATGAAATATTAACGTGCATTTTTGTGTTGCGTGGGGGTTAATTGTCCATTTTACCCAAATTTTGAACAATAAGAATATACACAAATAGATTTGAGGTGATAAAACACACGCTTTGGTGGTAATTTTTGCTAATTTCTATTATTTTCGTATTTTTATTCAATATTTGTCCCTTTAAAAGACATTTTTAACAATAAATACCAAAATTCTACAAAAGTTAATTTTCTCCCCACATTTCAACTGTTTAATATTTAAATTGTTAAAAATGTCGGTTAAATAGAGAATTGCACTACAAATGACATTCAATTGAACTTAAAAATGAAAAATTTTGGTTCAAAATAACGTTTATAACGATTAATTTTATGTCAACTTGTCCATTTTCCGTTATTTCGAATAAAATATTTAATTTAAAGGTGCAATTTTTAATCATTTGGGGTGAAATTCTCCATTTACCCATTATTTTGTTAAGGTTTTGGTACATGTAGTTAAAAATTACATTCAAATAGACAAATAATGAACTAACACAAAAAAAATTATTAATTAGCAAAAATTACTACCAAAGCGCATGTTTTGCCACCTCAACTCAATTCTTTGATATTTAAATTGTTCAATTTTAATATTTGATCCCAATGTGGGAAAATTGCACAATTGTACTCCACGCAATATAAAAATGCACGTTAACATTTTTAAATGTTGGTCGAAATAACAGTCAATAGTCAATGTGATCAATGTGGCAATAGACAATAGATATGTGGTCATAAAACACATGCTTTGGTAGTCATTATTGCTAATTTATATTAATTTTGTATGTTTAATCATTATTTGCCCATTTGAACGTCATTTTGAACAATTAATACCAAAATTTTACCAAAGTTAATTTTATCACCACAACTCAATTGTTTCATATTTAAATTGTTCAAAATGTCAGGTTAATGGAAAATTTTACCCGAATGACAGTAAATTGCACTTAAAAATTAAATTAATTTATATTTTTTATTGGTGTTTACATTCAATATTTGTCCATTTGAACGTTATTTTGAACAATTAATACCAAAATTCTACCAAAGTTTTTTTTTCACCACAACTCAATTGTTTCATATTGAAATTGTTCAAAATGTCGTTTTAATGGAGAACTTCACCCCAAATGACATTCAATTGCTTTTTAGAATTTAATATTTGGTTCAAAATTACACAAAAAAATATCAATTAGCAAAAATTACTACCAAAGCGTGTGTTTTGTCACCACAATTAAATTTTTTGATATTTTAATTGTTCAAAATGTGGGTCAAATGCACAATTTACCCCATGCAATATAAACATGCTGGTTAAAATTTAAAATTTGGTTCGAAATAATGGTTTTAAGACAAGTTTTCACAAAACTTGTGTACCGTTAATTGGGACAAAATATTAAATTTTTACGTGCATTTTTCTGTTTCGTGGCGTTATTTTGTCCATTTTACCCAAATTTTAAACAATTGAAATAAACACAAATAGATTTGTGGTGATACAACACACGCTTTGGTAGTAATTTTTGCTTATCTATATTATTTTTGTATTTAAAATCATTATTTGTCCATTTTAACGTCATTTCGAACAAATAATACCAAAATTTTACCAAATTTGATTAATCACCACAACTCAATTTTTTCATATTTTAATTGTTCAAAATGTCAGGTAAATTGCACTAAAAAATTAAATATTTGGTTCAAAATAACGGTTAAAACGACAAGTTTTGGGTCAACTAGTCTACTTACAACGGCAATACAAAATAGAAATATTTTATTTTGAGGTGCATTTTAATGTCATTTCAGCTGAAATTTTCCATTTTCTCATTATTTTGTTTAGATTTTCGTACATATCGTTCAAAATGACGTTCAAATGGACCATATATGAACAAAAACACAAAAAAATATTAATTAGCAAAAATTACTACTAAAGCGTGTGTTTTGTCACCACAACTCAATTTTTTGATATTTTAGTTGTTCGAAATGTAGGTAAAATGCACAATTTAACCCCACGCAATACAAAAATGCACGATTAAATTTAAAATTTGGTTCGAATTAACAGAATATATACTTTTTTTATATATGAAACCGCACTTACTCCAACTTCTCCAAAATATTAAAGAATAAATTAACATTGAATTAAAATAAATAATTAATTAATGAAATTTATTTTTATTTATTAAATTCACGCATTTTATTTTAATTTATTAAAAAGTGAATTAAATAAATAAAAATAAATTTCATTTATTAATTATTTAATTTAATTTACTGTAAATTTATTCTTTAATATTTTGGAGAAGTTGGAGTTAGTGCGGTTTCATATATAAAAAAATTATAACTATCGATAACCAACGATGAAAATCAACAATATAATGGTAAATAGACAAGTTTTTACAAAACTTGTCTGTTTTACCGTTATCTCAAACAAAACATTAAATGTTTACGTGCATTTTTATGTTGCGCGGGGTAAAATGGCCAAGTTTATCCACATTTTGGACAATTGAAATATAAAAAAATTAGTTTTGGTGAAAAAACACACGCTTTGGAAGTAATTCTTGCTTATTTATATTGTTTTTTGTCTTTTTATTCATTATTTGTTCATTTTTACGTCATTTTGAACAACAAGTACCACAATTCTACCAAAATGTGTTTTATCACAATAACTTAATTGTTTTATATTGTAATTGTTCAAAATGTCGGTTTAATTGTGGTGGTGTTGCGATTCACTACTACGCTTTTTACTTGGGAATCAATTTTCGGAATGTTTTAATAAAACATCCTATCTCGACTATCAACTTAATTCTTACCTTTATTTAGTATAGTCTTTTCTTATATTCTATGTTCAACGTCATTTCATTAAAATGCGATCGTTGAACTATTATTGCTACGTTAACATTTTTGCTTATGATATTTTTTTATATTACTACTTTAATTTTATGTAATATGAAATCTTCTTTATATAACTTTGTTGCAATATAAAGTATATGCTTATTGCCACGAAGTTATATATATTTCATGTGGGCTGAGTGCGTGTTACAGGGTAACACTACAAAATGGAGAATTACACCCCAAATGACATAAAATTGCACTTAAAAATTATAGATTTGGTTCAAAATAACACAAAAAATATAAATAAGTAAAAATTACTACCAAAGCGTGTGTTTTGTCACCAAAATTCAATTTTTTGTCATTCGAATTGTTAAAAATGTGAGTAAAATGCACAATTTAACCCCACGCAATATAAAATACATGTTTAAATTAAAAGTTTTGTTCGAAATAACGGTAAATAGACAAGTTAAAACCAAACTTGTGTATTTTACCGTTAGGTTAGGTTAGGTTAGGTTGAGTGGCTGCTACAGCACACTTAGACCGGAAACGGTCCGTTGTGATACCACAGGATCTTACTCCCCTTTTACCCCTATGAGAACTTGTTAGAGCTGCTTACGTAGCGTAATAAGTCTCGCACATTACAGTTCTCGAGATCGGAAAGGCAGTCCATTAAAAACATACCCAGATATTCATGTCTTTTGTGTGCCAAAGCCGAGCATGAGCATTGGAGGTGGACTAACGACTCTTCCTCCTCCTCGTCCCTACAGCTTCTGCAAAAGTCATTTACTTCCAGACCCAGCCTTCTCGCATGTTCTCCAAGAAGGCAGTGTCCTGTGAGTATCCCCACGACCGTTTTAAGTTCACGTCTTCGCAGGGAGATAAGTGCCTTTGAGCGTTTCAAGTTCAGCTTTGGCCAGACTTGTCTTGCCACTCTACATGAGAGGGTGTTCGTCCACCTATTGTTCGCAGGGGCTTCCGCCTCTTTTTTAAGCACAGTCCTTAGTGCGTTAATGGGTCTCCCCAACTTCGCCCTTTCCGGTAGCAGTTGGAGAGTTGTACCGTGCCTCGCTAGTTCGTCCACCCTGCAGTTTCCCATAACGTCTGAGTGGCCGGAGACCCAGACTACCTGGATGTTGAAATGCTCACTCATCTCATTAAGAGACGAGCGGCAACCCAACGCCACTCTAGAAGTAAGAGAAACAGAACCCAGCGACTTGATTGCCGCCTGACTGTCCACATAAATTGCGATATCAGTCGAGGATACCACATTATGTTTCAACCAGTTCAGGACCTCTTCAATCGCTATCACTTCTGCCTGGTACACACTGCAGTGATCAGGGAGGCGAACTGCTATATCTACCTCTAGTTTATCACAGAAGACTCCAGCTCCTACTTTACCGTCTAGCTTGGAGCCATCCGTAAAGAACTGCAATGCTCCCGTTTCAGCTGCCAACCCGCTCCTCCAGGATTCCCTTGAAGGGCAGGTGGTTTTGAACCTTTTCTCGAAGCACAGAGTCGGTGTAACATAGTCAATATTCGCCAGTTCTTTCCTCAGCGATCTGACTATCGTCGAGTGTCCTATTTGAAGACATTTCCACTGAGATATGGCTGATAGTCGAGTGGCCGGAATCGACGCCATCTGCTTACCATAAATGTCCACGGGGAGAAGGTGAAACAAAACCTCTAAGGCACTTGTAGGTGTTGTCCTCAGTGCCCCGCTTATAAGCATGCAGGCCGTTCTTTGCACCTTCTCAATCCTTTTCCTGTATGTTATTTTATCAAGAGCTGGCCACCACACGCTCACCCCATCCATAAGTACAGGTCTTACTACGGAAGTGTATAGCCAGTGTACCAGCTCCGGCGTCAGGCCCCATCTCTTTCCGATGGCATTCCTACACGAGTACAAAGCTATATTGGCCTTGTTTACTCTTTCCAGAATGTTGGGCTTCCAGCTTAGCTTACTGTCCAAGATTACGCCTAGAAATCTTGCCTTGTCCGTAAAAGCTAGTCTGTTACCATTTAGGAGAGGTGGATCTACTACAGGGATTTTATATTTCCTCGTAAATAGTACCAATTCAGTTTTAGACGCGCTAATTGCCAGTCCACATTTGGTGGCCCACCTCGTTATTATTAGGAGGGCATTTTGGATTACCTCCGCCACTGTGCTTATGTATTTCCCAGAGACAGCTATCGCTACATCATCTGCATAAGCAATCACTCCGATCCCTTCTCTCTCCAGCTTTAATAGCAGCTCATTGATTGCTATGTTCCAGAGCAGAGGAGACAGAACACCTCCCTGTGGGGTTCCCCTAGTCACCCGTCTCCTGATGGTGGATTCCCCCAGCTCTGAGTTAATCATCCTGCACCCAAGCATATGATTGATTAACCTACTTATAGGGTAATCCACACCTAGTAGCGACAATCCCTCCAGAATTGTTTCCTTCCTTACATTGTTTAAGGCGCCTTCAATGTCAAGAAACGCCACCATACAAAACTCTTGCGAGAATAATGATTTCTCAATTGTACTTACCAGGGCATGCAGAGCTGTGTCCACAGACTTCCCTTTACAGTAAGCGTGCTGAGTCTGAGCCCAGTCACTAGGTCTAATTTTTGAGCGTATGTAGATATCAATCAGCCTTTCCAAGGTTTTCAATAGAAAGGATGATAGAGTTATTGGTCTTAAGTCTTTTGGGTAGCCCTGCGAGCATTTACCCGCTTTCGGAATAAAAATCACTCTGACCTCCATCCACTCCCGCGGAGTACAGACAAGTTTTAAACACCCTTTGAAGATTACCTCCAACCAGGGGAGCATAACCCTCGAGTTTTTCTGAAGCTCCGCGGGAATAATACGGTCAGGGCCCGCCGATTTATAGGGTTTGAACCCTTCAATTGCCCATAGGATCCGTTCTTTGGTTACGATATCTTCTATGCGCATTACGTTTGCTTCTTGATGAGTACCAGTCCCTGTCGAGTCATCGAAGCTTCCCGGAAAGTGGGTTTCGATGAGAAGTTCCAAGGATTTCTTACTAGAAGCAGTCCAGGATCCATCTGGTTTAATTAAATAACTGGGACTGGTAGGATTGGTAGACAAAATCTTCCTAAGACGAGAGGTCTCGGAGACTTCTTCTATTTTGTCACAGAAGAGTCTCCATGATTTCCTCTGTGCCTTCCTTAATTCTTTTTTGTATATCTTGAGGTCCTCCTTGTAGGAGTCCCAGTCCTGAGCCTCTCTCGTACTTTTGACTCTATTAAATGCTTTCCTACACGCCTTCCGGTAGGTCCCCAGTTCCTTAGACCACCATGCCGGTTTTTGCTTGCCCCTGGGTTTAACTATTGGGCAAGCAGCGTTGAAGGACCGATTGCAAGCAATTGTGAAAGTTTCCACTATGCTGTTCAGTTCCTTCACTGTCGCTGGTGGTTCAGGGGTCTCTGGTAATAGTAGTCCTATAAGGGTTTCCCCGTACTTGCTCCAGTTTGTCTTTCTGGGATTCCTGAAAGGTTTCCGGGTGGCAGGGGAAACGTTAAGACTAAATGTTATGTAACGATGGTCAGAGAAGGAGTGTTCCTTCGCCACTCTCCATTCCCTGACCAAAGGGTACAGGTTTTTTGAGGCGAAGGTTACGTCCAGAACCTCCTGCCGATTTTTAGTAATAAAAGTGGGTTCTTGCCCAATATTACACACCATGAGGTTGTTGTTTAAAATGTAATCAAAAAGTAACTCACCTCTCTCGTTGATATCAGTGCTTCCCCAGATTGCGTGGTGCGCATTTACATCACCTCCAAAGAGCACCCCAATCTTCTTCCTGTACGATTCGAGGACCAGGTCCCCCAGGTTATCCGGCGGAACCTGTTTGTCCCGGTCCAAATAGGCTGAGACCAGCCAAAATATACTGCCATCAACCTCTAAGCTGACCGCAGTTACGTCACCATTGCTGTATTGAGGAAGAAGGAACATATTTAAATTATTTTTTCCAAGAATGCAGGATCTGATATTCCCCGAATTTCTTGAGTATAATAAGTTATACCCCTTCATTTTAAGGCCACAGATCCTGTTGGTGTTTATCCAAGGTTCTTGAATAAGGACCACGTCCTCTTCTGATCTAGTCAGTCTGAGGAGTAAGGCGGCCGACGCCGCCTTTGAATGGTGTTGGTTAATTTGTATTAAATTTAGCATAAATTTACCAAGTTCAGCCTACTTACCTGTTTACTCCCCGCTACCGCAGGCTAGTTTCCTTTGTTTCCATTGGAGTCGCCGGTTTCTCCCATCTCGCCCCCCATGGAACTTGTTTCCCCGACGTTTGCAGTCCTTCCGTCCCTTGGGTCCGACAGGTTTTCTTCGTCTGACGCCAGGGACAGTCGGCTGCCCATCTCCTCTCCAAGTGCGGTCACCTCGGAGAGCTCCATCGGTTGGGCTGTCTCTCCTCCAAGTGCAAGTGCATCAGTTGTGGACGGGCTGCCTTCCTCTCGTGTTTCAGCCTCGTCTTTTTTGTATACTTTGAGAGTAATCGACCCGAAACCGAAGTCGATTACTCCCTTAGTGGCGGCAAGTGGCGCCAGGGACTCCGTGTTGATTATCATCGTTGATAATCTGGAGCCCCCCCTTGCATCCTCTTGCCTCACGATCTTCCAGTTTCCTGTCGGAAGATCGGGGTTGCTGATTCTGATTATCTCAAGAATCTCTTCTGGGCTAGCTGGTTCGGTTGGCAGCCAGACGCGTGCTCTTGGCCTGCTAGGAATCTCTTCCCTGCCTACAGCCGCCAGCTTCGCGCCTTGCCACACCTCTCCCACCTCCGCTACCGCCTTTTTATAAAGCTCCACTGATCTGGCATCAGAGCACGCTATAAGTTTAACGCGCCCTTGATGCCAGCCCGCATCTCTGCAGGATGGAGGGGGTCCTGGATTTTCTCTCAGGATCCTTAGGAAAACGGAGTTTAGTGCATTGTACACCAAACTCCATTTTCCCATGGTGATGCTCCCATCTTCATGACTCCTGTCAATGACGGCTAGCACCAACAAACGGTCCTTCACAATATCCCTGAAGGATTTTGGTCTAGCCTTGTTAGGAGGCAAAACCTTGTGAGGAGTTTCCTTCTCCGCCTGCATTTTGGGCCGTTTTGTGTCCACGAACTCCAACTCATCCTGGGACCGCTGTCTTTTTGACACATGGTCCCTCTCTGAGTTTTCAACCGTTTTCTTGGCCCATCTCACGGATTGCTTTTGTTCAGCCGTAAGCTGCCCCTCAGGGGTTGCAGCCCACCTGTCCAAAACTCTTAACGCCGCGCGTCTATCTCTATAGCGCTGCTTCGATTGGTTGACGTTAGTCGAACCTCCCTCAGCAGCCCTTAACTTACCCTGAGTTCCGCTCGTCCCTGGCTTAAAAGCCTTGAACTTGCTTCCCCCTGGTGTCTTTGAGGGAGCCCCACCTTTACGGTTTGAGCTCTCACTTTTTGTTTCCGGCCTTTGGAGAGTGCCGGTCTCGGTTTTTTCTGGCCTTTGGAGAGTGCCGGTCTCGGTTTTGTTTTTATTGGATTCCATGTTGTTTCCACGAGTGTCGGAGAAATATATGGTCCACCTGCGCAGAGAGCCGCTTACGCAGGTAAGGCTACTTACAACTGGAGGTCGCCAGGTATCCAGAGGGCTCCGTTTGAGACTGGGCTTTGTTAAATGGGCCCCCAGCCTGGTAGTTTGTTGGCACGGGTCGCGTAACACCGTAAACCAGCCCATCTGCCGTCATTTAGCGTGAACCGCCCCACACCTAGGTCACTTTACCCACCCGTTCTAACGAACGAGGACCCGGAGGCGACGACAATTATGAAGCATTATGTTTAATAAAACATTCTATCTCGACTATCAACTTAATTCTTACCTTTATTTAGTATAGTCTTTTCTTATATTCTATGTTCAACGTCATTTCATAAAAATGCGATCGTTGAACTATTATTGCTACGTTACATTTTTGCTTATGAAATTTTTTTATATTACTACTTTAATTTTATGTAATATGAAATCTTCTTTATATAACTTTGTTGCAATATAAAGTATATGCTTATTGCCACGAAGTTATATATATTTCATGTGGGCTGAGTGCGTGTTACAGGGTAACACTACAAAATGGAGAATAAAACCCAAAAGACATAAACTTGCACTTAAAAATTATAGATTTGGTTCAAAATAACACAAAAAATATAAATTAGTAAAAATTACTACCAAAGCGTGTGTTTTGTCACCAAAATTCAATTTTTTGTCATTCGAATTGTTAAAAATGTGAGTACAATGCAAAATTTTACCCCACGCAATATAAAATACATGTTTAAATTAAAAGTTTTGTTCGAAATAACGGTAAATAGACAAGTTAAAACCAAACTTGTGTATTTTACCGTTATTTCGATTAGAATATTAAATTTTAATAAAATTTTAATTTATGAAATTAAAAAGTTGGTAAAAAATAACGGTTTAAACGACAAGTTTTGTGTCAACTTGTCTATTTACCGTTATTTCGATAAAAAAATTTAGTTTTTAGGTGCAATTTTATGTCATTTGTGGTGAAATTCTCCATATTACCATTATTTTGTTAAGATTTTGGTACATATCGTTCAAAATGACGTTCAAATGGACAAATTATGAACAAAAAACACAAAAATAATATTAATAAGCAAAAATTACACCTTAAGCGTGTGTTTTGTCACCACAAATCAATTTTTTGATATTTAAATTGTTCAAAATGTGGGTAAAATGCACAATTTAACCCCACGCAATATAAAAATGCACATAAAAATTTGGTTCGAAATAACGGTAAATAGACAAGTTTTCACAAAACTTGTCTGTTTTACCGTTATCTCGAACAAACCATTTAATGTTTACGAGCATTGTTATGTTGCGCGGGGTTAAATGGTCCATTTTTCCCACATTTTGGACAATTGAAATATAAAAAAATTGGGTTAAGGTGATAAAACACACCGCTTTGGTAGTAATTTTTGCTTGTTTAAATTTTTTTGTGTTTTTATTCATTATTTGTCCATTTGAACGTCATTTTGAACAATAAGTACCAAAATTCTACCAAAAGGTGTTTAATCACCACAACTCAATTGTTTCATATTAAAATGGTTCAAAATGTTGGTTAATGGAGAACTTAAGCCCAAATGACAATAAATTGCACTCAAAAACTTATATTTTGTTCAAAATAACTGTAAAAACGACAAGTTTTGCGTCAACTTGTCTATTTTACCGTTATTTCGATTAAAATATTAAATTTTTAGGTGGAATTTAATATCGTTTGAGGTGAAATTCTCCATTTACCCATTATTTTGTTAAGAATTTGGTACATATCGTTCAAAATGAAATTCAAATGGACAAATATTGAACGAAAACACAAACAAATATTAATTAGCAAGAATTACTACTAAAGCATGTGTTTTGTCACAACAACTCAATTTTTTGATATTTAAATTGTTCAAAATGTGGGTTAAATGCACAATTTAACCCCACGCAATTTAAAAATGCACGTAAAAATTTAAAATTTGGTTCGAAATAACGGTAAATAAATAAGTTCACACAATACTTGTCTGTGTTACCGTTATTTCGAACCAATTATTAAATTTTAACGTGCATTCTTATGTTGCGCGGGGTTAAATAGTCCATTTTACCCACATTTTGGACAATTGAAATATAAAAAAATTGAGTTGTGGTGATAAAACACACGCTTTGGTAGTAATTTTTGCTAATTTATATTTTTTTTTATTTTTTTTTCATTATTTGCCCATTTGAACGTCATTTTGAACAATTAATACCACAATTCGACCAAAGTATGTTTTATCACCACAACTCAATTGTTGCATATTGAAATTGTTTAAAATGTCGCTTAAATGGAGAATTTTACCCCAAATGACAATAAAATGCACTTAAAAATTAAAAATTTGGTTCAAAATCACCACAATTCAATTTTTTCATAATAAAATTGTTGTAAATAAGGTGAAAATTCACAATTGAACTCTACGCAATATCAAAATGCAAGTTAAAATTTTAAATTCTGTTCAAAATAACGGTAAATAGACAAGTTAAAACAAAAGTTGTCTATTTAACCGTTATTTCGAACAAAATATTTAATATAAACGTGCATTTTTATGTTGCGTGGAAGTTAATTGTCCATTTTACCCATTTGAACAATAAAAATAGACATAAATAGATTTGCGGTGATAAAACACACGCTTTGGTATTAATTTTTGCTGATTTATATTATTGTTGTATTTTTATTCAATATTTGTCCCTTTAAACGACATTTTCAACAATAAGTACCAATATTCTATAAAAGTTAATTTTATCCCCACAGTTCAACTGTTTGATATTTAAATTGTTCAAAATGTCGGTTAAATGGAGAATTTCACCCAAAATGACATTGAATTGAACTTAAAAATGAAGAATTTGGTTCAAAATAACGTTTATAACGACAAGTTTTGTGTCAACTTGTCTATTTATCGTTATTTAGATTAAAATATTTAATTTTAAGGTGCAATTTGTAATCATTTGGGGTGAAATTCTCCATTTACCCATTATTTTGTTAAGATTTTGGTACATGTAGTTCAAAATGACATTCAAATGGACAAATAATGAACAAACACACAAAAAAATTATTACTTAGCAAAAATAACTACCAAAGCGCATGTTTTGCCACATCAGCTCAATTCTTTGATATTTAAATTGTTCAAAATGTGGGTAAAATGCACAATTTTACCCCACGCAATTTAGAAATGCACGTAAAAATTTTAAATTTGGTTCGAAATTGCGGTTAATAGACAAGTCTACACTAAACTTGTCTGTTTTACCATTATTTCGAACAAAATATTAAATTTTAAAGTGAATTAATTTATTGCGCGGGGTAAAACGGTCTATTCAACCCACATTTCGGACAAATCAAATATAAAAAAAAAATCGTGCTGACAAAACGCACGTTTTGGTAGTAATTTTTGTTTATTTATATATTTTTGTGTTTTTATTCATTATTTGTCCATTTGAACGTCATTTTAAACAATAAATACCAAAATTCTGCCAATGTGTGTTTGTTCACCACAACTCAATTGTTTTATATTAAAATTGTTGAAAATGTCAGTTTAATGGAGAATTTCAGCCCATATTACATTAAATTGCACTTAAAAATAAAATATTTGGTTCAAAATAGCACAAAAAAAGTATTATTAAGGAAAAATTACTACCAAAGCGTTTGTTTTGTCACCACAATTCAATTTTTTATATATAAATTGTTCAAAATGTGGATAAAATGCACAATTAAACCCCACGCAATATAAAATGCACGTTAACATTTTTAAATGTTGGTCGAAATAACAGTCAATAGACAAGTTTAAGCAAAACTTGACTAGTATTCCGTTATTTCGAACAAAATATTTAATTTTTACGTGCATTTTTATGTTGCGTGGGGTTATATTGTCCATTTTACTTAAATTTTGAACAATTGGAATATACACAAATAGATTTGTGGTCATTAAACACACGCTTTGGTAGTCATTATTGCTAATTTATATTATTTCTGTATTTTTAATCATTATTTGTCCATTTGAACGTCTTTTGAACAATTAATACCAAAATTCTACCAAAGTTTTTTTTTTCACCACAACTCAATTGTTTCATATTTAAATTTTTCAAAATGCCAGGTTAATGGAAAGATTTACCCAAAGACATTAAATTGCACTTAAAAATTTAATTATTTAAAATTTTTTATTTGTGTTTTCATTCATTTTTTGTTTATCATTCTACTTAATTTTTTTTTTCACCACAACTCAATTGTTTTATATTGAAATTGTTCAAAATGTCGGTTAAATGGAGAACTTCACCCCAAATGACATTCAATTGCTTTCAAATTAAATCTTTGGTTCAAAATCACACAAAAAAAATATAAATAATCAAAAAATTACTACCAAAGCGTGTGTTTTGTCACCACAATTAAATTTTTTGATATTTTAATTGCTCAAAATGTGTGGAAAACTGCACAATTTAACCCCACGCAATATAAACATGCTGGTTAAAATTTTAAATTTGGTTCGAAATAATGGTTATTAGACAAGTTTTCAAAAAGTTTGTGTATTTTACCGTTATTTCGGACAAAATATTAAATTTTTACGGATATATGGTCCATTTTACCCAAATTTTAAACAATTGGAATAAACACAAATAGATTTGTGGTGATACAACACACGCTTTGGGAGTAATTATTGCTTATTTATATGATTTTTGTATTTTAAATCATTATTTGTCCATTTGAACGTCAATTTGAACAATTTATACCAAAATTTTACCAAATTTATTTTATCACCACAACTCAATGGTTTCATATTAAAATTGTTCAAAATGTCAAGTAAATGGAAAATTCTACAGTAAATTGCACTTAAAAGTTAATTATTTGGTTCAAAATATTGGTTAAAACGACAAGTTTTCGGTCAAATGGTCTATTTACCGTTACTTCGATAAAAATATTTAATTTTGAGGTGCAATTTTATGTCATTTGTGGTGAAATTCTCCATTTGACCATTATTTTGTTAAGATTTTGGTACATATCGTTCAAAATGACGTTCAAATAAACAAATAATGAACAAAAACACAAAAAAAATATTAATAAGCAAAAATTACACCTTAAGCGTGTGTTTTGTAACCACAACTTAATTTTTGGATATTTGAATTGTTCAAAATGTGGGTACAATGCACAATTTAACCCCACGCAATATAAAAATGCACGTAAAAATTTAAAATTTGGTTCGAAATAACGGCAAATAGACAAGTTTACGCAAAACTTGTCGGTTTTACCGTTATTTCGAACAAATTTTTAAATGTTTACATGCATTTTTATGTTGCGCGGGATTAAGTGGTCTCGTTAACCCACATTTTGGACAACTGAAGTATATAAAAATAGAGTTGTGGTGATAAAACACACCGCTTTGGTAGTAATTTTTGCTAATTTATATTTTTTGTGTTTTTATACATTATTTGTCCATTTGAACGACATTTTAAACAATTAATACCAAAATTCTACCAAAATGAGTTTTACCACCACAACTCAATTGTTTCATATTGAACTTGTTCAAAATGTCAGTAAAATGGAGAATTTCAACCCAAATGACATTAAATTGCACTTAAAAATTAAATATTTGGTCCAAAATAACACAAAAAAAATAAAAATTAGCAAAACTTACCACCAAAGCGTTTGTTTTGTCACCACAATTAAATTTTTGATATTTAAATTGTTCGAATTGTGGGTAAAAATTGTGCACAACCCGACCAAACATACAAATGTACGAAAAATTTTAAATTTGCTTCGAAATAACGGTAAATAGACAAGTTAACACAAATTTTAACGTGCAGTGGTTTGTTGCGCGCGGTTAAATGGTCCATTTTACCCACATTTTGGACAATTGAAATATAAAAAAAAATTGAATTGTGGTGATAAAACACACGCTTTGGTGGTAATTTTTGCTAATTTATATTTTTTTTGTGTTTTATTCATTATTTGTCCATTTGAACGTCATTTTGAACAATTCGTACCAAAATTCTACCAAAATGAGTTTTATCGCCACAACTCAATTGTTTCATATTAAAATTGTTCAAAATGTCGGTTAAATGGAGAATTTTACCCCAAATGACATTAAATTGCACTTCAAAATTAAATATTTGGTTTAAAATAACACGAAAAAAAATATTTATAAGCAAAAATTACCACCAAAGCGTGTGTTGTGTCACCACAATTCAATTTTTTTAAAATTAAATTGTTGTTAATGTGGGTAAAATGCACAATTGAACTCCACGCAATATCAAAGTGCAAGTACAAATTTTAAATTTTGTTCGAAATAACGGTTAGTAGACAAGTTAAAACAGAAGTTGTCTATTTTACCGTTATTTAGAACAAAAAATTAAATATTAACGTGCATTTTATGTTGCGTGGGGGTAAATTGTCCATTTTACCCAAATTTTGAACAATAAGAATATACATAAATAGATTTGTGGTGATAAAACACACGCTTTGGTGGTAATTTTTGCTAATTTTCATAATTTTTGTATTTTTAGTCAATATTTGTCCCTTTAAACGACATTTTTAACAATATATACCAAAATTCTACAAAAGTTAATTTTATCCCCACAGTTCAACTGTTTGATATTTAAATTGTTCAAAATGTCGGTTAAATAGAGAATTGCACTCCAAATGACATTCAATTGAACTTAAAAATGAAAAATTTTGGTTCAAAATAACGTTTATAACGACAAGTTTTGTGTCAACTTGTCTATTTACCGTTATTTCGAATAAAATATTTAATTTAAAGATGCAATTTTAAATCATTTGGGGTGAAATTCTCCATTTACCCATTATTTTGTTAAGATTTTGGTACATGTAGTTAAAAATGACATTCAAATAGATAAATTGTAACCTTCACTCGTCCGTGAATGTTATTCATTATCACGATACTACTGTATCAAGATAATATACAGAATTCTGAGCTATTGTTTTGATTTGTTTTTTTTTTTGGAGGGAACTTTTTTCTTGTTGTTTATCTTAACAGTATGATTTTTTTGAATACGGGTTTTTTTTTGGCGGATTCGGAGGGACACAGAAAGTCAGTCGAGTGGGATGTTAGCATACGGATGGTAGTGAAAAGTTTTTTTTTCTTATAAAAAAAATTAAAGTTTTGTTGAGTTCTGAAATATCGGTGGTTGGATAGAATAAAACCATTAAACAGACGATACACAACTCTCTATAGTTCGATACACAACTCTCTATATAGTTCTTGAAGAACATATTTTTTTTTACGGTTTGTGTGTAAATTGAAGTCTTATTCATTTAATATATACATAGGCTATTGAATTGATTGAGCATGCAGAATAATTACGTCTGATGTACGAGTGATGATATCTGATATTTAAAGGAATAACAGTTGAACTAAAACGCTGTTCCCGGAGTGCAGTCGCTATAAGAAAAAAAAAACAAATTGTTCAATACGAAGTGGTGTTGTGCAAAAACCGATAAAGGTCGCAAGGTTAACACGTGTGCATTAATGCTGCATTTGCAGATGAATACATAAATGTAGATGGTAGCTATACGGTTGATTTGGAAATCAATTAAATCAATTGAATTTATCATATGATTTGGGTTTGCAACGTCATTGCAATCATATGATACCGGTTACCACAACCAACAATCGAGAGTGAATTTTCCATGTTGGAGTTGGTGTTGGTTTTCTATTGTTTTATTTTTTTTTTATTACGATTTATTGGTTAAGCCTAAATAAGTTTTTTTTTATTTTTTTTTATAATATTAGTAATATTAATATTAAATTCAATTTTCATATTAATTTTTTTTTGTTCTTATATAATTGTGAGTTTTCTGTTCTAATTATCTTATTAAACTAAAGCTAATTTTTTTTCTTTGTATGGTTTCGGGATTTTTTTTTTTACTTTAAATATTCTAGCAGGATCGTTGCTTTTGGAAGTGCTTTCAACAAATACGATTATGCCAGGTATGTGCGTTTTTTTATTTTCTATTATTAATACATTTTTTTTCATTATATTAACTTTGGTATAAAAGATAATGAATTTTTTTTTGTTGTAATTATAAATTTGGAGTAGATTGTATTTTTTTTCTTTATAATTTAATTAGATTTGTTATAATAATTCTAATTCAACCTTCTATATTTATTGTCTTATAATGAGTGGCTAGGTAAAAAGCATAAACACGTAGAGGTGAGTTGAGTATGAGTTGAAGTCGATAATGTAATAATACATGTCATGGTATAGCTGTGCTGTATTGATGAACCACGACCAAAATATACCTCTGATGACTAAGTTAGGTGGCACTATGACATGTATTTTTTTTTTAATTATTATTTATTTAAAGTGCAGCACAGCAAAATTTTTTTTTGTAGACAGACGGCCATTTTTTTTATGATTATTAGTTTGTTTTCATGGCCATATGTTACAAATGGCGCCCAATCTCTACGGGGACATAGTTTTATTCCAGATTAATATTTCATCATTGTTGCTATTACCGATTAAGTGTAGATACTGACATTACCACTTTTTTAGTTTGACATTGTCTTAAGCATTTATCGTTGACATTAGTATATAAAAAAAAGAAGATTGATTTTATTCGAGATTTATACAGAATTTATTTTGAGTGGATACTGTCCCAACAAACTTATTTTATTTTTTTCATTTCTAATTACAATTATACTTATTACCTTTTTGCTTTTGTTTTCCAGTACACTTATTTGAATGTTTGTGTTGAACCGTCGCTTTCAACTTGTGTTGATACGATCTCCTTGCAATTTCATACAAATTAATTGTATTTGATAATTGCATTGGTTGTATTTCGATTACATACTTTTAACTTTTTGTGTACTGTATAATAACATTGCGTTTTAACTGAGTGATTACCCGTCAGGTAGATTTGTTATTTTAGGAAAACGCAATTCGTAATGATTTTGTTTTCTTCCATTTTTTTAAATTTTTTTTTTTAGTTTTTTGCAGTATTACTTATTATCGGCTCACTCAACTCACCATCTCCGTGGTATTTTCATATTATACATAGATAACATATAAACGGTTGCAGTAGCATAAACAATTTAATTTGTTTTCTTATTATATTTTTTTATTAGTTACCTATATATATATATACTCGTATATGTATATATTTTTTTTGGTATTATTATTATTTATTTTTATTTTTTTTTTGGATATACTTTTATTATAGTTGGTATTTAGAATTGAATTATCTTTTACGCGGATTTTTTTTTTGTTTTTCTGACGGAGCGTTTGGTAACTAATTACACGATAATTGAAATCTACTTAAATAGGCCATCGGTGATTTATTTGCTAGCAGCATGGATTTAAACAATCTAGACCCCGATGAGTTCGAGGTTGAATGTTTGGCTCGAAATCTTAAAGGTACTCCTGTGAATAAGTTGGCAAATCTTAAGGTATCAATAACTAATGATGAGGAAAACCCGGTACTAAAGCCTTATAAAGCACATACGGCGGCGCGATCGGCCCCACAACGAGAATTACAGCGCTGTGCAATCAAGCTTAAGGAACATCGCGATTGGATTACCAGTGTTGCACCAGATAAAAAACCAGACCCGAAGTCAATGCTAATTGTGGAGACACGATTATTGCATGTACACGGAAGATTAACCCGACTTCTCTTCAGTACAAAAACGTACCAGCAACAATGCCGCGACCAGTTAAAAATGATAGATTTGGTTTTGACTGCGGTCCAAGCATTGATCCAAGGAGGCGATAATTTAAATGACACACTTGAGAGTATTAAATCAACTCAACAAGAGGAGCCAGACGACTTATCGACGTCTGAAGATGAAGAGATAATAAACCAAACCACCAAAACCACTGCAGAATCCAATACTAAGGCAGACAGAGAGGAATCGGCACTTACTAATTTATTATCAAGTACAGCCATTACCCTGCACAGCAGTCTTCCCAATCGTTACGCAGCATTGACAAGTGGAAAATATTTTTCGACGGTGACTCGCGGGAATTGGCAGTTGAGAGATTTCTGTTTCGAGTGGAACACCAAGCTACTACTTATGGTATACCCAATTCGGACCTAGTACATCAATTAGGCACTTTATTAAAGGAAGCCGCTTTAAATTGGTACTGGTGTCATATCGAACGTAATCCGATAGTGACATGGAAAGATTTAAAGATTGCGATAATTGAACGATTCCAAGACCGACGCACCGACCACGATATACGAAGAAATCTCGAATCAAGAAAGCAAAAGTCTAATGAAAACTTTCGAACCTTTTATAACGATGTTATCGCGCTGTCATTACAGTTTCGAGACCCCCTTCCAGACTCGGAACTTTTACATATTATTCGACGTAATATGCGATCAAGATTCCAAAATACACTCGCAGACCAAGAGATCGCGTCAATTGGAGTCTTAGTTAGACGATGTCTAGCATTAGAAGATACGTGGAAACGCACGGGATATGAACCGGAAAAACTGTGTGCACGCAGGCACATCGAAGAAGTCGATATAGCTCAAACAGAAAATTTGTGGGAAGGTGTTGAGATCCAACCAGAAAAGCCACGTACACTCCGACACATTGAGAAAGTCAATGTTGCACAAGAAGAAGAACATGTGATGCAGGTGCATGAACTTAGCTCTCGGCAAGGTAGGGATTCTTCATCAGCTCAGACAAAAGATGTTACTTGTCAGTCAAACCGTGAGTCTAATGTAATTTGTTGGAATTGCCAAGATATAGGTCATACATTCATCGACTGTCGAAACCCTGCTAAGATATTTTGTTTCGGCTGCGGTCGCCCGGGAATAGTAAAACCATATTGTTTTCGATGTTCGGGAAACTTATTTCCGAGGGCTCGAATGACTGGGAATCCGATACCCTCCTCTCTTCCCAAAAGCAACACGATGTCAACCAGCGTTCCAGGTTTGGTTCCGTTACCTCAGCGGAAATAAATCTCTATAAACCTATTCCCTCAATTAAACACAACATATCTTCCATACTTACAGTCACACATTCCCCCGTATCGAAATCAGATAGGGTACGTAATTATTGGCGCAGTAAACGCATTCTCCGGGCAATTGTCTCTGAGACGCGATTTGATAGTGGGGTTTACAATCGACCATATGTCAAAGTAGTTCTGGATGGACATAAGTATAAGGGCTTGCTTGAAAGTGGAGCTACCATCACTGCTTTAGGGGCAGGAAGTGAAAGTTATCTCAATAACCCACAATACAAGATTTTTAATCTTCCTACAAAAATTCAGGTGGCGTCAGGTCATAGCGAAAGAGTGTTTGGATATTTGTATGCTAATATTGCATACAATGGAGTACACAAGGTGCTTTAAGTTTTTATTATTCCAAATCTGAAGCAACCTTTATACCTGGGAATTGATTTCTGGAAGGCTTTCAATATTACAATTATAGCTCCTTCCGTCTCCGACATTGAGAATCAGGTGGTGGAACCCGAGGGTGATGAATGCTTGCGGCATGATTTAAACCCCGCTCAGATTGAACCTTTGAATGCAGTCGTAGCGAAATTTCCTTCCTTTGAGCAATTCGGTTTGGGGCGTACAAATCTTGTTATTCATGATATAAACGTGAGTGATGCAAAGCCCATAAAACAACGTCATTACGCAATTTCTCCTGTGGTTCAAAAATCTCTTTATCAAGAGTTGGATCGAATGCTATCCCTAGGTGTGATTGAGGAGTCTCATAGCTCCTGGAGTTCCCCGGTGACATTGGTTCGAAAATCAAATGGCAAGGTCCGAATGTGCCTAGATGCACGAAAACTGAACGAGGTGACGATCAGGGACGCATATCCATTGCCAATTATCGACGGACTTTTGAGCCGGCTGGATCAGACCAGATATATTTCAAGCATCGATTTGAAGGATGCGTTTTGGCAGATCCCTTTGGCTCCTGAGTCCCGCGATAAAACTGCATTCACTGTACCTGGTCGTCCCTTGTATCAGTTTTCGGTCATGCCGTTCGGACTTTGTAACGCCCCACAAACGATGTGTAGGTTAATTCACCGGGTGATACCACATCAGTTACACGAGCAAGTGTTTGTCTATCTAGATGACCTCCTTATCACATCAGGGAATTTCGACGATCATATTCAACTTTTATCTTTGGTGGCGACGTTGTTGAAGAATGCTGGTTTAACGGTTAATTTAGGGAAAAGCAAGTTTTTGTTGAGGGAAATAAGATATTTGGGTTATGTTGTAGGAGATGGATGTTTGCGGGTGGACCAAAATAAAGTAAGGGCTATTTTATCCTTTCCTATCCCTAACTCGGTAAAGAAGCTTCGTCGATTCCTGGGTATGTCAGGGTGGTATCGTAGATTCATATCCTCTTACGCCACTTTGGTGGCTCCACTATCGGATCTCTTAAAGAAAGAACAGAAATTTAACTGGAGCAATAAATGTCAAAGTGCGTTTGACGATTTGAAACTTGCCCTATCAACAGAACCGGTGCTGGTACATCCAAATTTTTCACGAAAATTTTACGTACAATGTGACGCTAGCTCTACTGGTGTAGGCAGCGTGTTATTTCAGATCGGTGATGATGGTGGCGAGCACCCCATCGCTTATATGTCTCAAAAACTTAACGCCGCACAGCGCAATTACTCTATCACGGAATTGGAGTGTTTTGCAGCAGTGTTACGCGTGAAGAAGTTTAGAGCATATATCGAGGGGTGTCCGTTTACCATCATCACTGATCATGCAAGTTTGAAATGGCTCATGAGTCAAAATGACTTGTCTGGTCGATTGGCAAGGTGGTCGCTTAAATTGCAAGGATTTAAATTCGATATAGAGCATCAAAAGGGTAGTCTTAATGTGGTGGCCGATCACGCCTTATCACGTGCATTTATAGAATCTGTTAAACTAGGAAACGAAGAGGGTGTACTTAATGTGGATTTGGATTCCAATGGGTTTGTTGAAAATGAATATTTGCAGCTCCTTAAGAAAGTCAGAGAAACTGAGTCCGAATATTCGAATATTCGTATTGTTAATGAGAGATTGTATATTAATCCCTCTTGCAATTACAATGAGAGTTTCACAGACATTCCTCGATGGAAGCTCTATGTTCCACAGACGTTAACGAAGCAACTAGTCGTCCAAGCCCACAACCCACCTTCATCTTCTCATTTTGGTGTTTCAAAAACGTTGAATCGTCTGCAGCGGAATTACTTTTGGCCTCAAATGGCGAGAGATGTGAAAGAGTTTGTTGCAAGATGTGATATATGCAAACAGATAAAGAGTCCAAGAGTAGTCACCCAACCAATGATGGGTAAGCAAATCATTGCTGTGAGGCCAATGCAGCGATTATATATATAGATTTTTTGGGTCCCTATCCTAGGTCCAAATTTGGAAACTCATATTTGTTGGTAGTATTGGACGTGTATTCTTAATATATATTTTTCAAACCTTTAAAACAAGCATTAGCAACTGCAGTATGTACCTTCTTAGAGAAAGACATCTTTTCAGTTTTTTCGGTACCGGAAACATTAACCTCAGATAACGCAACACAGTTTAATTCTGTTTGCCTTCAAACACTTTTAACGAAATATGGAGTTAAACATATTTTCACACCAAAATATTCACCACAGTGTAACGCATCGGAGCGCGTCAATCGTTCAATCTTGGCAGCTATCCGTGCTTATATTAAGGCGGATCATCGAACATGGGATCAACATTTGCACTCGATTTCTTCAGCACTACGTAATGTGATCCATGATGCAACCAAATTTTCACCGCATTTTCTTATGTTCGGTCAACATTTTATAGGACATGGGAATGATTATTGATTATTGCGTGAGTTGAATCTAATTGATAATGGTGAGATCGTATTGCAAAATAAGGCTAATCGGTTGAGTTTATGTCAACAGACTGTTTTATCTCATCTTGCGGAGGCTTACAAAAGAAACGCGTACTGTTATAATTTAAGAAGTCGTCAGCGAGATTTGCAAGTGGGACAAACAGTGTATGTACGCCATTTCGCATTGAGCGATGCTATCAAGAACTATTCTGCTAAGTTGGGCCGAAAATTTGTTCCAACTAAAGTGACACGGAAAATAGGCAATGTAGCTTACGAACTGGCCCGCCGGGATGGGAAATCTCTGGGCATATATGATATGAAGGATATTCGAACATAGTTATGCATATTCTGTATTACGCCGTCTCGTATGGAATCTGTTATACTATAGGTGTTTGTCTTGTGCCCGGCTGGATGAGACGCTCAGCGGTCGATGGGTACGTCCCCACGTTTGTAACCTTCACTCGTCCGTGAATGTTATTCATTATCACGATACTACTGTATCAAGATAATATACAGAATTCTGAGCTATTGTTTTGATTTGTTTTTTTTTTGGAGGGAATTTTTTTGATGTTGTTTACCTTAACAGTATGATTTTTCTTTTGAATACGGGTTTTTTTTGACGGATTCGGAGGGACACAGAAAGTCAGTCGAGTGGGATGTTAGCATACGGATGGTAGTGAAAAGTTTTTTTTTCTTATAAAAAAAATTAAAGTTTTGTTGAGTTGTGAAATATCGGTGGTTGGATAGAATAAAACCATTATACAGACGATACACAACTCTCTATAGTTCGATACACAACTCTCTATATAGTTCTTGAAGAACATATTTTTTTTTACGGTTTGTGTGAAAATTGAAGTCTTATTCATTTAATATTTACATGGGCTATTGAATTGATTGAGCATGCAGAATAATTACGTCTGATGTACGAGTGATGATATCTGATATTTAAAGGAATAACAGTTGAACTAAAACGCTGTTCCCGGAGTGCAGTCGCTATAAGAAAAAAAAAAAAACAAATTGTTCAATACGAAGTGGTGTTGTGCAAAAACCGATAAAGGTCGCAAGGTTAACACGTGTGCATTAATGCTGCATTTGCAGATGAATACATAAATGTAGATGGTAGCTATACGGTTGATTTGGAAATCAATTAAATCAATTGAATTTATCATATGATTTGGGTTTGCAACGTCATTGCAATCATATGATACCGGTTACCACAACCAACAATCGAGAGTGAATTTTCCATGTTGGAGTTGGTGTTGGTTTTCTATTGTTTTATTTTTTTTTTATTACGATTTATTGGTTAAGCCTAAATAAGTTTTTTTTTATTTTTTTTTATAATATTAGTAATATTAATATTAAATTCAATTTTCATATTAATTTTTTTTTGTTCTTATATAATTGTTAGTTTTCTTTTCTAATTATCTTATTAAACTAAAGCAAATTTTTTTTTCTTTGTATGGTTTCGGGATTTTTTTTTCTTACTTTAAATATTCTAGCAGGATCGTTGCTTTTGGAAGCGCTTTCAACAAATACGATTATGCCAGGTATGTGCGTTTTTTTATTTACTATTATTAATACATTTTTTTTCATTATATTAACTTTGGTATATAAGACTATGAATTTTTTTTTTGTTGTAATTATAAATTTGGAGTAGATTGTATTTTTTTTCTTTATAATTTAATTAGATTTGTTATAATAATTCTAATTCAACCTTCTATATTTATTGTCTTATAATGAGTGGCTAGGTAAAAAGCATAAACACGTAGAGGTGAGTTGAGTATGAGTTGAAGTCGATAATGTAATAATACATATCATGGTATAGCTGTGCTGTATTGATGAACAACGACCAAAATAATCCTCTGATGACTGAGTTAAGTGGCACTATGACATGGATTTTTAATTATTATTTATTTAAAGTGAAGCACAGCAAAATTTTTTTTTGTAGACAGACGGCCATTTTTTTTATGATTATTAGTTTGTTTTTACGGCCGAATGTTACAAAATAATGAACAAACACACAAAAAAATTAGTAATTAGCAAAAATTACTACCAAAACGCATGTTTTGCCACCTCAACTCAATTCTTTGATATTTAAATTGTTCAAAATATGGGTAAATGCACAATTTCACCCCACGCAATATAGAAATGCACGTAAAAATTTAAAATTTGGTTCGAAATAACGGTTAATAGACAAGTTTACACAAAACTTGTCTGTTTAACCATTATTTCGAACAAAATATTAAATTTTAGAGTGCATTTATTTATTGCGCGGGGTAAAACGGTCTATTCTACCCACAATTTGGACAATTCAAATATAAAAAAAAATTCGTGCTGACAAAACACACGCTTTGGTAGTAATTTTTGCTTATTTATATATTTATGTGTTTATATTCATTATTTGTCCATTTGAACGTCATTTTGAACAATAAATACAAAAATTCTGCCAATGTGTGTTTTATCACCACAACTTAATTGTTTCATATTAAAATTGTTGAAAATGTCGGTTAAATGGAGAATTTCAGCCAAAATCACATTTAATTGCACTTAAAAATAAAATATTTGGTTCAAAATAACACAAAAAAAATATTATTAAGCAAAAATTAATACCACAATTAAATTTTTAAATTTGTTTTGTCACCACAATTAAATTTTTTTTATATATAAATTGTTCAAAATGTGAGTAAAATGCACAATTTTACTCCACGCATTATAAAATGCACGTTAACATTTTTAAATGTTGGTCAAAATGACAGTCAATAGACAATGTGATCAATGTGTCAATAGACAATAGATATGTGGTCATAAAACACACGCTTAGTCATTATTGCTTATTTATATTAATTTTGTATGTTTAATCATTATTTGCCCATTTGAACGTCATTTTGAAGAATTAATACCAAAATTTTACAAAAGTTAATTTTATCATCACAACTCAATTGTTTCATATTTAAATTTTTCCAAATGTCAGGTTAATGGAAAATTTTACCCGAATGACATTAAATTGCACTTAAAAATTAAATTAATTTAAAATATATTTTTTAATTGGTGTTTACATTCATTATTTGTCCATTTGAACGTAATTTTGAACAATTAATACCAAAATTCTACCAAAGTTTTTTTTTCACCACAACTCAATTGTTTGATATTGAAATTGTTCAAAATGTCGGTTAAATGGAGAATTTCACCCCAAATGACATTCAATTGCACTTTAAAATCAAATATTTGGTTTAAAATCACACAAAAAAAATATCAATTAGCAAAAATTACTACCAAAGCGTGTGTTTTGTCACCACAATTAAATTTTTTGATATTTTAATTGTTCAAAATGTGCGTCAAATGCACAATTTAACCCCATGCAATATAAACATGCTGGTTAAAATTTAAAATTTGGTTCGAAATAATGGATATTAGACAAGTTTTCACAAAACTTGTGTATTTTACCGTTAATTCGGACAAAATATTAAATTTTGACGTGCATTTTTATGTTTCGTGAGGTTATTTTGTCCATGTTACCCAAATTTTAATTAATTGGAATAAACACAAATAGATTTGTGGTGATACCACACACGCTTTGGTAGTAATTATCGCTTATTTATATTATTTTTGTATTTAAAATCATTATTTGTCCATTTTAACGTCATTTCGAACAAATAATACCAAAATTTTACCAAAGTTAATTTATCACCACAACTCAATTTTTTCATATTTTAATTGTTCAAAATGTCAGGTAAATTTTGTTTAGATTTTGGTACATATAGTTCAAAATGACGTTTAAATAGACCAATAATGAACAAAAACACAAAAAAAATATTAATTAGCAAAAATTACTACTAAAGCGTGTGTTTTGTCACCACAACTCAATTTTTTGATATTTTAGTTGTTCGAAATGTGGGTAAAATGCACAATTTAACCCCACGCAATTTAAAAATGCACGTAAAAATTTAAAATTTGGCTCGAAATAATGGTGATTAGACAAGTTTTTACAAATCTTGTCTGTTTCAACGTTATTTCGAACAAAATATTAAATGTTTACGTGCATTTTTATGTTGCGCGGGGTACAATGGCCAAGTTTACCCACATTTTGGACTATTGAAATATAAAAAAGTTGAGTTTTGGTGATAAAACACACGCTTTGGTAGTAATTCTTGCTTATTTATATTTTTTTTTGTCTTTTTATTCATTATTTGTTCATTTTAACGTCATTTTGAACAATCAGTACTAAAATTCTACCAAAACGTGTTTTATCACAACAACTTAATTGTTTTATTTTGAAATTGTTCAAAATGTCGGTTTAATTGTGGTGGTGTGGCGATTCACTACCACGCTTTTTACTTGGGAATCAAGTTTCGGAATGTTTTAATTAAACATTCTATCTCGACTATCAACTTAATTCTTACCTTTATTTAGCATAGTCTTTTCTTATATTCTATGTTCAACGTCGTTTCATAAAAATGCGATCGTTGAACTATTATTGCTACGTTAACATTTTTCCTTATGATATTTTTTTATATAACTACTTTAATTTTTTCTAATATGAAATCTTCTTTATATAAATTTGTTGCAATATAAAGTATATGCTTATTGCCATGAAGTAATATATATTTTATGTGGGCTGAGCGCATGTAACAGGGTAACACTACAAAATGGAGATTTTCACCCCAAATGACATTAAATTGCACTTAAAAATTATAGATTTGGTTCAAAATAACACAAAAAATATAAATAAGTAAAAATTACTACCAAAGCGTGTGTTTTGTCACCAAAATTCAATTTTTTGTCATTCAAATTGTTAAAAATGTGGGTAAAATGCACAATTTAACCCCACGCAATATAAAATGCAGGTTTAAATTAAAAATTTTGTTCAAAATAACGGTAAATAGACAAGTTTAAACCAAAATTGTGTATTTAACCGCTATTTCGAAAAAAATATTAAATTTTAATAAAATTTTAATTTATGAAATTAAAAAGTTGGTTCAAAATAACGGTTTAAACGACAAGTTTTGTGTCAACTTGTCTATTTACCTCTATTATTACTTATTTTTTATAAAAACGCACACTATAGCCTTTTTTTTATATGTATTTTTTTATTTATTTAATTAATTTTAAATGTATGATATTTCGCCTCAATGGCATTTTCAAATACATAAACTGAACCTTATTACTAATTGGAAGAAGAAAAAAAAAATGTTTTAGATATTAAATTATTTAACACGGGACTAAATTTTAAGAAAACACAAACCACAGATTAAAATTTAAAAACACAAGTAAACTGGATTCAGACCAACACACAAGCAGAAGAGAATTTCTTGAATCAGCTAATATATTTTTAAATGACCACAAAACTATCAATTTTAAAACTGACACACAGTACATTAACAGTAATTACAAACACTTACTAAACACATTCAAAATAGCTTAAAACAGAAAGTCATAATTTGAACTGGTAATCGTGAAGATCCAAAAGTAATAACAATAAAAATTAAAAAAATTTTTTTTTTTTTTGACAGTGACTAATCAAGCAACCGTATATACTTATAAGTTTAGTTTTCTATCATATAAAGATCACTTGATTATATCTCCTGTCTGGTAGATGTCACCAAAGTTCTTTCTTTCTTTTTTTCTCCAAAATTGAATATATCTTATTATTAAGGTTAATTCCCAAATTAATTTGTATTCAAATCAAATGATTATAATTTTTGTTACTTATATACCTAAAGATTTTTTGGCAGATTATTGCATGAAATACATAGGCATAAACCATATACTGGATTTACAACCCGATATAGTTACCATAGATAAAATAAAGTATTATTTTGTGAACGCTAACGAAGACACAGCCAAATTTAATTGATTTTAATTAGTTAAATATTTATTTTTAAGACAAATGTTCATTAAAATGATAATTTTAACTAAAAATTATGTGTTTAATTATTTTAAATTAAAAATAAGTGCTAAAATAATTGTATTTTTGTTCTTTTTGTGAAATATGTTCTTAAAATATTGTCAAAATTTTCTTAAAATTTAGTCCCGTGTTAAATAATTTAATATCTAAAACATTATTTTTTTCTTCTTCCAATTAGTAATAAGGTTCAGTTTATGAATTTAAAAATGCCATTGAGGCGAAATATCATACATTTAAAATTAATTAAATAAATAAAAAAATATATATAAAAAATAAGTCTATAGTGTGCGTTTTTATAAAAAATATTAATATTAGAAGAGAAAAAGGAGCCATTTTATAACCAACAATCTATTACTTGTCTATTAACCGTTATTTCGATTAAAATATTTAGTTTTGAGGTGCAATTATATGTCATTTCTGGTGAAATTCTCCATTTTACCATTATTTTGTTAAGATTTTGGTACATTTCGTTTAAAATGACGTTCAAATGGACAAATAATGAACAAAAAACACAAAATAATATTAATTAGCAAAAATTACACCTAAAACATGTGTTTTGTCACCACATCTCAATTTTTTGATATTAAATTGTTCAAAATGTGGTTTAAATGCACAATTTAACCCCATGCAATAAAAAAATGCACGTAAAAATTTAAAATTTGGTTCGAAATAACGGTTAATAGACAAGTTTAAACAAAACTTGTCTGTTTAACCGTTATTTCGAACAAAATATTTAATGTTTACGTGCATTTTTATGTTGCGCGGGGTAAAATGGTCCATTTTACCCAAATTTTGAACAATTGAAATATAAAAAAATTTAGTTGTGGTAATAAAACACACGCTTTGGTAGTAATTCTTGCTTGTTTAAATTTTTTTGTGTTTTTATTCATTATTTGTCCATTTGAACGTCATTTTGAACAAAGGGTACCAAAATTCTACCAAAATGTGTTTTATCACCACAACTCAATTGTTTTATATTGAAATTGTTCAAAATGTTGGTTAATGGAGAACTTAAGCCCAAATGACAATAAATTGCACTTAAAAACCTATATTTTGTTCAAAATAACTGTAAAAACGACAAGTTTTGTGTCAACTTGTCTATTTTACCGTTATTTCGATTAAAATATAAAATTTTTAGGTGGGATTTAATATCGTTTGGGGTGCAATTCTCTATTTACCCATTATTTCGTTAAGAATTTGGTACATATCGTTCAAAATGACGTTTAAATGGACAAATAATGAACAAAAACACAAACAAATATTAATTAGAAAAATAACTACTAAAGCATGTGTTTTGTCACAAAAATTCAATTTTTTGATATCTAAATTGATCAAAATGTTGGTAAAAAGCATAATTTAACTCCAAGCAATATAAAAATGCACGTAAAAATTTTAAATTTGGTTCGAAATAACGGTAAATAGACAAGTTCACACAAAACTTGTCTGTGTTACCGTTATTTCGAACCAATTCTTAAATTTTTACGTGCATTTTTATGATGCGCGGGGTTAAATGGTCCATTTTACCAACATTTTGGACAATTGAAATATAAAAAAATTGAGTTGTGGTGATAAAACACACACTTTGGTAGTAATTTTTGCTAATTTATATTTTTTTAGTGTCTTTATTCATTATTTGCCCATTTGAACGTCATTTTGAACAATTTGTACCATATTTCGACCAAAGTGTGTTTTATCACCACAACTCAATTGTTGCATATTGAAATTGTTCAAAATGTTGGCTAAATGGAGAATTTCACTCCAAATGACATTAAGTTGCACTTAAAAATTAAATATTTGGTTCAAAATAACACTAAAAAAATATTAATAAGCAAAAATTACTACCAAAGCGTGTGTTGTGTCACCACAGTTCAATTTTTTCATAATTAAATTGTTGTAAATGTGAGTAAAATGCACAACTGAACTCCACGCAATATCAAAATGCAAGTACAAATTTTAAATTTTGTTCGAAATAACAATAAATAGACAAGTAAAAACAGAAATGGTCTATTTTACCGTTAGTTCGAACAAAATATTTAATATAAACGTGCATTTTTATGTTGCGTGGCAGTAAATTGTCCATTTTACCCAAATTTTGAACAATTAGAATATACATAAATAGATTTGTGGTGATAAAACACACACTTTGGTAGTAATTTTTGCCAATTTATATAATTTTTGTATTTTTATTCAAAATTTGACCCTTTGAACGAAATTTTAAACAATTAGTACCAAAATTCTACAAAAGTTAATTTTATCCCCACAGTTCAACTGTTTGATATTTAAATTGTTCAAAATGTCGGTTAAATGGAGAATTTCACCCCAAATGACATCCAATTGAACTTTAAAATGAAAAATTTGGTTCAAAATAACGTTTATAATGACAAGTGTTGTGTCAACTTGTCTATTTACCGTTATATAGTTTAAAATATTTAATTTAAAGGTGCAATTTGTAATCATTTGGGGTGAAATTCTCCATTTACCCATTATTTTATTAAGATTTTGGTACATATAGTTCAAAATGACATTCAAATGGACAAATAATGAACAAACACACAAAAAAATTATTAATTAGCAAAAATTACTACCAAAGCGCATGTTTTGCCACCTCAAACTAATTCTTTGATATTAAAATTGTTCCAAATGTGGGTAAAATGCACAATTGTACCCCACGCAATAAAGAAATGCACGTAAAAATTTAAAATTTTATTCGAAATAACGGTAAATAGACAAGTCTACAATAATTTGTCTGTTTTACCATTATTTCGAACAAAATATTAAATTTTAAAGTGAATTTATTTATTGCGTGGGGTAAAACGGTCTAGTCAACCCACATTTTGGACAAATCAAATATAATAAAAATATCGTGCTGCCAAAACACACGCTTCGGTAATAATTTTTGTTTATTTATATATTTTTGTGTTTTTATTCATAAATTTGTCCATTTGAACGTCATTTTGAACAATAAATACAAAAATTCTGCCAATGTGTGTTTTTTCACCACAACTCAATTGTTTTATATTATAATTGTTAAAAATGTCGGTTTAATGGAGAATTTTAGCCCAAATTACATTAAATTGCACTTAAAAATAAAATATTTGGTTCAAAATAACACAAAAAAAAATATTATTAAGCAAAAATTACTACCAAAGCGTTTGTTTTGTCACCACAATTCAATTTTTTTATATATAAATTGTTCAAAATGTGGGTTAAATGCACAATGAAACCCCACGCAATATAAAAATGCACGCAAACATTTTTAAATGTTGGTCGAAATAACAGTCAATAGACAAGTTTAAACAAAACTTGACTATTATTCCGTTATTTCGAACAAAGTATTTAATTTTTACGTGCATTTTTATGTTGCGTGGGGTTATATTGTCCATTTTACTTAAATTTTGAACAATTGGAATGTACACAAATAGATTTGTGGTCATTAAACACACGCTTTGGTAGTCATTATTGCTAATTTATATTATTTTTGTATTTTAAATCATTATTTGTCCATTTGAACGTCAATTTGAACAATTAATACCAACATTTTACCAAATTTATTTTATCACCACAACTCAATGGTTTCATATTTAAATTGTCCAAAATGTCAGGTAAATGGAAAATTCTACAGTAAATTGCACTTGAAAATTAAATATTTGGTTCAAAATATTGGTTTAAACTACAAGTTTTGGGTCAACTGGTCTCTTTACCGTTATTTCGATAAAAATATTTAATTTTCAGGTGCAATTTGATGTCATTTGTGGTGAAATTCTCCATTTTACCATTATTTTGTTTAAATTTTGGTACATATCGTTCAAAATGACGTTCAAATGGAAAAATAATGAACAAAAACACAAAAAAATAAATTAGCAAAAATTAAACTAAAGCATGTGGTTTGTCACCACAACTCAATTTTTTGATATTTTAATTGTTCAAAATAAAGGTAAAATGCACAATTTAACCCCACGCAATATAAAAATGCACGTCAAAATTTAAAATTTGGTTCGAAATAACGGTAAATAGACAAGTTTACACAAAACTTGTCTGTTTTACCGTTATTTTGAACAAAATATTAAATGTTTACGTGCAGTTTAATGTTGCGCGGGGTTAAGTGGTCTCGTTAACCCACATTTTGGACAATTGAAATATAAAAAAATTGAGTTGTGGTGATAAAACACACCGCTTTGGTAGTAATTTTTGCTTGTTTAAATTTTTTTGTGTTTATATTCATTATTGGTCCATTTGAACGTCATTTTGAACAACAAGTACCAAAATTCTACCAAAATGTGTTTCATCACAACAACTTAATTGTTTTATATTGAAATTGTTCAAAATGTCGGTTTAATTGTGGTGGTGTGGCGATTCACTACCACGCTTTTTACTTGGGAATCAATCTTGGGAATGTTTTAATAAAACATTCTATCTCGACTATCAACTTAATTCTTACCTTTATTTAGTATAGTCTTTTCTTATATTCTATGTTCAACGTCGTTTCATAAAAATGCGATCGTTGATTAATTTTCGCTACGTTATCATTTCTGCTTATGATATTTTTTTATATTACTACTTTAATTTGATGTAATATGAAATCTTCTTTATATAACTTTGTTGCAATATAAAGTATATGCTTATTGCCACGAAGTAATATATATTTCATGTGGACTGAGCGCGTGTTACAGGGTAAAACTACAAAATGGAGAATTTCACCCCAAATGACATAAAATAACACTTGAAAATTATATATTTGGTTCAAACTAACAAAAAAAAATATTAATAAGTAAAAATTACTACCAATGCGTGTGTTTTGTCACCAAAATTCTATTTGTTGTTATTCGAATTGTTAAAAATGTGGGTTAAATGCACCCACATTTTTAACTATTCGCAATATAAAATGCATGTTTAAATTTAAAATTTTTTTCGAAATAACGGTAAATAGACAAGGTTAAACCAAACTTGTCTATTTTACCGTTATTTCGAATAAAATATTAAATTTTTAAAAAAAATGTATTTATAAAATTAAATAGTTCGTTCAAAGTAACGGTAAAAACGACAAATTTTGTGTCAACTTGTTTATTTACCGTTATTTCGATAAAAATATTTAGTTTTTAGGTGCAATTTTATGTCATTTGTGGTGAAATTCTCCATTTATCCATTATTTTGTTAAGATTTTGGTATATATCGTTCAAAATAGCGCTCAAATGGACAAAAAATAAACAAAAACACAAAAAAAATATTAATCAGCAAAAATTACACTAAAGCGTGTGTTGGTCACCACAACTCAATTTTTTGATATTTAAGTTGTTCAAAATTTACACGAAAGTTTACACGAAACTTGTCAATTTTATCCTTATTTCGAACAAAATATAAAATGTTTCCATGCATTTTAATGTTGCTAGGGGTTAAATGGTCCATTTTACCCACATCCTGGACTATTGAAATATAAAAAATTGAGTTGTGGTGATAAAACACACGCTTTGGTAATAATTTTTGCTTATTTATATTTTTTGTGTTTTTATTCATTATTTTTTCATTTGAACGTCAGTTTGAACAATTTATACCAAAATTCTACCGAAGTATGATTTTTTACCACAACTCAATTGTTTAATATTGAAATTGTTCAAAATGACGGTAAAATGGAGAATTTCACCCCAAATGACATTAAATTGCACTTAATTATTAAATCTTTGGGTCAAAATACCACCAAAAAAAATATTAATAAGCAAAAATTACTACCAAACCGTGTGTTTTGTCACCACAATGCAATTTTTTTATATAAATACAAAAGGTACAATTTTATGTCATTTCGGGTAAAATTCTCCATTTTACCTTTATTTTGTTAAGATTTTGGTACATGTCGTTCAAAATGACGTTCAAATGGACAAATAATGAACAAAAACACAAAAAAATATTAATAAGCAAAAATTACTACCAAAGCGTGTGTTTTGTCACCACAATTCAATTTTTTATTTTTAAATTGTTTAAGATGTGAGTAAAATGCACACTTTAACCCCAGGCAACAAAAAAGTCCACCTAAAAATTTGAAATTTGGTTCGAAATAACGGTAAATAGACAAGTTTACACAAAACTTGTCTGTTTTACCGTTATTGTGAACAAAATATTAAATTTTAACGTGCATTTTTATGTTCCGCGGGGTTAAATGGTCCATTTTACCCACATTTTGGACTATTGGAATATACATAAATAGATTTGTGGTGATAAAACACACGCTTTGGTAGTAATTTTTGTTAATATATATTTTGTTTGTGTTTTTATTCAATATTTGTCCATTTGAACGTCATTTTGATTAATTTATACCAAAATTCTATCGACATGTGTTTAATCACCAAAACTCAACTGTTTCATATTAAAATTTTTCAAAATGAGAGGTTAATGGAGAATTTTAGCCCAAATGACATTGAATTGCAATTAAAATTTAAATATTTGGTTCAAAATAACACAAAAAAATATAAATAAGCAAAAGTTTCTACTAAATCGTGTGTTTTGTGACCACAATTCAATTTTGTTAATTATAACTGTTCAAAATGTGGGTAAAATGCACAATTTAACCCCACGCAATATGAAAATGCACGTTACAATTTAAAATTTGGTTCGAAAAAACGGTAATTAGACAATTTGATACAAAACCTGTCTGTTTCAACGTTATTTCGAATAAGATATTAACCTTTTACGTGCATTTTATGTTGCGCGGGTGTAAATGGTCCATTTAACCAACATTTTGGACGATTAAAATATACAAAAATTAAGTTATGGTGACAAAACACAAACTTTGGAAGTGCTATTTGCTAATCTATATTTTTTTGTGTTTTTGTTCATTTTTTGTCCATTTGAACGTAATTTTGAACAATTAATACCAAACTACTAACAAATTGTGTTTTATCACCACAACTCAATTGTTATATATATAAATTGTAAAAAATATCAGTTTTGGGGTGAAATTCTCCATTTAGAATTTCACCCCAAATGAGAATAAATGTTACTTAAAAATTAAATATTTGGTTCAAAATAACACAAAAAAAATATTAATAAGCAAAAATTACTACCAAACCGTATTTTTGTCACCTCAATTCAATTTTTTTGTATTAAAATAATTCAAAATGTGGGTAAAATGCACAATTGAACCCCACGCAATATTATAATGCACGTTACAGTTAGAAATTTGGTTCGAAATATTGGTAAATACACAAGTTTATGCAAAACTTGTCTGTTTTACAGTTATTTCGAACAAAATAATAAATTTAAACGTGCATTGTATTTTGCGCGGGGTTTAATGGTCCATTTTACCCACATTTAAGACAATTGAAATTTAAAAAAATTGAGTTGTGGTGATAAAACACACGCTTTGGTAGTAATATTTAGTTTTTTATATTTTTTTTTGTTTTAATTTTGAACAATATTAATTTAACATTAAAAACAATTTTAATATGAAACAATTGAGTTGTGTGCGATAAAACACACTTCGATAGAATTTTGGTATTAATTGTTAAATTGGACAAATATTGAATAAAAACAAAAATAAAATATAAATTAACAAAAATTACTACCAAAGCGTGTGTTTTATCACCACATCTCAATTTTGTTATTTTTCAATTGTCCAAAATGTGCGTAAAATGGACCAGTTAACTCCGCGCAACATAAAAATGCACGTAAAAATTTAATATTCTGTTCGAAGTGACGGTTAAATAGACAAGTTTTGTAAAAACTTGTCTATTAACCGTTATTTCGAACGAAATTTGAAAATTTTACGTGCATTTTGATATTGCGTGGATTTCAATTGTGCTTTTAACCCACATTTTGAATAATTTAAACATAAAAAAAATTAAATTAAGGTGACAAAACACACCATTTGGTAGTTATTTTTGTTAATTGATATTTTGTTTGTGTTTTTATTCATTATTTTTCCATTTGAACGTCATTTTGTACAATTAATACCAAAATTCTATCGAAATGTGTTTTATCACCACAACTCAATTTTTTTATGTTTGTTTAATTGTTTTATTTGGTTCAAAATAACACAAAAAAAATATTAAAAAGCTTAAATTACAACCAAAGCATGTGTTTTGTCACAACAACTCAATTTTTTTATTTTTAAATTGTTCAAATGTGAGATAAATAAACAATTTAACCCCACGCAATATAAAAATGCACGTGCAAATTTAGAATTTGGTTCGAAATAACGGCTAATAGGCTAGTTTACACAAAACTTGTGTGGTTAACACTTATTTCTAACTTAATTTTAAATTTTAACGTGAATTTGAATGTTGCGCGGGTTGTAATGGTCCATTTAACCCCTATTTTGGACAATTGAAATTAAAAAAATTCAGTGGTAATTAAACACACGCTTTGGTAGTTGTTTTTGCTAATTTATGTTTTTTTAAACAGTATATAGACAAGTTTAAACAAAACTGGTCTATTTAACCGATATTTCGAACAAATATATACATTTAAACGTGCATTTATATGTTGCGAGGGGTTATATTCTCCATTTTACCCAAATTTTGAACAATTAGAATATACGAAAATAGATTTGTGGTGATAAAACATACGCTTTGATAGTAATTTTTGTTAATTTATATTTAACTTGTTTTTATTCATTATTTGTCCATTTGAACGTCATTTTGAACAATTAATACCAAAATTCTACCAGAGTTAATTTAAGCACCACAACTCAATTGTTTCATATAAATATTGTTCAAAGTGTCGGTTTAATAGAGAATTTCACCCCAAATGACATAAAATTTCACTTAAAAATTAAATATTTGGTTCAAAATAACAAAAAAAAATATTAATAAGCAAAAATTACTTCCAAAGCGTTTGCTTTGTCACCACAATTAAATTTTTTTTATATTTGGTTTGTTCAAAACGTGCGTAAAACGCACAATTTAACCCAACGCAAATAAGAATGCACGTAAAAATATAAAATTTGGTTCGAAATAACGGTAAATAGACAAGTTACCACAAAACTTTTCTGATTCAACGTTTTTTTCGAACAAAATATTAATATTTTACGTGCACTGTTATGTTGCGTGGGGTGATATTGTCCATTTTACCAACATTTTGAACAATTGGAATTTTTAAAATTGAGTTGTGGTGATAGAACCTACGCTTTGGTAGTAATTATTGCTAATTTATATTTTTTTTGTGTTTTTATTCATTATTTGTCCATTTGAACGTCATTTTGAACATTTAATACCAAAATTATACCAAAGTGTGTTTTATCACCATAACTCAATTGTTTCATATTAAAATTGTTCAAAATGTCGGTTTAATAGAAAATTTCACCCCAAATGACAATAAATTGCACTTAAAAACTAATTTTTTGTTCAAAATAACGGTTTAAATGACAAGTTTTGTGTCAACTTGTCTAATTTACCATTATTTCGATTAAAATACGAAATTTTATGGTGCAATTTTATATCATTTGGGATGAAATTCCCCATTTACCAATTAATTAGTTAAGAATTTGGTACATGTCGTTCAAAATGACGTTCAAATGGACAAATAATGAACAGAAACACAAACAAATATTAATTAGCAAAAATTACTACCAAACCGTGTGTTTTGTCACCACAATGCAATTTTTTTATATAAAGATTTTTTAAAATGTGGGTAAATTACACAATATGACCTCACGCAACATAAAAATGTACGTCCAAATTTATAATCTGGTTCGAAATAACGGTAATTACACAAACTTACACAAAAGCTGTCTGTTTTACCGTTATTTTGATTAAATATTAAATTTTTACGTCCATTTGTATGTTGCGTTAAATCATATTGTCCAATTTATCCATAATTTGGAAAATTGAAATATAAAATAATTTAGTTGTGGTGATAAAACACACGCTTTGGTAGTAATTTTTGCTAATTTATATTTTTTTGTGTTTTCATTCATTATTTGTCAATTTGAACGTCATTTTGAACCATTAATACCAAAATTCTATTAAAGTGTGATTTGTCACCACAACTCTATTGTTTTATATAAGAAATTTTCAAAATGACGGTCAAAAGGAGAGTTTTAGCCCAAATGACATTAAATTGCACTTAAAAATAAAATATTTTGTTCAAAATAACACAAAAAAAAATACTTATAAGCTTAAATTACTACCACAGCATGTGTTTTGTCACAACAATACAATTTTCATATTTTTAAATTGTTCGAAATGTAAGAAAAATGCACAATTTAAACCCACTCAATATAAAAATGCACGTAAAAATTAAAAATTTGGTTCGAAATAACGGCAAATAGACAAGTTAACACCAAATTTGTCTTATTAACCATTATTTCTAACTTAATATTAAGTTTTTACGTGGATTTTGATGTTGCGCGGGATCTAATTCTCCATTTGACCCAAATTTTGGACAATTGAAATATAAAAAAATGAGGTTGTTGTGATTAAACACACGCTTTGGTAGTAATTTTTGCTAGTTTATATTTTTTTAAAATGTAAATAGACAAGTTTAAACAAAACTTGTCTATTTTACGGATATTTTGGACAAAATATTAAATTTTTATGTGTATTTTTATGTTGCGTGGGATTATTTAGTCCATTTTACCCCAATTTTTTACAATTGGAATATACAAAAATAGATTTGTGGTGATAGAACACACGCTTTGTTAATAATTTTTGCTAATTTATATTTTGTTTGTTTTTTTAATTATTATTTGTCCAATTGAACGTCATTTTGAACAATTAATTCCAAAATTCTACCAAAGTTAATTTTATCACCATTACCCGATTGTTACATATTTATATTGTTCAAAATGTCGGTTAAATGGAGAATTTCACCACGAACGACATTGAATTGCACTTTAAAATAAATTTTTGGTTCAAAATAACGGTTAAACGACATGGTTTGTGTCAACTTGTCTATTTACCGTTATGTCGATTAGAAGATTTAATTTTAAGGTACAATTTTCTGTCATTTCAAGTGAAAATCTCTATTGTATCATTATTTTGTTAAGATTTTGGTACATGTCGTTCTAAATGACGTTCAAATTGACAAATAATGAACAAAAACACAAAAAATAGTAATTAGCAAAACTACCACAGATTGTGTTTTGTCACCACAATTCAATTTTTTATTTTTAATTTTGTTTAAAATGTTGTTATAATGCACAATTCAACCCCAGGCATCATGAAAAAGCACGTAAAAATTTTAAATTTGGTTCCAAATAACGGTAATCAGACAAGTTTACACAAAATTTGTCTGTTTTACCGTTATTTTGAACAAAATTTTAAATTTTTACGTGCGTTTTTATGTTGCGCGGGGTTAAATGGTCCATTTTACCCACATTCAGTACAATTGAAATATAACAAAGTTGAGTTGTGGTGATAAAACACACGCTTTGGTAGTAATTTTTGCTTATTTATATTTTTTTGTGTTTGTATTCATTATTTGTACCTTTAAACTTCATTTTGGACAATTATTACCAAAAATCTACCAAAATGTGTTTTACCACCACATCTCAATTATTTCATATTGAAATTGTTCGAAATGTCGGTTAAATGGAGAATTTCTTTCAAATTCAAATGGACAAATAATGAATCAAAACACAACAAAACATATAAATTAGACAAATAACTACCAAAGCGTGTGTTTTGTCACCACAATTCAAATTTTTGTTATTTAAATTGTTTAAAATGTGGGTTTAATGCACTATTTAACCCGACGGAACATACGAATGCACGTAAATATTTAAAATTTGGTTCGAAATAACGGTAAATAGACAAATTTACACAAAACTTGTCTGTTTAACCGTTATTTCGAACAAAATATTAAATTTTATCGTGCGTTTTTATGTTGCGCGGTGTTTAATGGTCCATATTACCCATATCTTGGACAATTGAAAAAAAAAAATTGAGTTGTGGTGATAAAACACACGCTTTGGTAGTAATTTTTGCTAATTTATTTTTTTTTTTGAGTTTGCATTCATTATTTGTAAATTTGAACGTCATTTTGAACAATAAATACCAAAATTCGACCAAAGTGTGATTTATTACCACAACTTGAATGTTTCATATTAAACCTGTTCAAAATGTCGGTTAAATTGAGAATTTTAGCCCAAATGACAGTTAATTGCACTTTAAAATTAAATATATGGTTCAAAAAACCAGAAAAAAATATTAATAAGCAAAAATTACTACCAAAGAGTGTGTTTTGTCACCAAAATTCAAGTTTTTTATATTTCAATTGTTCAAAATTCTGGGTAAAATGCACAATTTTACCCGACGAAACATGCAAATGCATATAAATATTAAAAATTTGGTTCAAAATTACAATAAATTGACAAATTTACACAAAACTTGTCTATTACAAAGTAATTTCGAACAAAATATTAAATTTTCACGTGCATTTTTATAATGCGTTGGGTTATAATGTTCATTTATCCCTCATTTTGAACAGTTGAAATATAACAAAATTGAGTTGTGGTGATAAAACAAACGCTTTGGTAGAAATTTTTGCTAATATATATATTTTTTGTACTTTTATTCATTATTTGTCCATTTGAACCTCATTTTGAACAATTAATACCTTTATTCTACCAAAGTATGTTTAATCATCACAACTCAATTGTTTTATATTTAATTTGTTCAAAATGTTGATTAAATGGAGAACCTCACCCCAAATGCCATTTAATTTCACTTAGAAATTAAATATTTCGTTCAAAATAACGGTAAAAATTACAAGTTTTATGTCAACTTTTCTATTGACTGTTATTTCGATTAAAATATTAAATTTTAAGGTGCAATTACATGTCACTTGGGGTGAAATTCTCCATTTCACCATTATTTTGTTAAGATTTTGGTACATATCGTTCAAAATAGCGTTTAAAATGAACAAATAATGAACAAAAACACAAAAAAAATATTAACTAGCAAAAATTACAACCAAAGAGTGTGTTTTGTTACCACAATTCAATTTTTTTTATTTAAAATTTGTTCAAAATGTGGGTTAAATGCACAATTTAACACAACGCGATATAAAATCGAACGTCAAAATGTAAAATTTTGTACGAAATAACGGTAAATAGACAAGTTTACACAAAACTTGTCTGTTTTACCGTTACTTCGAACAAAATATTAAATTTTCACGTGCATTTTAATGCGCGGGGTTAAATGGTTCATTTTACCCATATTTTGGACAATTGAAATATAAGAAAATTGAGCTGTAGTGATAAAACGCTTTGGTAAAAATTTTTGCTATTTTATATTTTTTTTGTGTTTTTATTCATAATTTGTCCATTTGCACGTCATTTTGAACAATTAATACCAAAATTCTACCAAAGTTAATTTTATCACCACAACTCAATTGTTACATAAGAAAATTGTTCAAAATAACGGTTAAATGGAGAACTTCACCCCAAATGACATTAAATTACACTTTTAAACTAAATATTTGGTTCGAAATAACGGTGTAAACGACAAGTTTTGTGTAATTTTGTCTATATTATCGTTATTGAGATTAAAATATTAAATTTTAAGGTGCAATTTAATATCATTTGGGGTATAATTCTCCATTTACCCATTATTTTGTTTAGATTTTGGTACGCTTCGTTCAAAATGACATCACAATGGACAAATAATGAACAAAAACACAAACCGAAATTAATAAGCAAAACTTTCTACTAACGCGTATGTTTTGTCACCACAACTCAATTTTTTGATATATAAATTGTTCGAAATGTGGGTAAAATGCACAAGTAAACTCCACGCAATATAAAAATGCACGTAAAAATTTAAAATTTGGTTCGAAATAACGGTAAATAGACGAGTTTACACAAAACTTGTCTGTGTTACCGTTGTTTCAAACCCAATTTAAAATTTTAACGTGCATTGTTTCATATTGAAATTATTCAAAATTTCGATTAAATGGAGAATTTCTTTCAAATTCAAATGGACAAATAATAAATAAAACACAAAAAAAAATATAAATAAGCAAAAATTACTATCAAAGCGTGTGTTTTATCACCACAACTCAATTTTGCTATATTTCAATTGTCAATAATTTCAATATGACACAACTGAGTTGTGGTGATAAAACACACTTTGGTAAAATTTTGGTATTGATTGTTCAAAATGACGTTCAAATGGACAAATAATAAATAAAAACACAAAAAAAAAAAAATTAGTATAAATTTCCATTCAATCAAATAAAATTTGATATTTTAAGTTCAAAAATATTCCTTCAAGTAGAATTTTTTTTTATAAAATAAATATATTTCGGCAATCAAAAATAACTACCAAAGCGTGTGTTTAATCACCACAACTCAGTTTTTTTATATTTCAATTGTTCAAAATGTGGGTAAAATAGACCATTTAACCCCGCGCAACATAAAAATGCACGTAAAAATTAAAAATATTTTCCAAAATAACGGTAAAACAGGTAAGTTTTGTGATAACTTGTCTATTTACCGTTATTTCGAACCAAGTATTAAATTTTAACGTGCATTTTGATATTGCGTGGGGTTAAATTGTGCATTTTACCCACATTTTGGTCAATTGAAATATAAAAAAAATTTGTGGTGATAAAAACACACGCTGTGGTAGTAAAATTTTCCTTATTAGTATTTTTTTTGTGTTTTAATTGATTGTTCGTCCATTTGAACGCCATTTTGAACAATATGTACCAAAATCCAAACAAAATGTTGGTTTAATGTACAAGTTTAAAACCAAATGACATTTAATTGCCCCAAAAAATTAAATTTTCTAATCGAAATAACGGTAAATAGAGAAGTTGACACAAAACATGTCGTTTTAACAGTTATTTTGAACTTAATATTTTATTTTAAAGCGCAATTTAATGTCACGTGGTTTGAAATTATCCATTTTACCGACATTTTAAAATGACGTTCAAATGGACAAATAATGAATAAAAACAGGGGAAAAATATAAATTAGCAAAAATTACTACCAACGCGTGTGGTTTGTCACCATTTATCTATTTTTTTAAATTTCAATTGTTCTAAATGAAGGTTAAATGGACAAAATAACCACACACAGTATTTAAATGCACTTTTTAGTTAATTATTTTGTTCGAAGTATTGGTAAAAAGTCAAGCTTACACAAAACTATTCTTTTGCAACTTTTCTATTAAAAATTAAATATTTAAATCGAAATAACGGTTAATAAACAAGTTGACACAAAACTTGTCGTTTTTACCGTTATTTTGAACCAAATATTTAGTTTTTAAGTGCAATTAAATTTTATTTGGGGTGAAACTCTCCATTTAACTGACATTTTGAACAATTTAAATATTATAATATGATAATAATTTATATTAATTGTTCAAAATGACGTTTAAATGGACAAATAATGAATAAAAATACATAAAATATAAATTTGCATTATTAACTACCAAAGCGTGTGTTTTATCACCACAAATCTATTTTAATATATTTCAATTGTTCAAAATTTAGGTAAAATGGACAATATTTCCCCGCACAATTAAAAAATTCTCATAAAAATTTAACATTTTCTACGAAATAATTGTAAAATTAACAAGTTTTGTGTTAATTTGTCTATTTACCGTTATTTCGAACAAAATATTAAATAATTACGTTCATTTTTATATTGCGAGGGGTTTAATTGTGCATTTTACCCACAGTTTGTACAATTTAAATATTAAAAAAATTGAGTTGTGGTGACAAAACACACGCTTTGGTAGTAGTTTTTGCTTTTAAATATTTGTTTTTCTGTTTTTATTTATTATATGTCCAATTGAACGTCATTTTGAACAATATGTACCAAAATACAAACAAAATAATAGTTTAATGGGGAATTTCACCCGGAAAGACATAAAATTGCACAATCACAAACATTTGAATTCAAAGAACGGTAATAGACAAGTTGACACAAAACTTATCTTTATAACCGTTATTTTGAATAAAGTATTAAATTTTTGCGAGCCATTTTCTGTCACTTGGGGTGAAATTTTCCATTTTACCGACATTTTATACAATTTCAATATGAAATAATTGAGTTGTGGTGATTAAACACACTTTGGTAGAATTTTGGTATTAATTTTTCAAAATGACGTTCAAATGTACAAATAATGAATAAAAACAGAAAAAAAAATATAAATTAAAAAAAAATACTATCAAAGCGTTTTATCACCTCAACTCAATTTTTTATATTTTAATTGTCCAAAATGTGCGTAAAATTGACCATTTAACCTCGCGCAACAAGAACATCTACGTAAAAATTTAATATTTTGTTCAAAATAACGGTAAAACAGACAAGTTTTGTGTTAACTTTTCTATTTACCGTTATTTCGAACCAAATTTTAAATTTTATGGTGCATTTTGATATTGCGTGGGGTTAAATTGTGCATTTAACCAACATTTTGAACAATTTAAATATAAAAAAGTTGAGTTGTGGTAACAAAACACACGCTTTGGTAGTAATTTTTCCTAATTAATATTTTTTTGTGTTTTTGTTTTATAATTATAATTTTGTTATTCCGGTGGCTGCTGGATTTGGTAGAATAAAGCGTTTTCTTTATTTTGATGAAAATAATTTGTTTTATAAATGTTGATCACTTGAAAATATAACAATGATTGACCACAAAATGATTTGCAATTTTCTCATTAATAAGTTGCAATTCGAAAAACCAGTCTTGCCCACCACGGGGCAATTATTAATATTCAGTTTGATAATTTTATAATAAACATAGGAATCCTTCCTTTACAATTCAATTCAGATTTTGAACATGAATCCGACTTGATTATGTAAACACATAAACGTCAAGTGGATTCAACGCACAGGTAAGGATGTCTTATTTTTTAATAAGATTCTAATTAGGATATTTCAGCTTGACAATTGGATAAAATTTAAGTGATAAAATAGTTGGAATATAAAGGTTTGTTTTGGATGTTGGCAAGTGCCAACATTCTGCCTCCCTTGAACGGGCAGGTTCAATCTTTAATAGGTAATTTGACAAGCTTGTGTATGGGACGTTTGAATTACTTGTTTCCCATGAATATCTCAACGATGCGAACCTTGCCATCAGTCCCTAAAAATGTTTTATGTACCCGACCCAGTGGCCACTTGGATGGTGCAGTGTTTTCGTCTTTTAATAAAACGATATCGTCTATTTAATATCGTTGCATGATTGTACCATTTGGTTCTGCCTTGAAGGGTGGTGAGGTACTCGTTCTGCCATCAATTCCAGAAAATGTTGGCACATTTGTTGTGTCCACTTCCATCGTGATTTGATTGACGAAGTACTAGCTGTCAAATCCATTTCAGGTATGTAGTTGTTAGGATAACCGAGAAGAAAATGTGTTGGTGTTAGAACATCTATTTCATCGTTGCTGGCTCTACACAACGGTCTGGAGTTCAATATTGCCTCGATTTGTGTAAGTATGGTATAAAACTCATTGGCAGTTAATATTTGTTTGCCGATAATTCGTCTTAGATGAAATTTCATCGATTTTACGGCTGCCTCCCATAATCCACCAAAATGAGTTGGACATACACAGTGACAATGGCTCAAATTTCATTGGAGCAAACCGCAAGCTTACAGAAATTTTCGAAATACTGAACCAAAATACAAGCATTAAATTGTATTATGGTTCAGTATTTCGAAAATTTCTGTAAGCTTGCGGTTAGCTCCAATGAAATTTGACCCATTGTCACTGTATATGTCTGTTGGTGTACCGCGACGGGAGATGAACCATCGTAATGCTGCGAGAAACGACTCAGTGGTAAGATCGTGCACTTACTCTTTGTGAACTCCATGTCCTCGTTTAAAGTTGATCAGTACGGGACCAGCGTAATCAACTTCTTCTTTCATAAAACGTCTTTGAAATGTTACCCTGCATTCTGGTAGCTCAGCCATAATTTGGTTTTCGGCACGCTGCTGATATCTGATGTAGATGATGCATTTTCTTATTATTTCACGTATCATTGTTTTCGCCCTTAAAATCCAGAATTTTTGTTTTGTGATATTGCTCAACAATGATAAACCTGCATGGTCTTTCTCTACGTTAAGTTTTTAGACTGTCACTTTTACGAATGGGTTGTTATTGGGTAGAATGATGGGATGCTTGGTTTCAAACGGAAGTAAAGATTGTTCAATTCGTCCTCCAACCCTCATTATACTTTTTTCATCAATGAATGGAGCTAGTGTGATAAGCTTACTACCGCGGCTAACTGGTTGATTTTTTGACAATAGTTTGAATTTGATTGCAAAATATTTGTTTGTATGTGTCTAATAAGTGTGGTCTTGTTTTTTTCGAGCTCCGCCATTGTAAGAGATCCACTCGTTTTTGCTCCTTTACAGTTTTTTATAAAGCGTATGATCCATCTTAAAAAAGATAAGATTCGGTGACTATCGGAGTGCCCTTCTATTATCTGGTCTAGTACATTGTTAACTGAAGTCATAGCAGACAATTCATAGCTATTCGCTTGTTTCTCGTCTTCTCTCGTATCATAATTCAAACTTTGTTGCGGCCAATGTGATTCATTTTTTACTAACCATTCAGGACCCAACCACCACAGTGTGTGTTCATTTAATACATCGGGTGAAATTCCTCGAGAGGCGCAGTCCGCAGGGTTTGTTTTTGAAGGAACGTGACGCCAATTGCTTCGCTTTCGTGTTTGTATTATTATTGATGTACGATTTCCGACGAACGTGACCCATCTTCTGGGATGCGATGACAGCCAGTCCCATACAATTTAGGAGTTGGTCCATGCGGTAACTGAGTTAATTTCAAGCGTGGTGGATAGTTTGATCGATTCCACTAATCTAACAAGTAGGACAGCTGCATATAGTTCGAGCCGAGTCATGGAAATCTGCTTAATGGGTGTAACCTTTGTTTTGGCAGCGATCAATCTTGAGGAACAACTTCCATCCTTATATGTAACACGTAAATAAGCAGCAGCAGCATAAGCCAGCTCGCTGGCATCGCAGAATGCGTGCACACTGACTGTATCAACCTGATTATTCGAAAACAACCACCTCGGAATACTGATTTTGGAAGCTTCTTGCATATCGGTTCGCATATTATGCCACTTTCCCTTGCTCCCAATTTATATGAAGCATCCATAAAGATTGAAGCAAGATTTTAAATCTGATTGTAGCTGGAGCTAATCAGTCCAATGGATCAAAAATGTTGCTACTTTCTGACAGTATGGTTCGCATGGTAGCGGATTTGAAAGCTGGATGATCTACGATGAATTGGAAGCTGTAAAGATGAGCATTCCAGTTGATACCTAATAATTTTAGGCATGCTTCGTTTGTGCTGTCTTTGATTGGCTTGTAATCTGATGATTGTAGTTGTACATTTATGCTGTTGCGCACTTTGCTGGAATTGGTACTTCACTTTCGTAACTTCATGCCTGCTTCATTAAAGATCGTGTTTAGCTCATTTTTCTAACGGATAGGGCCATTGTTTGTACCAGTAATCAAGTCGTCCACGTACATGTCTCGGTGTAATGCTATTGATGCTTCAGGAAATCGTTCTTTTTTCAATATCGATAGTTCTTCAATCACTCTCGTAGCTAAGAACGGAGCTGATGATGTTCCGTATGTAATTGAGTTGAGTTGAAAATATCTTTTTGGTTGTGAAGGATGGTCTCACCATATAATGCATTGGTGGTGTTGATCTCTGATGTCCACCCAAATCTGCCGATACATTTTCTCAATGTCAGCGCTTATGACATGTTTATGCTCACGGTTTAGTAACAGGATTTCAAAAATATTTGACTGTATTGTAGGACCCACTAATAAGGCCTCGTTAAGTGAAGTATTACTGCTGGTTTTTGCAGAAGCATCAAGAACCACGCGCAGCGTAGTTGTTGCTTTATCTTTTTTGAAAACCCCACGATGAGGTATCAATATGGAATTGTTTTGGATTGCTTTCTCTCTTGTCATTTTATTCAGACGTCCTTATTTGATGTACTCGTTGATAAAGTCACTATACATTCGAGCAAATTTTTCGTCTTTTGAAAATTTGCGTTCAAGTGTGTATAATCGTTTAGTTGCCATGTGTATGGAATTTCCAAAATTCGGCTTAGGGTCTCTGAATGGAAGTCATACTATAAACCTTCCATCTCTGTCTCGTGTTGTAGTGGTGATAAAATTGTTTTCACAGAGTTCCTCTTCTGGTGTTTGATTTGATTTTGATTTGGGAACTTCTTCGATCTCTCAAAATGCTCTCAAACCTTTGTCAATGTTTATTAATTGATAATCCTTTATTGCGGTGTTGGATAATGTCGATAAAGTAGTAGAACTTTGACCTTGCTGTCCTACTAAAATCCAACCCAATGCTGTGTTTTGTGCCACTATTTGACCCTGGGAATTTTGTACCTTCTGCCAACTGCTGAATTTAACTGTCGTTATTCCTCTTGTAGAGTTGACTCTACACTGACCAATTCCCGAAACCGTGATCCTTCCATTTCGTTTGGGTAAGTTTAGGCGCTGCATGCATGCTTCAGAGATGAATGATAATTGAGATCCGGTATCAAATAGAACTCTGAATATCACCTTGTTTCCAAACCGACCCTCGACTCGAATAAGAGCAGTTGGTAAAACTGCTTGTGAAGGATTACTTGAAACTTGGATGCAAGTACTTTATTCCTTTTGCACTTCGTCGTTGGTTGTTGAACTTGAAGCATTGGTGCTAGATTTTGCTGATTGTTCTATGTGAAGTAGTGTGTGATGTCTACCTTTGCATATGTGGCAGCTCTTCATTGATTTACATTGATAAATTGAATGATTTTCCGCAAAACAGTTAAAACAACGCCTAGACTCTTTGATGTATGATCTTCGTTGCTCAATTGTTTTATCTGCAAATTGCTAACATTGGTGCAGTTAATGTTCTGTATCTTTGCAGACATCGCATACTACCGCGTTGAATGTTTGTATTTTAGATGAGTCACTTTTATTGTAGCAACTTGTAATTTGTTTGCTGCTGGATTTTATAGATTCCAATGAGTCCGACCGATTGCTCAAAAATTTAAAAAATTCGTCGAAACTGTTGAAATTATCTTGACTGCTTAAATGAGACCTGAACACCTTCGTTTCCTACCAAATTGTGTTTTATCACTACAACTCAATTGTTTCATATTGAAATTGTTCAAAATGTCGGTTTAATGGAGAATTTAAGCCCAAATAACATTAAATTGCACTTTAAAATAAAATATTTGGTTCATAATACCACAAAAAAAAATATATAAAAGGAAAGATTACTACCAAAGCGTGTGTTTTGTCACCACAATTAAAATTTTTTAAATTTCAATTGTTAAAAATGTGGGTAAATGCACAGTTTAACCCGACGAAACATACAAATGCACGTTAATATTTAAAAATTGGTTCGCAATAACGGTAAATAGACAAGTTCAAACAAAACTTGTCTAATTCACCGTTATTTCGAACAAAATATTAAATTTTTACGTGCATTTTTATAATGCGTGGGGTTATATTGACCATTTAACCCTCATTTTGAACAATTGAAATATAACAAAATTGAATTGTGGTGAAAAAACACAAGCTTCGGTAGTAATTTTTGCTTATTTATATTTATTTTTGTATTTTTATTCATTATTTGTCCATTTGAACGTCATTTTGAACAATTGATACCAAAATTCTACCAAAGTGTGATTTATCACCACAACTCAATTGTTTTATATTTAAATTGTTCAAAATGTTGGTAAAAATGGTCCATTTTTTGCCAAATGACATTAAATTTCACTTAAAAATTAAATATTTGGTTCAAAATAACGGTAAAAATGACAAGTTTTGTGTCACCTTGTCTATTTATTGTTATTTTGATTAAAATATCTAATTTTAAGGTGCAGTTTCATGACATTTGGGGTGAAATTCTCCATTTTACCATTATCTTGTTAAGATTTTGGTACATATCGTTCAAAATGACGTTCAATTGAACAAATAATGAACAAAAACACAAAAAAAATATTGACTAGCAGAAATTACTACCAAAGCGTGTGTTTTGTCACCACAGTTCAATTATTTTATATTTAAATTGTTCAAAATGTGGGAAAAATGCACAATTTAACCCCACGCAATTAAAAAAATGCACGTAAAAATATCAAATTTGGTTCGAAATAACGGTAAACAGACAAGAAAACACAAAACTTGTCTATTTTACCGTTATTTCGAACAAAATATTAAATTTTTGCGTGCATTTGAATGTTGCGTGGGGATAAATGGTCCATTTAACCCACATTTTGGACAATTGAAATATAACAAAATTGAGTTGTGGTGAAAAAACACACGCTTTGGTAGTAATTTATGCTTATTTATATATTTTTTTGTGTTTTTATTCATTATTTGAATAAAGTGTTTTTTATCACCACAACTCAATTGTTTCATATTTAAACTGTTCAAAATGTCGGTTAAATTTTAAATTTTTACGTGCAATTTATTATTGCGTGGGGTTTAATTGTGCATTAAACCCACATTTGAACAAAAATATTAAAAAATTCAATTGTGGTGACAAAACACACGCTTTGGTAGTAATTTTTGCTTTATAATATTTTTTTTTGTGTAATCTTGAACCAAATATTAATTGTAAAGTGAAATTAAATGTAATTTGTGCTGAAATTCTCCATTTAACCGACATTTTGAACAATTTCAATATGAAACAATTGAGTTGTGGTGATTAAACACACTTTGGTAGAATTTTGGTACTATTTGTTCAAAATGCCGTTCAAATCGATACATAATAAAAAAAGACATAAAAAAATATAAATTAACAAAAACTACTACCAATGCGTTCTATCACCTCAACTCAATTTTTGTATGTTTCAATTGTCCAAAATGTGCGTAAAATTTACCATTCAACCCAGCGCAACAAAAACAGTTACGTTAAAATTTAATATTTTGTTTAAAATAACGGTAAAACAGACAAATTTTGTGTTAACTTTTCTATTTACCGTTATTTCGAACAAAATTTTAAATTTGTACGTGCATTTTGATATTGCGTGGGGTAAAATTGTGCATTTTAACCACATTTTGGTAGTAATTTTTTCTAATTAATATGTTTTTTTGTGTTTTTGTTCATTATTTGTCCATCTGAACGTCATTTGATCGATATGTACCAAAATCTTAACAAAATAATGGTTAAATGGAGAACTTCACCCCGAATGACATTTAATTTGAACCTTAAAATTAAATATTTTAATCGAAATAACGGTTTATAGACAAGTTGACTCAAAACTTGTCATTTTTACCGTTACTTTGAACCAAATATTTAATTTTAAAGTGCAATAATTTGCCATTTGGGGTGAAATTTTTTATTCAACCGACATTTTGAATAATTTGTTGGGCAAAGTCCTCAGGTTAGTTCCACTTTGATGCGGTGGAATGACTTTGCTTGAATGCTAATGTTGGAAGTGGTACAGTATTATAATTTTGTTATCCCGGTGGCTGCTGGACAAGGTAGAATATAGCTTTTTCTTTATTTTGATGAAAATAATCTGTTTTATTAATGTTGATCACTCGAAAATCTACTAATGATTGACCAAAAAGTTTTTTGCAATTTTCTCATTAATTAGTTGCAATTCGAAAAACCAGTCTTGCCCACCACAGGGCAATTATTAATATTTAGTTTGATTTGTTGGGATTTTTCGAATTGATTTTTTTATAATAAATATAGGAATCCTTCCTTTACAATTCAATTCAGATTTTGAACATGAATCCGACTTGATTATGTAAACACATAAACGTCAAGTGGATTCAACGCACAGGTAAGGATGTCTTATTTTCTAATAAGATTCTAATTAGGATATTTCAGCTTGACAATTGGATAAAATTTAAGTGATGAAATATTGGAAATATAAAGATTTGTTTTGGATGTTTGCAAGTGCCAACATTCTGCCACCCTTGAACGGGCAGGTTCAATCTTTAATAGGTAATTTGACAAGCTTGTGTATGGGACGTTTGAATTACTTGTTTCCCATAAATATCTCAACGATGCGAACCTTGCCACCAGTCCCTAAAAATGTTTTATGTACCCGACCCAGTGGCCACTTTGATGGTGCAGTGTTTTCGTCTTTTAGTAAAACGATATCGTTTATTTTAATATCGTTGCATGATGTGTACCATTTGGTTCTGCCTTGAAGGGTGGTGAAGTACTCGTTCTGCCATCGATTCCAGAAAATGTTGGCACAATTAATGTGTCCACTTCCATCGTGATTTGATTGACGAAGTACTAGCTGTCAAATCCATTTCAGGTATGTTGTTGTTAGGATAACCGAAAAGAAAATGTGTTGGTGTAAGAACATCTATTTCATCGTTGCTGGCTCTACACAACGGTCTGGAGTTCAATATTGCCTCGATTTGTGTAAGTATGGTATAAAACTCATCGGCACTTAATATTTGTTTGCCGATAATTCGTCTCAGTTGAAATTTCATCGATTTTACAGCCGCCTCCCATAATCCACCAAAATGTGGTGCCCTAGGCGGATTAAAATGCCAATTGATCATCTGTTTAAAGAGCGAGTTGGATATAATGCTTGTATTATGGTTCAGTATTTCGAAAATTTCTGTAAGCTCACGGTTAGCTCCAATAAAATTTGAGCCATTGTCACTTTATATGTCAGTTGGTGTCCCGCGACGGGAGATGAACCATCGTAATGCTGCGAGAAACGACTCAGTGGTTAGATCGTGCACTTACTCTTAGTGAACCGCCTTTATACTGGTACAAATAAACAAAGCGATATATGCCTTTTGAGGTCGTTGCCCTCGTCCTCGCGTTTGGTAGATAAGAACGGGACCAGCGTAATCAACTCCTACTTTCATAAAAGGCCTTTGGAATGTTACCCTGCATTCTGGTAGCTCAGCCATAATTTGGTTTTCGGCACGCTGCTGTCTGATGCAGATGATGCATTTTCTTATTATTTCACGTATCATCGTTTTCGCCCTTTAAATCCAGAATTTTTGTTTTGTGATATTGCTCAACAATGAAAAACCTGCATGGCCTTTCTCTACGTTAAGTTTTTGGACTGTCACTTTTACGAATGGGTTGTTATTGGGTAGAATGATGGGATGCTTGATTTCAAACGGTAGTTAAGATTGTTCAATTTGTCCTCTAACCCTCATTATACTTTTTTCATCAATGAATGGAGCTAGTGTGATAAGCTTACTACCGCGGCTAACTGGTTGATTTTTTGACAGTTGTTTGAATTTGATTGCAAAATATTTGGTTTGTATGTGTCTAATAAGTGTGGTTTTGCTTATTTCGAGCTCCGCCGTTGTAAGAGATCCACTCGTTTTTGCTCCTTTACAATTTTTAATTAAGCGTATGATCCATCATATAATAGATAAGATTCGGTGACTATCGGAGTGCCCTTCTATTATCGGGTCTAGTACATTTTTAACTGAAGTCATAGCAGACAATTCATAGCTATTCGATTGTTTCTCGTCTTCCCTCGTATCATAATTCAAACTTTGTTGCGGCCAATGTGATTCATTTTTTACTAACCATTCAGGACCCAACCACCACAGTGTGTGATCGGCTTATAATCTGATGATTGTAGTTGTGCATTTATGCTGTTGCGGACTTTGCTGGTATTGGTACTTCACTTTCGTAACTTCATGCCTGTTTCATTTAAGATCGTGTTTAGCTCATTCTTCTAACAGATAGCGCCACTGTTTGTACCAGTAATCAAGTCGTCCACGTACATGTCTCGGTGTAATGCTATTGATGCTTCAGGAAATCGTTCTTTGTTCAATATCGATAGTTCTTCAATCACTCTCGTAGCTAAGAACGGAGCTGATGATGTTCCGTATGTAATTGAGTTGAGTTGAAAATATCTTATTGGTTGTGAAGGATGGTCTCGCCATATAATGCATTGGTGGTGTTGATCTCTGATGTCCACCCAAATCTGCCGATACATTTTTTCAATGTCAGCGCTTATGACATGTTTGTGCTCACGGTTTAGTAACAGGATTTCAAAAATATTTGACTGTATTGTAGGACCCACTAATAAGGCCTCGTTAAGTGAAGTATTACTGCTGGTTTTTGCAGAAGCATCAAGAACCACGCGCAGCGTAGTTGTTGCTTTATCTTTTTTGAAAACCCCACGATGAGGTATCAATATGGAATTGTTTTGGATTGCTTTCTCTCTTGTCATTTCATTCAGACGTCCTTATTTGATGTACTCGTTGATAAAGTCACTATACATTCGAGCAAATTTTTCGTCTTTTGAAAATTTGCGTTCAAGTGTGTATAATCGTTTAGTTGCCATGTGTATGGAATTTCCAAAATTCGGCTTAGGGTCTCTGAATGGAAGTCATACGATAAACCTTCCATCTCTGTCTCGTGTTGTAGTGGTGATAAAATTGTTTTCACAGAGTTCCTCTTCTTGTGTAAGATTTGATTTTGATTTGGGAACTTCTTCGATCTCCCAAAATGCTCGCAAACCTTTGTCAATGTTTATTAATTGATAATCCTCTATTGCGGTGTTGGATAATGTCGATGTAGTGTAGAACTTTGACCTTGCTGTCCTACTTAAATCCAACCCAATGCTGTGTTTTGTGCCACTATTTGACCCTGGGAATTTTGTACTTTCGGCCCACTGAGTAGTTCAAAGACCAAATCCGCACCTAAAAAAATATCTACAGACCTGGTTAAATTTGTTTCAGGATCAGCCAACTGAAGTTAAGCTACAAGTTTTGCATCGTTTGAACACATATATGATGGTGGTAAAATGGATGTCACCTTGGGTAGAATATATGCATCTACCGTTAATTGGACTGCTTCATTGATGCAACTGCTGAATTTAACTGTCGTTATTCCTCTTGTAGAATTGACTCTACACTGACCAATTCCCGAAACCGTGATCCTTCCATTTCGTTTGGGTAAGTTTAGGCGCTGCATGCATGCTTCAGAGATGAATGATAATTGAGACCAGGTATCAAAAAGAACTCTGAATATCACCTTGTTTCCAAACCGACCCTCGACTCGAATAAGAGCAGTTGGTAAAACTGCTTGTGAAGGGTTACTTGAAACTTGGATGCAAGTACTTTATTCCTTTTGCACTTCGTCGTTGGTTGTTGAACTTGAAGCATTGGTGCTAGATTTTGCTGATTGTTCTATGTAAAGTAGAGTGTGATGTCTACCTTTGCATATGTGGCAGCTCTTCCTTGATTTACATTGATTAACTGAATGATTTTCCGCAAAACAGTTAAAACACCGCCTAGACTCTTTGATGTTTGATCTTCGTTGCTCAATTGTTTTGTCTGCAAATTGCTACCATTGGTGCAGTAAATGTTCTGTATCTTTGCAGACATCGCATACTACCGCGTTGAATGTTTGTATTTTAGATGAGTCTTCTTTATTGTAGCAACTTGTAGCCCGTTTGCTGCTGGATTTCATAGATTCCAATGAGTCCGACCGATTGCTCAAAAATTTAAAAAATTGGTCGAAACTGTTGAAATTATCTTGCCTGCTTTGTTGAGACCACAATAGCCTTGTTTCCTCATCGAGCTTGTTAGATGATATAAAAATGTGCCAGGGATCTCGAGATTCTGCTTCTGGACCGAGTGCGCCTAGTCCTTTGATGATTTCATCTGATGTGTTCAACATCCTTCTGATGTTGAATGTGAGATTTGAACTGACATTAGGTTAAAACACACGCTTTGGTAGTATTATTTGCTAAAATATATTTTTTTGCGTTTTTTATTCATTATTTGTACATTTGAACGTCATTTTGAACAATTAATACCAAAATCCTACCAAAGTGTGTTTTATCACCACAACTCAATTGCTTTATATTGAAATTGTTCAAAATGTCGGTTAAATGGAGAATTTCACCTCAAATGACTTTAAATTGCACTTAAAAATAAAATATTTGGTTCAAAATAACACAAACAAATATAAATAAGCAAAACTTACTACCAAAGCGTGTGTTATGTCACCACAATTCAAATTTTTTATATTTAAATTGTTTAAAATGTGGGTAAAATGCACAGTTAAACCCGACGAAACATACAAATGCACGTTTATATTGAAAATGTGGTTCGCACTAACGGTTGAATAGACAAGTTCAAACAAAACTTGTCTATTTTCACGTATTTTTGAACAAAAAATTAAATTTTTACGTGCATTTTTATAATGCGTGGGGTTATATTGTCCATTTAACCCACATTTTGAACAATTGAAATATAACAAAATTGAGTTGTGGTGATAAAACACACGCTTCGGTAGTAATTTTTGCTAATTTATATTGTTTCAGAATTATTATTCATTATTTGTCCATTTGAACGTCATTTTGAACAATTGATACCAAAATTCTACCAAAGTGTGTTTAATCGCCACAACTCAATTGTTTTATATTAAAACTGTTCAAAATGTTGGTTTAATGGAGAATTTTACCCATAATGACATTCAATTTCACTAAAAAATTAAATATTTTGTTCAAAATAACGGTAAAAAGGACAAGTTTTCACCTTGTCTATTTACTGTTATTTTGATTCAAATATCTCATTTGAAGGTGCAATTTTATGTCATTAAGGGTAAAATTCTATATTCCACCATTAATTTGTTAAGATTTTGGTACATATCGTTCAAAATGACGTTCAAATGAAAAAATAATGAACAAAAACAGAAAAAAATATTAATAAGCAAAAATTACTACCAAAGCGTGTGTTTTGTCACCTTAATTCATTTTGTTTATATTTAAATTGTTCAAAATGTGGGAAAAATGCACAATTTAACCCCACGCAAAAAAAAGGACGTAAAAATATCAAATTTGGTTCGAAATAACGGTAAATAGACAAATAAACACAAAACTTGTCTGTTTTACCGTTATTCTGAACAAAATATTAAATTTTTGCGTGCATTTTGATGTTGCGTGGAGTGAACTGGTCCATTTGACCCACCTTTTGGACAATTGAAATATAAAAAAAATTGAGTTGTGGTGATAAAACACACGTTTTGGTAGTAATTTTTCCTTATTTAAATTTTTTTTGAGTTTTTATTTATTTTTTGAATTAAGTGTGTTATATCACCACAACTTAATTGTTTCATATTAAAACTGTTCAAAATGTCGGTTAAATGGAGACTTTTAGCCCAAATGACATTTTAATGAAATAAATAATTAAATATTTGGTTCAAAATAACCCAAAAAATTATTAATAAGCAAAAATTACTACCGAAGCGTGTGTTTTGTCATCACAATTCAATTTTTTTATATTTCATTTGTTCAAAATGTGGGTAAAATGCACAATTTAACCCCACGCAAAAAAAAAATGCACGTAAAAATATAAATTTTTTTTCGAAAAAAACGGTAAATAGACAAGTTTTTACAAAACTTGTCTTTTTTACCGTTACTCCGAACAAAATATTAAATTTTTACTTGCATTTTAATGATGCTAACCCCACGCATGGTTCATTGTACCCACATTTTGAACAAATAAATTATAACCAAATTGAGTTGTGGTGATTAAACACATGCTTAAGTAGAAATTATTGCTAATTTATATTTTTTTGTATTTTTATTAAGCATTTGTCCATTTGAACGTTGTTTTGTACAATAAATACCAAAATTCTAACAAAGTGTGTTTAATCACCACAACTCAAATGTTTCATATTGAAATTGTTCAAAATGTCGGTTTATTGGAGAATTTTAGCCCAAATGACATTAAATTACACTTTGAAACGTAATATTTGGTTCAAAATAACGATAAAAACGACAAGTTCTGTGTCAACTTGTCTATTTAACCGTTATTTCGATTAAAATATTAAATTTTAAGGTCCAATTAAATATAATTGGGGTTGAAATTCTCCATTAACCCATTATTTTGTTAAGATTTTGGTACATATCGTTCAAAAAGACGTTACAATGGACAAATAACGAACAAAAACACAAACAAATATTATTAAGCAAAACTTTCTACTAAAGGGTGTGTTTTTCACCTTAACTCAATTTTTTAATTTAAAAATTGTTCGAAATGTGGGAAAAATGCACGATCTAACACCACGCAATATAAAAATGCACGTTAAAATTTAAAATTTGGTTCGAAATAATGGTAAATAGACGAGTTTACACAAAACTTGTCTATGTTACCGTTATTTCAAACCAAATTTTAAATTTTACCGTGCATTGTTTCATATTGAAAAAGTTCAAAATGTCGGTTTAATGGAGAATTTCTTTCAAATTCAAATGGACAAATAATGAATTAGAACACAACAAAAAATATAAAATAGCAAAACTTATTACCAAAGCGAATGTTTTATAACAACAACTCAATTTTTTTATATTTCAATTGTTCAAAATGTGGGTAAAGTGGACTTTTTAACCCCGTGCATAATAAAAATGCGCGTACAAATTTATTATTTTGTTCGAAATAACGGTAAGACAGACAGGTTTTGTGTAAACTTGTCTATTTACCGTTATTTCGAACCAAATTTTATATTTTAAAGTGGATTTGTATGTTTCGTCTGGTTAAATTCTGCATTTTACCCACATTTAAAACCATTTAAATATAAAAAATTTAAATTGTGGTTACAAAACACTTGCTTTGGTAGTAAGTTTTGCTTATTAATGTTTTTTTTGTGTAATTTTGAACCAAATATTTCATTTTTAAGTGCAATTTAATGTCATTTGGGCTGAAATTTTCCATCTAACTGACATTTGAAACAATTTCAATATGAGAAAATTAAGTTGTGGTGATAAATCACACTTTGGTGAAATTTTGGTATTAATTGTTCAAAATGACGTTCAAATGGACAAATAATGAATAAAAATACAATTTTTATATACATATATAAGCAAAAATTACTACCAAACCTTGTGTTTTATTACCACAAATCTATTTATGTATATGCCAATTGTTCAAAATTTGAGTAAAATGGACAATATAACCCCACGCAACATAAAAATGCACGTTAAAATTTAATTTTATGTTCGAAATAACGGTTGAATAGACAAGTTTTGTTTAAACTTGTCTATTTACCGGTATTTCGAACAACATTTAAAATTTTTACATGCATTTTTATATTGCGTAGGGTTAAATCGTGCATTTAAGCCACACTTTGAACAATTTAAATATAAAAAATTGAATTGTGGTGACAATTGAACCAAATATTATATTTTAAACTGCAATTTAATGTCATTTGGGGTGAAATTCTCCATTTAACCGACATTTTGAACAATTTAAATATGAAACAATTGAGTTGTGGTGATGAAACACACTTTGGTAGGTTTTGGTATAAGTTGTTCAAAATGACGTTCAAATGGTAAATAATGGACAAATTTTTATGTTACGCGGGGTTAAATGGTCCATTTAACCCAAATTTTGGACAATTGAAATATAAAAAAATAATAGTTGTGGTGATAAAACACACGGTTTGGTAGTAGTTTTTGCTTATTAATATTTTTTGGTGTTATTTTGAACCAAATATTTAATTTTTTAGTTCAATTTAATGTCATTTGGGCTTAAATTCTCCAGTTAACCGACATTTTGAACAATTTTAATACGTAACAATTGAGTTGTGGAGATAAAAAACACTTTGGTAGAATTTTGGTATTAATTGTTAATAAAATAAATTATAATTAAAATATTTTTTATTTTTATTTAAAATATTCCTTTTCGTGGAATTATATTTTCGTAAATTTTTTTTATATTGTCACGAATCACAGATGTCACCTGTGATAATTAAGAAGAAAATTATAGCAGTAGGTATTACCCTGTAACCAAATGTTTACACATACGAACAGAATAAAAACAAATAATGAAATAGGCGGAGCGAGCAAAATACGACGCAACGAAATTTCGAGAAGTGTAGAGAAGCAAAATAATGGAATATTCTACAAGTATTTCCGTCGTATAAAAACGTGTAGACATTTGAGTTACGAAACAGTTCAATTTTGAATTTCGAAGTGTTTATATCGGAAAGTGATAAAAATTGAAGTGATAAAATAATAGAAGTGATAAATATTGTGTAAAATAATAGTGAGAATAAATATTAGTAAATAATTTGTGAAATAACTGTGTAATTTTTGTGAGAAATAAGTTTAGTTAAAATTTAAAGTTTGCAAGTTTGATAATCACAGTCCAGTGATCGAACCGGATAAATTATTAGAATAACCACTCGGCGAAATCGTAACAATTGGTGACAGCGGTGGGATTGTGAATATCCAAAATGAAATTATTGGACTTAAAAGTGGCAGATTTGAAGAAAGAGTTAGGGCTACGGAATCTACCAACTGCGGGCAACCGAAATGAGTTGCAGTTGAGACTCCGTACAGCTTTGTTGGATGAAAATAATGACCCAGATCAACATGAGTTTAATTTTGGGGCACCGGATTCAACCGAGGTGCAAGCAGTTGAAGTGACAACAGAAACATCGACCAGAGCGGAAGATCAGAATGTTGTCGTTAAAGAAACAACTCCAACAATTTCTGGAGCTTTTGATATGGGGCAACTAATGACCGCAATGCAGCAGATGATCGGTGGTTAAAAACCGATATGATTACCAGCCAAGATTAAATGAAGAGTGACATAAAGAAGCAAATGCGAGCCGATCAGGAAAGATTGTTGGCCGAACAGGAAAGAATGAGAGCTGAACAACGGCAAGATCGAGAACTCATTCTGGAAAGACTAAAACAACAAGAGGAAACTGTCAACGAGAAGTTTCGAGAAATGGCTACGACATTTAACACAAAAGTCGACACCTTCAAAATCGAGATAGATCAACAGCTTGAAACGGCAGACCAACGAATAATGAAGATCAAACAAGAGCTTATGGATCTCAAAACCAACGGCAGTGCTAAATTTACTCGACAAACCAGCTCAATAAAGTTGAAGCCACCAACGTTCGACGGAACCACACCATTCAACATCTTCAAACTCCAGTTTGAAATGGCGGCTACCACGAACGGTTGGTGTGAAAGGGATCGAGTGGCAGCATTTATTGTGGCTTCAAAGGGAAGTGCTGCGGAGCTCCTACAAATCGTGCCAGAATACGAACGAGAGGATTACGGCAAAATCATGTTGGCTCTGGAGCGCAAATATGGGGGTGACCATCGACGGGAGCTACATCGTATGGAGTTAAAGGGACGATATCAGCGGGTTGAAGAGACGCTTCAAGAATATGCAGCTGATATAGAGCGACTAGTGCACCTCGTCCGCTACAACATGGCAGGTGAATACACAGAGCGTATTAAGATCGACGCCTTCAAAGATGGAATACGGGATCCGGATACGAGACGTGCTGTTGTGTTGTCTCCAAAAGCAACATTTGCGGAAACCATCGCGTGTGCCCTAACCAACGAGACTGCAAACAACATCATCAAACCAGCAGTCATAGCAGGTCGTGTGGAAGTGGAACCAGCAATCAGTCACAAACAGAGCAATAACATCAAACCAGCAGATAACTGGCGGACAACGAGATTCCGGGTTGGAACTAGTAAAATCAGAGAGTTCAAGTTACAAACGGCTACAGGCGACAGTGCGGCTTTCAAAGGTACGAAGGAGAAAACAATACGAATCGGGAACAACAGTTTTCGACATGAAGTTCTGGTTGCGGATATTGTGGATGAGGTCATCCTGGGAATGAACCTCATGAAGCGAAATGGATTCGTATTGGACGTGGGACGAGGAACATTGAGCTACGGTAATGTCAATTTTTGCAACTGAACAATGGGAAGGAGCCTTTCGTAAGGAGGATAAAATTGGATCATCGGACGAAGCTACCACCACACTCGGAAACGGTTGTTTGGGGGAAATTGGATGGAGGTCCTGAAACACAAGGGTTGTGGGTTGTGGAGGCCAACAGTGACGAGATACAAACAAAAGAAATTATCATCGAAAAAGCTTTGGTTAAGCCGGATTGTGACTTAAGAGTACCGATAAGGGCTCTTAATTTATCGGATGTGACAAAAACAAGTAAAAAGGGAACTATCATCGGGCAAGGTGAGGAAGTATTCACCATTTTAAAATGCGAGAAGGCGAATACGTGTGTAAAGGCTCAGGATCAAAGACAACAGAACAACCGAACAAAAATAACGGAGGAGCTAGCACAGAAATGGACGCAACAATTAACACCAAAAGAAAAACAAGCAGCAAGGGAGTTGCTTCTAAAAAAATATATGTCCATTTTCTGTGGTGCACCGGAAGATAATGGCAGAACAAATATGGTTAAACACCGGATCGACACAGGAACATCAACACCTATTCGACAAGCACCAAGAAGATTACCATTGGCTAAGCAAGCAGAAGTAGATAAGATGGTAACTGATGTGCAAACATCGGGAGTAATTGAGCAGTCAACGAGTCCATGGAGTTCACCAGTAGTATTAGTAGAAAAGAAGGATGGAAGAATGAGATTCTGCGTTGATTATCGGAAGCTCAACACAGTTAACAAAAAGGATAGTTACCCGTTACCAAGGATCGACGACACACTGGAAACATTGGCAGGAGCACGGATTTTTTCAACATTGGATTTGCAGAGCGGCTATTGGCAAGTGGAGGTCGCAGACGAAGATAAGGAAAAGACAGCGTTCAGTGTGGGCAATGGATTATGGCAATTCAATGTCATGCCATTTGGACTTGGTAACGCCCCTGCGACCTTCGAACGGCTAATGGAACGTGTACTTAAAGGACTCCACTGGAAAACATGCCTGGTATATTTGGACGATATCATTTATATGGGCAAGGACTTCAATGAACATCTTCAAAACCTGGAGGAAGTATTCGAAAGAATCCAATCAGCAGGATTGAAGTTGAGTCCGAAGAAATGCAAATTGTTCCGGGATAATGGAATTGACAAATTCCATTATCCCGGAACAATACGCAAATAATGGACAAATTTTTATGTTACGCAGGTTTAAATGGTCCATTTAACCCAAATTTTGGACAATGGGAATTTAAAAAAAAATAGTTGTTGTGATAAAACACACGCTTTGGTAGTAAATTTTGCTTATTAATATTTTTTTGTGTTATTTTGAACCAAATATTTCATTTTTAAGTGTAATTTAATGTCATTTGGGCTAAAATTTGGCATTTAACCGACATTTTGAACAATTTCAATATGCAACAATTTAGTTGTGGTGATAAATTACACTTTGGTAAAATTTTGGTAATAATTGTTCAAAATGACGTTCAAATGGACAAATAATGAATAAAATGGTTAAATGGTCCATTTAACCCAAATTTTGGACAATTGGAATATAAAAAAAAATAGTTGTTGTGATAAAACACACGCTTTGGTAGTAAGTTTTGCTTATTAATATTTTTTTGTGTTATTTTGAACCTAATATTTCATTTTTAAGTGCAATTTAATGTCATTTGGGCTAAAATTTGGCATTTAACCGACATTTTGAACAATTTCAATATGCAACAATTTAGTTGTGGTGATAAATTACACTTCGGTAAAATTTTGGTAATAATTGTTCAAAATGACGTTCAAATGGACAAATAATGAATAAAAATACAAACAAAATATAAATTAGCAAAAATTACTACCAAAGCGTGTGTTTTATCACCACAAATCTATTTATGTTTATTCCAATAATTCAAATTTTGGGAAATAATAGACAACGTAACCCCACGCAACATAAAAATGCACGTAAAAATTAAATATTTTGTTCGAAATAACGGTAGAATAGACAAGTTCTGTTGAAACTTGTCTGTTTGCCGTTATTTCGAACAAATTTTAAATTTGGACGTGCATTTTATATTGCGTGGGGTTTAATTGTGCATTTTACCCACATTTTGAACAATTTAAATATAAAAAATTTGAATTATGGTGACAAAACACACGCTTTGGTAGAAATTTTTGCTAATTAATATTTATTTTTGTGTTGTTTTGAACCATATATTAATTGTTAAGTGCAATTTAATGTAATTTGAGCTGGAATTCTCCATTTAACCGACATTTTGAATAATTTTAATATGAAACAGTTGAGTTGTGGTGATTAAACACACTTTGGTAGAATTTTGGTATTTATTGTTCAAAATGCCGTTAAAATGGACACATAATAAAAAGAACATTAAAAAATATAAATTAACAAAAACTACTACCAAAGCGTTTTATCACCTCAACTCAATTTTTGTATATTTCAATTGTCCAAAATGTGCATCAAATTGACCATTTAACCCCGCGCAACAAAAACAGTTACGTTAAAATTTAATATTTTGTTTAAAATAACGGTAAAACAGACAAGTTTTGTGTAAACTTTTCTATTTACCGTTATTTCGAACAAAATTTTAAATTTGTACGTGCATTTTGATATTGCGTGGGGTAAAATTGTGCATTTTACCGACATTTTGAACAATTTAAATATAAAAAAGTTGAGTTGTGGTGACAAAACAAACGCTTTGGTAGTAATTTTTTCTAATTAATATTTTTTTTGTGTTTTTGTTCATTATTTGTTTATCTGAACGTCATTTTGAACGATTTGTACCAAAATCTTAACAAAATAATGTTTAAATGGAGAACTTCACCCCAAATGACATTTAATTTGAACCTTAAAATTAAATATTTTAATCGAAATAACGGTTAATAGACAAGTTGACACAAAACTTGTCGTTTTTACCGTTACGTTGAACCAAATATTTAATTTTTAAGTGCAATTATTTGCCATTTGGGGTGAAGTTCTTCATTAAACCGACATTTTGAATAATTTGTTGGGCAAAGTCCTCAGGTTAGTTCCACTTCGATGCGATTGAATGACTTTGCTTGAATGCTTATGTTGGAAGTGGTACAGTATTACAATTTTGTTATTCCGATGGCTGCTGGAATTGGTAGAATATAGCTTTTTCTTTATTTTGATGAAAATAATTTGTTTTATTAATGTTGATCACTCGAAAATATAACAATGATTGACCAAAAAATGATTTGCAATTTTCTCATTTATTAGTTGTGATTCGAAAAACCAGTCTTGCCCACCACGATGCAATTATAAATATTATGTTTGATTTGTTGGGATTTTTCGAATTAATTTTTTTATAATAAATAAAGGAATCCTTCCTTAACAATTCAATTCAGATTTTGAACATGAATCCGACGATTATGTAAACACATAAACGTCAAGTGGATTCAACGCACAGGTAAGCTTGTCTTTTTTCTAATAAGATTCAAATTAGGATATTTCAGCTTGACAATTGGATAAAATTTAAGTGATGAAATATTGGAAATATAAAGGTTTGTTTTGGATGTTGGCAAGTGCCAACATTCTGCCACCCTTGAACGGGCAGGTTCAATCTTTAATAGGTAATTTGACAAGCTTGTGTATGGGCCGTTTGAATTACTTGTTTCCCATGAATAACTCGACGATGCGAACTTTGCAATCAGTCCCTAAAAATGTTTTATGTACCCGACCCAGTGGCCACTTGGATGGTGCAGTGTTTTCGTCTTTTAATAAAACGATATCGTCTATTTTAATATCGTTGCATGATGTGTAACATTTGGTTCTGCCTTGAAGGGTGGTGAGGTACTCGTTATGCCATCGATTCTAGAAAATGTTGGCACATTTGTTGTGTCCACTTCCATCGTGATTTGATTGGAGAAGCACTAGCTGTCAAATCCATTTCAGGTATGTAGTTGTTAGGATAACCGAAAAAAAATGTGTTGGTGAAAGAACATCTATTTCATCGTTGCTGGCTCTACACAACGGTCTGGAGTTCAATATTGCCTCGATTTGTGTAAGTATGGTATAAAACTCAACGGCAGTTAATATTTGTTGGCCGATAATTCGTCTTAGATGAAATTTCATCGATTTTACAGCCGCCTCCCATAATCCACCAATTTGTGGTGCCCTAGGCGGATTGAAATGCCAATTGATCATCTGTTTAGAGAGCAAATTGGATATAATGCTTGTATTATGGTTCAGTATTTTGAAACTTTTTGTAAGCTCACGGTTAGCTCCAATTAAATTGGAGCCATTGTCACTTTATATGTCAGTTGGTGTCCCGCGACGGGAGATGAACCATCGTAATGCTGCGATGAGTTTTGTGTCAACTTGTCTATTTGCCGTTATTTCGAGTAGAATTTTGAATATTTAGGTGCAACTTTATGTCATTTGGGATGAAATTCTCCATTTACCCATTATTTTGTTAAGATTTTGGTACATATCGGTCAAAATGACGTTCAAATGGACAAAGATTGAACAAACATAAAAAAATATTAATAAGAGAAAACCACTACTAAAGCGAGTGTTTGGTCAACACACCTTACTTTTTTGATATTTAAATTGTTCAAAATGTGGGTAAAATGCACAATTTAACCCCACGCAAAATTAAAAATGCCGGTAAAAATTTATAATTTGATTCGAAAAAACGGTATAAAGACAAGTTTTTACAAAACTTGTCTGTTTTACCGTTATTTCGAAATTTTTTTTAAATTGTTACGTGCATTTATATGTTTCGCGGGGTTAAATGGTCCATTCTATCCACATTTTGGACAATTGAAATATAAAAAAAATTGATTTGTGGTTATAAAACACACGCTTTGGTTGTAATTTTTGCTAATTTTTTTTTTTTTGCGTTTTTGTTCAATATTTGTCCATTTGAACGTCATTTTGAACAATTAATACCAAAATTCTACTAAAATGTGACAAATCGCTACAACTCATTGTTTCATATTAAAATTGTTTAAAATCTCGGTTAATTTAAGTATTTTAGCCCAAATGACATAAAAATGCACGTTAAAATTAAATATATTTGGTTCAAAATAACACAAAAAAAAATATATTAATTAGCAAAAATTACTACTGAAGGGTGTGTTTTGTCCCCGCAATTCAATTTTTCAACATTTTTTTTGTTCAAATGTGGGTTAAATGCACAATTTAACCCCACGCAACATAAAAATACACGTTTAATTTTATAATTTTGTTCGAAATAACGGTAAATAGACAAGTTTACACAAAACTTGTCAATTTTACCGTTATTTCGAACAAAATGTTTTGTTTATATATTAATATTACAAGAAAATCTTAATATGAATTTCAAAAACAAAATATTTAACTTAAACGTGCATTTTAATGTTGCGTGGGGTTATACTGTCCATTTTACCCAAACTTTGAACCATTGAAATATACAAAATAGATTTGTGGTGATAAAACACACGCTTTGGTAGTAATTTTTGCTAATCACCAAAACTCAATTGTTTCATATTAAAATTGTCCAAAAGGTCAGTTAAATCTAGAATTTCACCCCAAATGACAATTAATTGCACTTAAAAATTTAATATTTACTTGTCAACTTGTCTATTTCCCGTTATTTCGATTAAAGCAGTTAATTTTAAGGTGAATTTTTATGTTATTTCGGGTGAAATTTTCCATTTGCCCATTATCTTGTTAAGATTTTGGTACATTTCGTTCAAAATGACGTTCAAATGGACAAATAATGAACAAAAACAGAAAAAAAAAATTTAATTAGCAAAAATTCCTACAAATGCGTGTTTTTTGTCACCACAACTAGATTTTTTGAATTTTAAATTGTTCAAAATATGGGTTAAATAAACAGTAAAACCACACGCAATATGAAAATGCACGTACAAATTTAAAAATTGGTTCGAAGTACCGGTTTATAGACAAGTTTCCACAAAACTGTTCATTATTTGTCCATTTGATCGTTATTTTGAGCAATTAATACCAAAATTCTACCAAAATTAATTTTATCACAACAACTCAATTGTAACATATAAAAATTGTTCAAAATGTCGGTTCAATGGAAAATTTCATCCCAAATGACAATTAATTGCACTTAAAAATTAAATATTTGGTTCAAAATAACGGTCAGAATGACAAGTTTTGTATCAACTTGTCTATTTACCGATATTTCGATAAAAATCTTAAATTTGAAGGTGCAATTTTATGTCATTTGGGGTGAAATTCTCCATTTACCCATTATTTTGAAAAAATTGGTGATAAAACACACGCGTTGGTAGTAAGTTTTGCTAATTAATATTTTTTTTGTGTATTTATTATTTATTTGTCCATTTGAACGTCATTTTGAACAATTATTACCAAAATTCTACCAAAATTAATTTTATCACCACAACTCAATTGTTTTATATTGACATTGTTCAAAATGTCGGTTAAATGGAGAATTTCACCCCAAATGACATTAAATTGCACTTAAAAATAAAATATTTGGTTCAATATAAAGGTTAGAACGGCAAATTTTTTAGGTCAACTTGTCTATTGACCGGTATTTTGATTAGAATATTTTATTTTAAGGTGCAATTTTATGTCATTTGGATAATTTTCTCCATTTATTTATTATTTTGTTAAGATTTTTGTACATGTCGTTCAAAATGACGTTCAAATGGACAAATAATGGACAATATCACAAAAAAATATTAATTAGCAAAAATTACAACTTAAGCGTGTGTTTTGTCAGCCCAACTCAATTTTTTGATATTGAAATGGTTCAAAATGTGGGTAAAATGCGCAACTTAACCCCACGCAATATAAAAATTCACGTAAAAATATCAAATGTGGTTCGAAATAACGGTAAATAGACAAGTTTACACAAAACTGGTCTGTTTTACCGCTATTTCGAACAAAATATTGAATTTTTTATATGTGCTTTATATTTATATATTTTTTATAGGTGCTTTCATATGTTGAGTTGGGTTAAATTGTCCATTAAACCCACATTTTGGACATTTGAAATATTAGAAAAATTGAGTTGTTGTGATAAAAAACACGCTATGGTAGTAATTTTTGCTAATTTATATTTTTTTTCTGTTTTTATTCAATATTTGTCCATTTCAACGTCATTTTGAACAATTAATACCAAAATTCTACCAAAGTGTTATTTATCACCACAACTCAATTGTTTTATATTGAAATTGTTCAAAATAATGGTTTAATAGAGAATTTCACGTCAAATGACATTTAATTGCACTTAAGAATTAATTTTTTGGTTCAAAATAATGCTAAAAACGACAAGTTTTGTGTCAACTTGTCTATTTACCATTATTTCGATTTAATTATCAAATTTTTAAGTTGCAATTTTATGTTATTTCGGGAAAAATTTTCCATTTACCCATTATCTTGTTAAGATTTTGGTACATGTCGTTCAAAATGACGTTTAAATGGACAAATAATGAACAAAAAAACATAAAAATATAAATAAGCAAAAAATACTACAAAAGCGTGTGTTTTGTTGTCACAACTCAACTTTTTGATATAAAAAGTGTTCAAAATGTTGATTAAATGCACAATTAAATCCTTCGCAATATAAAAGTGCCGGTAAAAATTTAAAAATTGGTTCGAAATAACGGTAAATAGACGAGTTTACACAATTCTGTTCATTATTTGTCCATTTGAACGTCATTGTGAGCAATAAATACCAAAATTCTACCAAAGTGTTTTTTATTAAAATTCAGTTGTTTCATATTAAAATTGTTCAAAACTGTTGTTTAATGAAAAATTTCAGCCCAAATGACATTAAATTGCACTTAACAAATAAATATTTGATTCAAAATAACACAAAAAAATATAAATTAGCAAAAATTACTACCAAAGCGTGTGTTCAATCACCACAATTTAATCTTTTTATAATTAAATTGTTCAAAATGTGGGTGCACAATTAAATTCACGCAATATAAAAATGCACGAAAAAATTTAAAATTTGGTTCGAAATAACGGTAAATAGACAAGTTTACACAAAATTTGTCTATTTTATCGTTATTTCGAACAAAATATTAAAATTTTACGTGCATTTTTGCATGTGCGTGGGGTTATATTGTTCATTTTACCACCATTTAGAACAATTAAAATATACAAAAATAAATTTGCGGTGATAAAACAGGGTGTGTAATTATAAAACAGGGTGTGATAGTAATTTTTGCTAATTTATATTATTTTTGAATTTTTAATCATTATTTGTCCATTTGAACGTCATTTTGAACAATTAATACCAAAATTCTACCAAAGTTAATTATATCACTACAACTCAATAGTTTCATATAAGAATTGTTCAAAATGTCAGAAAAATGGATAATTTCACCACAAATGACATTAAATTGCACTTAAAAATTAAATATTTGGTTTAAAATAACACAAAAAAAATAATAATAAGCAAAAATTACTACCCAAACGTGTGTTTTGTCCTCACAATTCAATTTATCTATATTTGTATTGTTTCAAATGTTGGTTAAATGCACAATCTTACCCCACGCAACATTAAAATGCACGTTTAAATTAAAAATTTGGTTAGAAATAACGGTAAATAGACAAGTTTACACAAAACTTGTCTGTTTTACCGCTATTTCGAACAAAATATAGAATTTTACGTCCATTTTTATTGTGTTCGGGGTTAAATGGTCAATTTTACCCACATTTTGGACAATTGAAATATATGGCAAGATCGTTGCCGAAATAATAATATATATAAGAAATTTACGAAAATATAAATCCAATTTATTAACAATTCATTCCAAAATTCTACCAAAGTGTGTTTTTTCTCCACAACTCAATCGTTTCATATTAAAATTGATCAAAATGTCGGTTTAATGGAGAATTTCAGCCCAAATGACATTAAATTGTACTGAAAAATTAAATAGTTGGTTCAAAGTAACACAAAAAAAATATTAATAAGCAAAAACCTACAACCACAGCGTGTGTTTTATCACCACAACTATTTTTTTTATATTTCAATTGTCCAAAGTTTGGGTTAAATGGACCATTTAACCCCGCGTTAAATAAAAATTTGTCCATTATTTGTCCATTTAAACGTCATTTTGAACAACAAATACCAAAATTCTTTCAAAGTGTGTTTTATCACAACAACTCAATTGTTTTATATTTTAATTGTTCAAAATGTCGATTTAATGGAGAATTTTACCCCAAATGACATTAAATTGCACTTAAAAATTAAATATTTGGTTCAAAATAAAGGTTAGAACGACAAGTTTTGTTTCAATTTGTCTTTTTACCGTTCTTTCGATTAGAAAAGTTAATTTTTAGGTGCCATTTTATGTCATTTCGGGTCCAATTCTCCATTTATCCATTATTTTGTTTAGATTTTGGTACGTGTCGCTTTAAATGACGTTTAAATGGACAAATAATGAACAAGAACACAAAAAAAATATAAACTCAATTTTTTGATATTTTAAATGTTCAAATGTGGGTAAAATGCACAATTTAACCCCACGCAATATAAAAATGCACGTAAAAATTTGAAATTTGGTTCGAGAGAACGATAAATAAACAAGTTTACACAAAACTTGTCTGTTTAACCGTTATTTGGAACAAAATATTAAATTTTTACGTGCATTTAATTGTTGGGCGGGGTTTAATGGTCCGGTTCATATGGGTGAATTTTGTGAATTGATTCACTATTGGTCCATTTGAAAGTGATTTTGAACAATTAATACCAAAATTCTATTAAAGTGTGTTTTATCACCACAACTCAATTATTTTATATTGAAATTGTTCAAAATGGTAGTAATTTTTGCTTATTTATTTTTTTTGTGTTTTTGTTCATTATTTGTCCATTTGAACGTCATTTTGAACAATAAATAATTATTGAAATTCATAATAAATTTCCTTGAGTGTGACTTATTCCACTTTTTTAAAAATATAATAAAATATAATTCAAATATTTTTATTTTTAATTAAAATATTCCTTTTCGTGGAATTAAATTTTCGTAAATTTTTTATATATAAAGTTATTTCGGCAACGATCTTGCCATCATCATATTTTTATATAAGAAAATATAATATACTGATGATGGCAGGTTCGTTGCCAAAATAATTATATATTGTTACGATTTCACCGAGTGGTTATTCTAATAATCTATCCGGTTCGATCACTGGTCTGTGAATATCAAACTCGCAAACTTTAAATTTAAACTGAATTTATTTCCCACAAAAATTACACAATTATTTCACAAATAATTTACTTATATTTATTTTCACTATTATTTTACACAATATTTATCACTACTATTATTTTAAAACTTCACTTTTTATCACTTTTCGATATTAACACTTCGAAATTCAAAATTGAACTGTTTCGTAACTCAAATGTCAACACGTATTTATACGGCGCAAATACTTGTGGAATATTCCATTATTTTGCTTCTCTACACTTCTCGAAATTTCGTTGCGTCGTATTTTGCTCGCTCCGCCTATTTCATTATTTGTTTTTATTCTGTTCGTATGTGTAAACATTTGGATACAGGGTAATCCCTACTGCTATAATTTTTCTTCTAAATTATCACAGGTGACATCTGTGATTCGTGACACTACCCTCCTTCCAAACCTGTTCGTCCCGAACAGGATCCAGACCTCTTCCTCTATAGAACGCCAGTCATTCCAGGTGTACAACCTTGAGTTTTCCTCGTAGTCCTTTTTGGAACCTATAGATCACATCATTGATTCTTGTTATGACCTTGTACGGTCCCTCCCATCCAGGTTGTAATTTTTGCGATAATCCTTTCTTACGTTGTGGGTTGTGAAACCATACCAATTGACCTTCGTTAAATCCTTTATTGTTCGCTCGTACATTATACCGAGCCTTTGTTTTATCACTTGACAATTTGATTTTCTCTCTGACAAATCCGTGTATGTTGTTGATCTCCTCTTTCAAGTTGTCCACACATGCTTGTCAACATTTGGCTGATGATGGAACCGTTCCAAATTTGAGATCACCTGGCAGTCTTAAATGGTTGCTGAAAAGTATTTTCGCTGGTGTTACTCCTGTTGTGTTATGCACCGCAGATCGATAGGCCATTAAGAACAATGGAATGCCATGATCCCAATTCCGCTGGTTTTTATCCACTATTTTGGCTTAAAACTCCTCCAATGTGGCATTGAAACGCTCCACCATGCCATCAAACTGTGGGTGGAAAGGTTTTGTCCGCGTTTTATTAATTCCCAGTAACTGGCACATCTCCTGGAAGACAACCGATCCAAAATCCCGCCCTTGGTCGGAATGCAGTTCCATTGGTACCCCATAACGGCTTATCCAATTGTGTACCACTGCATTGGCGATTGTGGTTGTTTCCTGATTTGGAATCGGGTTTACCTCTGGCCACTTACTGAAGAAGTCCATTTCTACCTAAACATATTTGTTGCCACTATCGCTGGTTGGAAATGGTCCTGCAACATCTATGGCAATCCTATCAAATGGTGCTCCCACATTATATTGTTGCATCGCTCCACGGCTCTTTTTTGCCGGTCCTTTCACGGTCATACATTGGTAACACTTTTGACACTATGCAGCCACTGCCTGTCTACATCCTGCCCAGTAGAACCTTTCACGTACCTTGGCTAACGTTTTGTTGATTCCTAGGTGGCCTCCGCTTGTTTCTCCGTGGTATTCCTCCAATATTTCCGCCATCCTGATCCTCGATACAACTACCAACGATTGCTTTTTCTTGCCATCGGAGCTCTCCCATGTTCACTTTAAGCAGCCGTCTTCCATGGTTAAACTATCCCATTTAGCCCAATAAGCCTTGATTGTTGGGCCTTTATCCGCAATATCACTCCATGTGGGACGATGTTCTTCCTCCATGAATTTGAAAATCACTGCCAAATCTAGATCCTCCTGTTGCTCTTTGGAGATAACATCCTTGGTCCATTCACTAGTCGGCAACACTTTCAAAAGTCTGATATCGACGATGTTTTCCTTGTTTTCTACCCGTCCGAAATGTTAACAATCCACTCTACATGGTCGTTTTGACAATGCATCCGCATTTCCATGAGCACTTCCCTTCCGATGTTGGATTTCGTAAACAAAACTCCCCATCGCTCCATCCAAAGTGCGACTTGTCCTTCAGGATTTTTAAACTGAAGTAGCCATGTCAAGGCGCCATGATCCGTTCTTAATGGAAATGATTGGCCATAGAGGTATTTCCGGAAATGTTCCACACATTACACTATGGCCAACAATTCTCTTCTTGTTACACAGTAGTTCCGTTCTGGCTTCGATAAGATCTTTGAATAATATGCGATGACACGTTCCTGTCCATCGATTTCCTGTGACAACACTCCTCCTAAGCTTATTGCTTGCATCCGTATCCAAAATAAAACGTTTATTCGGATTTGGATACGAAAGCAATGGTGCTGTGCATAATCGCTGCTTCAGTTCGTTGAACGCTTCCTCGTGTTCATCACTCCATTGGATCGGCTTGTTCTTCTGTGTCAGCTCGTGTAAACTCCTTGCGATGTTGGCAAATCCTGGCACAAATCGTCGATAGTATGTGCATAGTCCGATGAAACTCCTTAGTTCATGTAAATTCTGCGGTCTTGGCCAATCCTTTATGCCGGAGATCTTGTCTTCATCTGTATGAATGCCGCTTGTTGTTATTTTGTGTCCCAAATATTTGACTTCATCCCGGAACAATACGCATTTCTTCGAACTCAACTTCAATCCTGCTGATTGGATTCTTCCGAATACTTCCTCCAGGTTTTGTAGATGTTCATTGAAGTCCTTGCTCATAACAATGATGTCGTCCAAATATACCAGGCATGTTTTCCAGTGGAGTCCTTTAAGTACACGTTCCATTAGCCGTTCGAAGGTCGCAGGGGCGTTACAAAGTCCAAATGGCATGAAATTGAATTGCCATAATCCATTGCCCACACTGAACGCTGTCTTTTCCTTATCTTCGTCTGCGACCTCCACTTGCCAATAGCCGCTCTGCAAATCTAATATTGAAAAAATCCGTGCTCCTGCCAATGTTTCCAGTGTGTCGTCGATCCTTGGTAACGGGTAACTATTCTTTTTGGTAACAGTGTTGAGCTTCCGATAATCAACGCAGAATCTCATGCTTCCATCCTTCTTTTCCACCAATACTACTGGTGAACTCCATGGACTCGTTGACTGCTCAATTACTCCCGATGTTTGCATATTAGTTACCATCTTATCCACTTCTGCTTGCTTAGCCAATGGTAATCTTCTTGGTGCTTGTCGAATAGGTGTTGATGTTCCTGTGTCGATCCGGTGTTTAACCATATTTGTTCTGCCATTATCTTCCGGTGCACCACAGAAAATGGACATATAGTTTTGAAGCAACTCCTTTGCTGCTTGTTTTTCTTTTGGTGTTAATTGTTGCGTCCATTTCTGTGCTAGCTCCTCCGTTATTTTTCGTTGTCTTTGATCCTGAGCCTTTACACACGTATTCGCCTCCTCGCATTTTAAAATGGTGGATACTTCCTCACCTTGCCCGATGAAAGTTCCCTTTTCAATTTGTTTTTGTCACATCCGATAAATAAAGAGCCCTTATTGGTACTCTAAAGTTACAATCCGGCTTAACCAAAGCTTTTCCGATGATAATTTCTTTGGTTTGTATCTCGTCACTGTTGGCCTCCACAACCCACAACCCTTGTGTTTCAGGACCTCCATCCAATTTCCCCCCAAACAACCGTTTCCGAGTGTGGTGGTAGCTTCGTCCGATGATCCAATTTTATCCTCCTAACGAAAGGCTCCTTCCCGTTGTTCAATTGTAAAGTTCGACATTACTGTAGCTCAATGTTCCTCGTCCGACATCCAATACGAATCCATTTCGCTTCATGAAGTCCATTCCCAGGATGACCTCATCCACAATATCCGCAACCAGAACTTCATGTCGAAAACTGTTGTTCCCGATTCGTATGTAATCTCCTTCTTTTCTTTGAAACCCGCACTGTCGCCTGTAGCCGTTTGTAACTTCAACCCTTCCATAGGTCGAACTCCATTCGCGATAAAATCCGACCGCACAATCGTTCTCGTTGCTCCAGTGTCTAACGTAATTAAACTGGATCGTCCCTCTACTTCGCATCGTACCATCAAGCTATCGCCACCTTTTGCCAATCTGGAAATGGGGATGAAGGTTATGGAGCATTTTGTTGTGGGAGTCAGCTTTTGCTCCTCAAAGCTGACTCTTACTCGTTTAACGCCTTCGTTGTTGTTTGGCGTTTTTCCTCGGATGGTATTTTTCGTTCCTCCGATGGCCTTCGGTACATCGGCGATGGTGTTCTCGCCCGTTTGCGCCTTATCTCCCAGCATTCCCTTGGGATGTGTCCTATTTTGTCACAAAACCAACATCTGATTTTACTAGTTCCAACCCGAAATCTCGTTGTCCGCCAGTTACCTGCTGGTTTGATGTTATTGCCCTGTTTTTGACTGATTGCTGGTTCCACTTCCACACGACCTGCCTTGACTTTGATGATGTTGTTTGCAGTCTCGTTGGTTAGGGCACACGCGATGGTTTCCGGAAACGTTGCTTTTGGAGACAACAAAACAGCACGTCTCGTATCCGGATCCCGCATTCCATCTGTGAAGGCGTCGATCTTAATAGGCTCTGTGTATTCACCTGCCATGTTGTAGTGGACGAGGTGCACTAGTCGCTCTATATCAGCTGCATATTCATGAAGTGTCTCTCCAACCCGCTGATATCGTCCCTTCAACTCCATACGATGTAGCTCCCGTCGATGGTCACCACCATATTTGCGCTCCAGAGCCAACATAATTTTGCCATTCTCCTCTCGTTCGTATTCTGGCACGATTTGTAGAAGCTCCGCAGCACTTCCCTTTGAAGCCACAATTAATGCTGCCACTCGATCCCTTTCACACCAACCGTTCGTGGTAGCCACCATTTCAAACTGGAGTTTGAAGATGTTGAATGGTGTGGTTCCGTCGAACGTTGGTGGCTTCAACTTTATTGAGCTGGTTTGTCGAGTAAATTGAGCATTGCCGGTGCTTGGTTTTGAGATCCATTAGCTCTTGTTCGATCTTCATTATTCGTTGGTCTGCCGTTTCAAGCTGTTGATCTATCTCGATTTTGAAGATGTCGTAGCCATTTCTCGAAACTTCTCGTTGACAGTTTCCTCTTGTTGTTTTAGTCTTTCCAGAATGAGTTCTCGATCTTGCCGTTGTTCAGCTCTCATGCTTTCCTGTTCGGCCAACAATCTTTCCTGATCGGCTCGCATTTGCTTGTTTATGTCAATCTTCATTTAATCTTGGCTGGTAATCATATCGGTTTTTAACCCACCGATCATCTGCTGCATTGCGGTCATTAGTTGCCCCATATCAAAAGCTCCAGAAGTTGTTGGAGTAGTTTCTTTAACGACAACATTCTGATCTTCCGCTCTGGTCGATGTTTCTGTTGTCACTTCAACTGCTTGCACCTCGGTTGAATCCGGTGCCCCAAAATTAAACTCATGTTGATCTGGGTCAACATTTTCATCCAACAAAGCTGAACGGAGTCTCAACTGCAACTCATTTCGGTTGCCCGCAGTTGGTAGATTCCGTAGCCCTAACTCTTTCTTCAAATCTGCCACTTTTAAGTCCAATAATTTCATTTTGGATATTCACAATCCCACCGCTGTCACCAATTGTTACGATTTCGCCGAGTGGTTATTCTAATAATTTATCCGGTTCGATCACTGGACTGTGATTATCAAACTTGCAAACTTTAAATTTTAACTAAACTTATTTCTCACAAAAATTACACAGTTATTTCACAAATTATTTACTAATATTTATTCTCACTATTATTTTACACAATATTTATCACTTCTATTATTTTATCACTTCAATTTTTATCACTTTCCGATATAAACACTTCGAAATTCAAAATTGAACTGTTTCGTAACTCAAATGTCTACACGTATTTATACGACGCAGATACTTGTAAAATATTCCATTATTTTGCTTCTCTACACTTCTCGAAATTTCGTTGCGTCGTATTTTGTTCGCTCCGCCTATTTCATTATTTGTTTCTATTCTGTTCGTATGTGTAAACATTTGGTTACAGGGTAATACCTTCAGCTATAATTTTCTATTTTATTATCACAGGTGACATCTGTGATTCGTGACAGTATTAAAAAAAATTTACAAAAATATAATTCCACGAAAAGGAATATTTTAAATAAAAATAAAAATATTTTAATTATAATTTATTTTATTAACAATTAATACCAAAATTCTACCAAAGAGTGTTTTATCTCCACAACTCAATTGTTTCATATTAAAATTGTTCAAAATGTCAGAAAAATGGAGAATTTAAGCCCAAATGACATTAAACTGTACTAAAAAATTAAATATTTGGTTCAAAATAACACAAAAAAATATTAACAAGCTAAAACTACTACCAAAGCGTGTGTTTTATCACCACAACTATTTTTTTTTATATTTCAATTGTCCAAAATTTGGGTTAAATGGACCATTTAACCCCGCGTAACATAAAAATTTGTCCAATATTTGTCCATTTGAACGTCATTTAAAACAACTAATACCAAAATTCTACCAATGTGTGTTTCATCATTACAACTTAATTGTTTCATATTTAAATTGTTCAAAATGTCGGTTAAATGGAGAATTTCACCCCAAATGATATTAAATTGCAGTTTTAAATATAATATTTGGTTCAATTGTCACCACAATTCAATTTTTTTATATTTAAATTATTCAAAGTGTGGCTTAAATGCACAATTTAACCCCTCGCAATATAAAAATGGACGTAACAATTTAAAATGTTAATCGAAATAACGGTCAATAGACAAGTTTAAACAAAACTTGTCTGTTTAACCGTTATTTTGAACATAATATTAAATTTTAACGTGCATTTTTATGTTGCGTGGGGTTATATTGTCCATTTTACCCAAATTTTAAACAATTGGCATAGACATTAATAGATTTGTGGTAATAAAACACAAGGTTTGGTAGTAATTTTTGCTTATTTATATTTAAAATGTAGTTTTATTCATTATTTGTCCTTTTGAACATTATTTTGAACAATTAATACCAAAATTTCACAAAAGTGTGATTTATCACCACAACTTAATTTTTTCATATTAAAATTGTTTAAAATGTCGGTTAAATGGAAAATTTTAGCCCAAATGACATTAAATTTCACTTTAAATTGAAATATTTGGTTCAAAATAACACAAAAAAAACAATAATAAGCAAAACTTACTACCAAAGCGTGTGTTTTGTCAACACAATTTAAATTTTTTATATTTAAAATGTTTTAAATGTGGGTAAAATGCAGAATTTAACCCGACGATACAAACAAATCCACTTTTAAATTTAAAATTTGGTTCGAAATAACGGTAAATAGACAAGTTAACACAAAACTTGCCTGTTTTACCGAGATTTCGAACAAAATAATAAATTTTTACGTGCATTTTTATAATGCACGGGTTTTATAGTCCACTTTACCCACATTTTGGACAATTGAAATATAAAAAAATTGAGTTGTTGTGATAAAACACACGCTTTGGTAGTAAGTTTTGCTATTTGATATTTTTTGTTGTGTTTTTATTCATTATTTGTCCATTTGAATTTGAAAGAAATTCTCCATTTAACCGACATTTTGAACAATTTCAATATGAAAACATGCACGTTTAAATTTTTAATTTGGTTTGAAATAACGGTAACACAGACAAGTTTTGTGTAAACTCGTCTATTTACCGTTATTTCAAACCAAATTTTAAATTTTTACGTGCATTTTTATATTGCGTGGAGTTAAATCGTGCATTTTACCCACATTTCGAACAATTTAAATATCAAAAAATTGAGTTGGGGTGACAAAACACACCCTTTATCAGTTAGATTTGCTAATTAATATTTGTTTGTGTTTTTGTTTGTTATTTGTTCATTGTAACGTCTTTTTGAACGATATGTACCAAAATCTTAACAAAATAATGGGTAAATGGAGAATTATACCCCAAATGATATTAAATTACACCTCAAAATTAAATATGTTAATCGACAGAACTGTAAAATAGACAAGTTGACACAAAACTTGTCGTTTTTACCGTTATTTTGAACCAAATATTACGTTTCTAAGTGTAACTAAATGTCATTTGGGCTAAAATTCTCCATTTAACCGACATTTTGAACAATTTTAATATGAAACAATTGAGTTCTGGTGATAAAACACACTTTGTTAGAATTTTGGTATTAACTGTTCAAAACGACGTTCAAATGGACAAATAATGAATAATAATACCAAACAATATAAGTTAGCAATAATAACTACCGAAGCGTGAGTTTAATCACCACAACTCAATTTTATTATATTTTAATTGTCCAAAATGTGGGTAAAATGAACCATTTAACCTCGCGCATCTTAAAAATGCACGTAAAAATTAAATATTTTGTTCGAAGTAACGGTAAAAAAGACAAGTTTTGTAAAAACTTGTCTATTTACCGTTATTTCGAACAATATTTTATATTTTGACGTGCATTTTTATATTGCATGGGGTTAAATTGTGCATTTTACCCACATTTAGAACAAATGAAATTTTAAAAAAATTGAATTGTGATGACAAAACACACGCTTCGGTAGTAATTTTTGCTTATTAATAATTTTTTGGGTTATTTTGAAACAAATATTTAATTTTTTAGTGCATTTTATTGTCATTTGGGCTGAAAGTCTCTTTTGAACCGACATTTTGAACAGTTTGAATATGAAACAATTTAGTTGTGGTGATATAACACACTTAATTCAAATAATAAAAAAAAACTCAAAAAAAGTTTAAATAAGCAAAAATTACTACCACAACGTGTGTTTTATCACCACAACTCAATTTTGTTATATTTCAACTGTCGAAAATGTTGGTAAAATGTTTCATTTTACCCCGCGCATCATTAAAATGCACGTAAAAATTTAATATGTTGTTCGAAGTAACGGTACATCAGACAAGTTTTGTGTAAACTTGTCTATTAACCGTAATTTCGAACAAAATTTTACATTTTGACGTTCACTTTTATATCGCTTGGGGTAAAATTATGCACTTTACCCACATTTTGAACAAATTTAAAATAAAAAAATTGAATTGTGGTGACAAAACACACTTTTTGGTAGTAATTTTTGCTAGTTAATATTTTTTTTGTGTTTTTGTTCATTATTTGTTCATTTGAACGTCATTTTGAACGATATGTACCAAACTCCTTACAAAATAATGTTGAAATATAGAATTTCACCCCAAATGACATGAAATTGCACCTAAAAATTTAATATTTTTATCGAAAAAACAGTAAATAGACAAGTTTACACAAAACTTGTCATTTTTACCGTTAATTTGAACAAAATATTTTATTTTTAAGGGAAATTTAATGTCATTTGGGATAAAATTCTCCACTTTACCAACATTTTGAACTGTTTAAATATAAAACAATTGAGTTTTGGTGATAGAACACACCTTGGTAGAATTTTGGTATCAATCGTTCAAAATGACGTTCAAATGGACAAATAATGAATAATAATACAAAAAGAATATAAATTAGCAAAAATTACTATCAAAGCGTTTGTTTTATCACCACAAATCAATTTTTTTTATATTTCAATTGTTCAAAATGAGGGTTAAATGGACAATATAACCCCACTCATTATAAAAATGCACGTAAAAATTTAATTTTTTGTTCGAAAATACGGTTAAATTGACAAGTTTTGTTTGAACTTGTCTATTTAACCGTTATTGCGAACCAAATTTTCAATATAAATGTGCATTTGTATGTTTTTTCGGGTTAAACTGTGCATTTTACCCACATTTTAAACAATTTAAATATAAAAAATTTGAATTGTGGTGACAAAACACAAGCTTTGGTAGTAATTTTTGCTTATTAATATTTTTTTTGTGTTATTTTGAACCAAATATTTCATTTTAAAGTGCAATTTAATGTCATTTGAGGTGAAATTCTCCATTAAACCGACATTTTGAACAATTTCCATATGAAACAATTGAGTTGTGGTGATAAAACACACTTTGTTAGGATTTTGGTATAAATTGTTCAAAATGACGTTCAAATGAACAAATTTAATATATATTAGCAAATAATACTACCAAAGTGTGTGTTTTAACCTAATGTCAGTTCAAATCTCACATTCAACATCAGAAGGATGTTGATCACATCAGATGAAATCATCAGAGGATTACGCGCACTTGGTCCAGAAGCAGAATCTCGAGATCCCTGGCTCATTTTTATATTATCTTACAAGCTCGATGAGAAAAACAAGGCTGTTGTGGTCTCAAAAAAGCAGTCATTTTTGAGCAATCGGTCGGTCTCATTGGAATCTATGAAATCCAGCATCAAACGAGCTACAAGTTGCTAGAATAAAAGTAGTATGCGATGTCTGCAAAGATACAGAACATTTACTGCACCAATGTAAGCAATTTACAGATAAAACAATTGAGCAACGAAGATCATACATCAAAGAGTCTAGGCGTTGTTTTAACTGTTTTGCGGAAAATCATTCAGTTAATCAATGTAAATCAAGGAAGAGCTGCCACATATGCAAAGGTAGACATCACACACTACTTCACATAGAAAAATCAGCAAAATCTAGCACCAATGCTTCAAGTTCAACAACCAACGACCAAGTGCAAAAGGAACAAAGAACTTGCATCCAAGTTTCAAGTAATCCTTCACAAGCAGTTTTACCAACTGCTCTTATTCGAGTCGAGGGTCGGTTTGGAAACAAGGTGATATGCAGAGTTCTTTTTGATACCGGGTCTCAATTATCATTCATCTCTGAAGCATGCATGCAGCGCCTAAACTTACCGAGACGAAATAGAAGGATCACGGTTTCGGGAATTGGTCAGTGTGGAGTCAACTCTACAAGAGGAATAACGACAGTTAAATTCAGCAGTTGCATCAATGAAGCAGTCCAATTAATGGTAGATGCATATATTCTACCCAAGGTGACATCCATTTTACCACCATCATATATGTGTTCAAACGATGCAACACTTGTAGCTAAACTTCAGTTGGCTGATCCTGAAACAAATTTAACCAGGTCTGTAGATATTATTTTAGGTGCAGATATGGTCTTTGAACTACTCAATGGGCAGAAGGTACGAAATTCCCAGGGTCAAATAGTGGCACAAAACACAGTGTTGGGTTGGATTTTAGTAGGACAGCAAGGTCAAAGTTCTACTAATTCATCGACATTATCCAACACTGCAATAGAGGATTATCAATTAATAAACATTGACAAAGGTTTGAGAGCATTTTGGGAGATCGAAGAAGTTCCTAAATCAAAATCAAATCTCACACTAGAAGAGGAACTCTGTGAAAACTATTTTATCACCACTTGAACCCGAGACTGAGATGGAAAGTTTATCGTACGACTTCCATTCAGAGATCCTAAGCCGAATTTTGGAAATTCCATACACATGGCAACTAAACGATTATACACACTTGAACGCAAATTTTCAAAAGACGAAAAATTTGCTCGAATGTATAGTGACTTTATCAACGAGTACATCAAATAAGGACGTATGAATGAAACGAGAAGAGAGAAGGCAATCCAAAACAATTCCATATTGATACCTCATCATGGGGTTTTCAAAGAAGATAAAGCAACAACTAAGCTGCGCCTGGTTCTTGATGCTTCTGCCAAAACCAGCAGTAATACTTCACTTAACGAGGCCTTATTAGTGGGTCCTACAATACAATCAAATATTTTTGAAACCTGTTACTATACCGTGAGCACAAACATGTCATAAGCGCTGACATTGAGAAAATGTATCGGCGGATTCGGATGGACATCAGAGACCATCCTTCACAACCAATTAGATATTTTCAACTCAACACAATTACAAACGGAACATCATCAGCTCCGTTCTTAGCTACGAGAGTGATTGAAGAACTATCGATATTGAACAAAGAACGATTTCCTGAAGCATCAATAGCATTACACCGAGACATGTACGTGAACGACTTGATAACTGGTACAAACAGTGGCCCTATACGTTAGAAGAATGAGCTAAACACGATCTTAAATGAAGCAGGCATGAAGTAACGAAAGTGAAGTACCAATTCCAGCCAAGTCCGCAACAGCATAAATGTTCAACTACAAGCATCAGATTACAAGCCGATCAAAGACAGCACAAACGAAGCATGCCTAAAATTATTAGGTATCAACTGGAATGCTCATCTTGACAGCTTCCAATTCATCGTAGATCATCCAGCTTCCAATTCCATTACCAAGCGAACCATACTGTCAGAAAGTAGCAAAATTTTTGATCCATTGGATTGGTTAGCTCCAGCCACAATCTGATTTAAAATCTTGCTTCAATCTTTATGGATGCTTCATGTAAATTGGGAGCAAGGGAAAGTGGCATAATATGCGAACCGACATGCAAGAAGCTACCAAAATCAGTATTCCAAGGTGGTTGTTTTCGAATAATCAGGTTGATAGAGTCAGTGTGCACGCATTCTGCGATGCCAGCGAGCTGGCTTATGCTGCTGCTTATTAACGTGTTACATTTAAGGATCATAATTGTCGTCGCCTCCGGGTCCTCGTTCGTTAGAACGGGTGGGTAAAGTGACCTAGGTGTGGGGCGGTTCACGCTAAATGACGGCAGATGGGCTGGTTTACGGTGTAACGCGACCCGTGCCAACAAACTACCAGGCTTGGGGCACATTTAACAAAGCCCAGTCGCAAACGGAGCCCTCTGGATACCTGGCGACCTCCAGTTGTAAGTAGCCTTACCTGCGTAAGCGGATCTCTGCGCAGGTGGACCATATATTTCTCCGACACTCGTGGGAACAACATGGAATCCAATAAAAACAAAACCGAGACCGGCACTCTCCAAAGGCCGGAAAAAACCGAGACCGGCACTCTCCAAAGGCCGGAAACAAAAAGTGAGAGCTAAAACCGTAAAGGTGGGGCTCCCCCAAAGTCACCAGGAGGAAGCAAGTTCAAGGCTTTTAAGCCAGGGACGAGCGGAACTCAGGGTAAGTTAAGGGCTGCTGAGGGAGGTTCGACTAACGTCAACCAATCGAAGCAGCGCTATACGGATAGACGCGCGGCGTTTAGAGTTTTGAACAGGTGGGCTGCAACCCCTGAGGGGCAGCCTACGGCTGAACAAAAGCAATCCGTGAGATGGGCCAAGAAAACGGTCGAAAACTCAGAGAGGGACCATGTGTCAAAAAGACAGCGGTCCCAGGATGAGTTGGAGTTCGTGGACACAAAACGGCCCAAAATGCAGGCGGAGAAGGAAACTCCTCACAAGGTTTTGCCTCCTAACAAGGCTAGACCAAAATCCTTCAGGGATATTGTCAAGGACCGTTTGTTGTCGCTAGCCGTCATTGACAGGAGTCATGAAGATGGGAGCATCACCATGGGAAAATGGAGTTTGGTGTACAATGCACTAAACTCCGTTTTCCTAAGGATCCTGAGAGAAATTCCAGGACCCTCTCCATCCTGCAGAGATGCGGGCTGGCATCAAGGGCGCGTTAAACTTATAGCGTGCTCTGATGCCAGATAAGTGGAGCTTTATAAAAAGGCTGTAGCGGAGGTGGAAGAGGTGTGGCAAGGCGCAAAGCTGGCGGCTGTAGGCAGGGAAGAGATTCCTAGCAGGCCAAGAGCACGCGTCCGGCTGCCAACCGAACCAGCTAGCCCAGAAGAGATTCTTGAGATAATCAGAATCAGCAACCCCGATCTTCCGACAGGAAACTGGAAGATCGTGAGGCAAGAGGATGCAAAGAGGGGCTCCAGATTATCAACTATGATAATCAACACGGAGTCCCTGGCGCCGCTTGCCGCGACTAAGGGAGTAATCGACTTTGGTTTCGGGTCGATTACTCTCAAAGTATACAAAAAAAACGAGGCTGAAACACGAGAAGAAGGCAGCCCGTCTACAACTGATGCAGTTGCACTTGGAGAAGAGACAGCCCAACCGATGGAGCTCTCCGAGGTGACCGCACTTGGAGAGGAGATAGCAGCCGACTGTCCCTGGTGTCAGACGAAGAAAACCTGTCGGACCCACGGGACGGAAGGACTGCAAACGTCGGGAAGCTTCGATGACTCGACAGGGAGTGGTACTCATCAAGAAGCAAACGTAATGCGCATAGAAGATATCGTAACCAAAGAACGGATCCTATGGGCAATTGAAGGGTTCAAACCCTATAAATCGGCGGGCCCTGACCGTATTATTCCCGCGGAGCTTCAGAAAAACTCGAGGGTTATGCTCCCCTGGTTGGAGGTAATCTTCAAAGGGTGTTTAAAACTTGTCTGTACTCCGCGGGAGTGGATGGAGGTCAGAGTGATTTTTATTCCGAAAGCGGGTAAATGCTCGCAGGGCTACCCTAAAGACTTAAGACCAATAACTCTATCATCCTTTCTATTGAAAACCTTGGAAAGGCTGATTGATATCTACATACGCTCAAAAATTAGACCTAGTGACTGGGCTCAGACTCAGCACGCTTACTGTAAAGGGAAGTCTGTGGACACAGCTCTGCATGCCCTGGTAAGTACAATTGAGAAATCATTATTCTCGCAAGAGTTTTGTATGGTGGCGTTTCTTGACATTGAAGGCGCCTTTAACAATGTAAGGAAGGAAACAATTCTGGAGGGATTGTCGCTACTAGGTGTGGATTACCCTATAAGAAGGTTAATCAATCATATGCTTGGGTGCAGGATGATTAACTCAGAGCTGGGGGAATCCACCATCAGGAGACGGGTGACTAGGGGAACCCCACAGGGAGGTGTTCTGTCTCCTCTGCTCTGGAACAAAGCAATCAATGAGCTGCTATTAAAGCTGGAGAGAGAAGGGATCGGAGTGATTGCTTATGCAGATGATGTAGCGATAGCTGTCTCTGGGAAATACATTAGCACAGTGGCGGAGGTAATCCAAAATGCCCTCCTAATTATAACGAGGTGGGCCACCAAATGTGGACTGGCAATTAGCGCGTCTAAAACTGAATTGGTACTATTTACGAGGAAATATAAAATCCCTGTAGTAGATCCACCTCTCCTAAATGGTAACAGACTAGCTTTTACGGACAAGGCAAGATTTCTAGGCGTAATCTTGGACAAAAGCTAAGCTGGAAGCCCAACATTCTGGAAAGAGTAAACAAGGCCAATATAGCTTTGTACTCGTGTAGGAACGCCATCGGAAAGAGATGGGGCCTGACGCCGGAGCTGGTACACTGGCTATACACTTCCGTAGTAAGACCTGTACTTATGTATGGGGTGAGCGTGTGGTGGCCAGCTCTTGATAAAATAACATACAGGAAAAGGATTGAGAAGGTGCAAAGAACGGCCTGCATGCTTATAAGCGGGGCACTGAGGACAACACCTACAAGTGCCTTAGAGGTCTTGTTTTTCCTTCTCCCCGTGGACATTTATGGTAAGCAGATGGCGTCGATTACGGCCACTCGACTATCAGCCATATCTCAGTGGAAATGTCTTCAAATAGGACACTCGACGATAGACAGATCGCTGAGGAAAGAACTGGCGAATATTGACTATGTTACACCGACTCTGTGCTTCGAGAAAAGGTTCAAAACCACCTGCCCTTCAAGGGAATCCTGGAGGAGCGGGTTGGCAGCTGAAACGGGAGCATTGCAGTTCTTTACGGATGGCTCCAAGCTAGACGGTAAAGTAGGAGCTGGAGTCTTCTGTGATAAACTAGAGGTAGATATAGCAGTTCGCCTCCCTGATCACTGCAGTGTGTACCAGGCAGAAGTGATAGCGATTGAAGAGGTCCTGAACTGGTTGAAACATAATGTGGTATCCTCGACTGATATCGCAATTTATGTGGACAGTCAGGCGGCAATCAAGTCGCTGGGTTCTGTTTCTCTTACTTCTAGAGTGGCGTTGGGTTGCCGCTCGTCTCTTAATGAGATGAGTGAGCATTTCAACATCCAGGTAGTCTGGGTCCCCGGCCACTCAGACGTTATGGGAAACTGCAGGGCGGACGAACTAGCGAGGCACGGTACAACTCTCCAACTGCTACCGGAAAGGGCGAAGTTGGGGAGACCCATTAACGCACTAAGGACTGTGCTTAAAAAAGAGGCGGAAGCGTCTGCGAACAATAGGTGGACGAACACCCTCTCATGTAGAGTGGCAAGACAAGTCTGGCCAAAGCTGAACTTGAAACGCTCAAAGGCACTTATCTCCCTGCGAAGACGTGAACTTAAAACGGTCGTGGGGATACTCACAGGACACTGCCTTCTTGGAGAACATGCGAGAAGGCTAAGTCTAGAAGTAAATGACTTTTGCAGAAGCTGTAGGGACGAGAAGGAGGAAGAGACGTTAGTCCACCTCCTATGCTCATGCCCGGCTTTGGCACACAAAAGATATGAATATCTGGGTATGTTTTTAATGGACTGCCTTTCCGATCTCGAGAACTGTAATGTGCGAGACTTATTACGCTACGTAAGCAGCTCTAACTGGTTCTCAAAGGGGTTAAAGGGGAGTAAGATCCTGTGGTATCACAACGGACCGTTTCCGGTCTAAGTGTGCTGTAGCAGCCACTCAACCTAACCTAACCTAACCTAACGGTAAAATACACAAGTTTGGTTTTAACTTGTCTATTTACCGTTATTTCGAACAAAACTTTTAATTTAAACATGTATTTTATATTGCGTGGGGTTAAATTGTGCATTTTACTCACATTTTTAACAATTCGAATGACAAAAAATTGAATTTTGGTGACAAAACACACGCTTTGGTAGTAATTTTTACTTATTTATATTTTTTGTGTTATTTTGAACCAAATCTATAATTTTTAAGTGCAATTTTATGTCATTTGAGGTGTAATTCTCCATTTTGTAGTGTTACCCTGTAACACGCACTCAGCCCACATGAAATATATATAACTTCGTGGCAATAAGCATATACTTTATATTGCAACAAAGTTGTATAAAGAAGATTTCATATTACATAAAATTAAAGTAGTAATATCAAAAAATATCATAAGCAAAAATGTTAACGTAGCAATAATAGTTCAACGATCGCATTTTTATGAAATGACGTTGAACATAGAATATAAGAAAAGACTATACTAAATAAAGGTAAGAATTAAGTTGATAGTCGAGATAGAATGTTTTATTAAAACATTCCGAAAATTGATTCCCAAGTAAAAAGCGTGGTAGTGAATCGCCACACCACCACAATTAAACCGACATTTTGAACAATTACAATATAAAACAATTAAGTTATTGTGATAAAACACATTTTGGTAGAATTGTGGTACTTAATATTCAAAATGACGTAAAAATGAACAAATAATGAATAAAAAGACAAAAAACAATATAAATAAGCAAGAATTACTTCCAAAGCGTGTGTTTTATCACCAAAACTAATTTTTTTATATTTCAATTGTCCAAAATGTGGGTAAACTTGGCCATTTTACCCCGCGCAACATAAAAATGCACGTAAACATTTAATGTTTTGTTCGAGATAACGGTAAAACAGACAAGTTTTGTAAAAACTTGTCTATTTACCATTATATTGTTGATTTTCATCGTTGGTTATCGATAGTTATACTTTTTTTATATATGAACCGCACTAACTCCAACTTCTCCAAAATATTAAAGAATAAATTTACATTAAATTAAATTAAATAATTAATAAATGAAATTTATTTTTATTTATTTAATTCACTTTTAATAAATTAAAATAAAATGCAGTGAATTTAATAAATAAAAATAAATTTCATTAATTAATTATTTATTTTAATTTCAATGTTAATTTATTCTTTAATATTTTGGAGAAGTTGGAGTAAGTGCGGTTTTCATATATAAAAAAAGTATATATTCTGTTAATTCGAACCAAATTTTAAATTTAATCGTGCATTTTTTGTATTGCGTGGGGTTAAATTGTGCATTTTACCTACATTTCGAACAACTAAAATATCAAAAAATTGAGTTGTGGTGACAAATCACACGCTTTAGTAGTAATTTTTGCTAATTAATATTTATTTTGTGTTTTTGTTCATAATTGGTCATTTGAACGTCATTTTGAACGATATGTACGAAAATCTAAACAAAATAATGAGAAAATGGGAAAATTTCAGCCGAAATGACATTAAAATGCACCTCAAAATTAAATATTTGTATTTTGTATTGCCGTTATAAGTAGACTAGTTGACCCAAAACTTGCCGTTTTAAACCGTTATTTTGAACCAAATATTTAATTTTTTAGTGCAATTAACCTGACATTTTGAACAATTAAAAATATGAAAAAATTGAGTTGTGGTGATTAATCAAATTTGGTAAATTTTGGTATTTCGAAATGACGTTAAAATGGACAAATAATGATTTTAAATACAAAAATAATATAAATAAGCAAAAATTACTACCAAAGCGTGTGTTGTATCACCACAAATCTATTTGTGTTTATTTCAATTGTTTAAAATTTGGGTAAAATGGACCAAATAACGCCACGAAACATAAAAATGCACATAAAAATTTAATATTTTGTCCCAATTAACGGTACACAAGTTTTGTGAAAACTTGTCTAAAAACCATTATTTCGAACCAAATTTTAAATTTTAACCAGCATGTTTATATTGCATGGGGTAAATTGTGCATTTGACCCACATTTTGAACAATTAAAATATCAAAAATTTAATTGTGGTGACAAAAACACACGCTTTGGTAGTAATTTTGCTAAGATATTTTTTGTGTAATTTTGAACCAAATATTAAATTCTAAAAAGCAATTGAATGTCATTTGGGGTGAAGTTCTCCATTAAAACGACATTTTGAACAATTTCATATGAAACAATTGAGTTGTGGTGAAAAAAAAAACTTTGGTAGAATTTTGGTATTAATTGTTCAAAATAACGTTCAAATGGACAAATATTGAATGTAAAACACCAATAAAAAATATTAATTAATTTAATTTTTAAGTGCAATTTACTGTCATTCGGGTAAAATTTTCCATTAACCTGACATTTTGAAAATTTAAAATATGAAACAATTGAGTTGTGGTGATAAAATTAACTTTGGTAAAATTTTGGTATTAATTGTTCAAAATGACGTTCAAATGGGCAAATAATGATTAAACATACAAAATTAATATAAATTAGCAATAATGACTACCAAAGCATGTGTTTTATGACCACATATCTATTGTCTATTGCCACATTGATCACATTGACTATTGACTGTTATTTCGACCAACATTTAAAAATGTTAACGTGCATTTTTATATTGCGTGGAGTACAATTGTGCAATTTACCCACATTGGGATCAAATATTCAAATTGAACAATTTAAATATCAAAGAATTGAGTTGAGGTGGCAAAACATGCGCTTTGGTAGTAATTTTTGCTAATTAATAATTTTTTTTGTGTTAGTTCATTATTTGTCTATTTGAATGTCATTTTTAACTACCTTAACAAAATAATGGGTAAATGGAGAATTTCACCCCAAATGATTAAAAATTGCACCTTTAAATTAAATATTTTATTCGAAATAACGGAAAATGGACAAGTTGACATAAAATAAATCGTTATAAACGTTATTTTGAACCAAAATTTTTCATTTTTAAGTTCAATTGAATGTCATTTGGAGTGCAATTCTCTATTTAACTGACATTTTGAACAATTTAAATATTAAACAGTTGAAATGTGGGGGAGAAAATTAACTTTTGTAGAATTTTGGTATTTATTGTTAAAAATGTCTTTTAAAGGGACAAATATTGAATAAAAATACGAAAATAATGTAAATTAGCAAAAATTACCACCAAAGCGTGTGTTTTATCACCTCAAATCTATTTATGTATATTCTTATTGTTCAAAATTTGGGTAAAATGGACAATTAACCCCCACGCAACACAAAAATGCACGTTAATATTTCATATTTTGTTCGAAATAACGGTAAAATAGACCACTTCTGTTTTCACTTGTCTACTAATCGTTATTTCAAACAAAATTTAAAATTTTTACTTGCAGTTTGATATTGCGTGGAGTTCAATTGTGCATTTTACCCACATTTACAACAATTTGATTATAAAAAAAATTGAATTGTGGTGACACAACACACGCTTTGGTAGTAATTTTTGCTTATTAATATTTTTTTTGTGTTATTTTAAACCAAATATTTAATTTTTAAGTGCAATTTAATGTCATTTGGGGTGAAATTCTCCATTTAACCGACCCTTTGAACAATTTCAATATGAAACAATTGAGTTGTGGTGATAAAACACACTTTGGTCGAATTTTGGTACGAATTGTTCAAAATGACGTTCAAATGGGCAAATAATGAATAAAAACACAAAAAAATATAAATTAGCAAAAATTACTACCACAGCGTGTGTTTTATCACCACAATTAAATTTTTTTATATTTCAATTGTCCAAAATGTGGGTAAAATAGACCAATTAACCGCGCGCAGTAAACAAATGCACGTTTAAATTTAATTTTTTGTTTGGAATAACGGTAAAACAGTCAAGTTTTGTGTTAACTTGTCTATTTACCGCAATTTCGAACCAAATTTAAAATTTTTCCGTGCATTTGTATGTTTTTTCGGGTTAAAATGTGCATTTGACCCACAATTCGAACAATTTAAATATCAAAAATTTAATTGTGGTGACAAAACAAACGCTTTGGTGGTAAGTTTTGCTAATTTTTATTTTTTTTGTGTTATTTTGAACCAAAGATTTAATTTTTAAGTGCAATTTTTAATAGCCCTGTTGTTGGGGGCATTCGTGTTTCGAAAATATTACGAACGAAACATGAGACTCATAGAATACCACCACAGTATCCAGAGCTTGTCGTAGGAGGCGACTAAATCTGGTTGGATCGCTGGGCTGACGACCCGCATCCATAAAACCATGAAAATGTTAAAAATGTCAACAAAAATAAAAAAATTGGATACCGCCAAAACAACAAAAAAAAAAACGAACCCCCGCTTAAGTACCCGGACACGAGATTGAAGATCGGCACGTGGATCGTGCAGTCATTAAGAAAACCTGGCGCGTTGGACGGCCTTATCACATGCATGAAAGAGTATCGGCTGGAACTCGTAGCCCTCCAAGAAACTCGATGGCCTTAAAGTGGAGACCATGTGTCCCAAGGCTATACGTTGCTGCACAGTGGAGATGACCTCGGAAATCTTGGGGTTGGATTTCTCATTGGGCCACAGGTAAAAAAGGCTGTTTTGGAGTTTCAAGCAGTCGATAATCGAATGTGTAAGCTTCGCTTGCACATGAGATTAGCCAACCTGTCAATTGTCTGTATACATGCGCCCACTGATGTAAGCCAATCCCAGGATAAAGACTCATTTTACAATAATCTGGATAATCTGATGGGTTCTATACCTGAGCACGATGTCAAATTGGTGATTGGTGACTTTAATGCTAGAGCTGGCAGAAATCAGACCGACTTATGTAATAACATAGGTCCGTACTCCCGACACGAAACTGCGACCCGAGTATGGGGAAAGAATGATGTACTTTGCGATCGCGCATGATCTCAAAGTAGCAAGTACATTCTTTCCTCATAAAAACATCCACTTAGAAACATGGACACACCCACGGTAAACATCCCGAAGCCAAATTGACCATGTGTTGATTTCAAAAGGGCGGGCTCGGGTTGTCCAAGATGTGAGATCGTATCGGTCGTCAACAAAATTCGTAGGCAGTGACCATTTTATGGTTGCTGCAAAGCTACGATGGAAATTTTCGTACAAGTAAGGGAGGACAGGAGAATATACAACGCGATTCTCCTGTGAAGGTCTGATAAATGAAGAAACGCAACGAAAATATCAAGATCTTGTCAGCAATAGCATTATACAATCCAATTACCAATCTGATGATGTGAACAGTGTCTGGGAAGTATTGAAAACCTCGGTTGTCGATGCTGCCCAGCACACTCTCGGTATAGTGAAAACTAAGCCCAAAAATGATTGGTTTGATGAGGAGTGTCGTCTTGCTGTTGAGCAACGAAATATAGCCTATAATGAAGCGCAGACTCGGTTTACAATCGCAAAGAAAAACAAAGCAGTTCTTGCTAGGAGGACAGCTAAACGCATTTGTAGACTGAAGAAGCGAGAATGGTGGAAGGCCAAGGTCTCAAGAGTCCAACAACTCAGCAATGAGCACAATTCGCGTGGTTTCCTTAAAGGAATCACCGAATTGCACCATACCTTAAGATCTCGGTCAACTGTCATTCGGGACCAGGAAAGAAACCTCTGTGTTAACGTCGATGCGGTACTCGATACATGGCATGAACACTTCTCTGATTTACTTAAGGTTCCACATGTATCACAAGCTGTGTTTGGATACCCTCAAATACAGACCGCGGAGATGTTCATTGAGGATCCATCCTATGAGGAATTCACAATGGCCATGCAGAAATTGAAGAGAAAAATCGTTCACCAGGAGTTGATTGTATTAATTCAGAGCTCTTGATATTCGGAGGGCTAACTTTGTGGAACTGTCTTTTCGACCTTGTTCGATTGGTATGGTGAAATGAAGTTATGTCCGAAGAATGGAAAGTGGCCCGTTATACCCAATTTTCAAGAAAGGCGATCGCTTGAAATGTGAAAATTATCGCGGTATAGCTCTCCTTTGCACAGCATATAAGTTACTGTCATACATTATCTTGGGAAGAATTACTCCTCTAGTGGAGGAAATTGTCGGTGACTACCAAGGAGGATTCCGTCCAAATCGGTCAGTCACTGTTCAAGTTTTTTCGCTACGGATGATTCTTTCCAAGAACTATGAAACATCTCGCGGTTCATCAGGTATTCCTAGATTTCAAGCAAGCCTATGACTCGATCAATCGAGAGAGATTATGGTGTGCGCTTGAATATTAAGGAATACCGAAAAAATATGTACATCTGTGTAAAATGACCGTAACGCAGTCACAATGCTGTGTCAAAGTTGAGAACAGGCTATCGAGAATTTTTGCAATTTCTTCCGGTGTTCGACAAGGAGATGCGCTGTCCCCGATACTTTTTAATCTCATGTTGGAATACATCCTTCGTAAAAGTGAAACACCTAAGGAAAACATCTTATTCCGACAATCCAATCAACTTCTTGCTTATGCAGATGATATCTGTGTGATTGGATTAAATGGCAACGGAGTGAAAGAGATACTTGATCCACTGGAACAGTGTTCATCTTCTGTTGGTCTCAAAATCAACGAGTCAAAAACCAAATATCTAATCTCGGGTTTTAGAGACCAAGACGCAATTGATTTCAGTAGTGCTAACCACACGTTTGAAGTAGTGATGAGATTCAAGTATCTTGGATCTCTCATCACTCACGATAATAGTGTGGGCGAGGATATCAAGGTCCGCCTTGCCGCTGGCAATCGGGCTTTGTATCCTCTACGTCCACTGCTGAAATCAAAATATCTTGCAAATACGGATAAGCTGAAACTGTACAGAGTGTTGATCAAACCCGTTGTCATGTATGGATGTGAGAGTTGGACCTTGACGGATGAGTACGAAAGATGGCTTCTAACATTCGAGAGAAGAATCATGCGTGTGATATATGGTCCAAAACGCGACGTCGATGGCACTTACCGAGTTCTTTTCAATCACCAGATCAGGAATTTAATGCAAATTCCTGATATCGTGCATGAAATTAAAGGACAGCGAGTACGCTGGCTCGGACACGTTCTGCGTGCTGATCCGAACCGAATGATACATCGAACATTTAAGGTAGAACCGCCTTTCGGTAAGCGAAGAGGTCGCTGTCGGCGACGATGGCTCCACGGCGTAGAGAGCGATCTGGCATCTTCAAACTGCCTACAACGGTTTGAAGAGCTGGCTCGTGATCGAAACCGATGGATTCAAATTGTTGACACGGTACGGGCCAATAATGGCCTGTAAAAAAGGTTGAAAAAAAAAAAAAAAAAAAAAGTGCAATTTAAGGTCATTTGGGTTGCAATTCTCCAATTTACTGACATTTTGAACCATTTCAATATGAAACAATTGAGTTGTGGTGGTAAAACACATTTTGGTGGAATTTTGGTATTAATTGTTCAAAATGACGTTCAAATGGACAAATAATGTATAAAAACACAAAAAAGTATAAATTAGCCAAAAATTACTACCAAAGCGGTGTGTTTTATCACCACAACTCAAATTTTATATATTTCAATTGTCCAAAATGTGGGTTAACGAGACCACTTAAACCCGCGCAACATAAAAATGCACGTAAACATTTAATATTTTGTTTGAAATAACGGTAAAACAGACAAGTTTTGTGTAAACTTGTCTATTTGCCGTTATTTCGAACCAAATTTTAATTTTTACGTGCATTTTTATATTGCGTGGGGTTAAGTTGTGCATTTAACTCACATTTTGAACAATTTTGATTTCAAAAAAGTGAGTTATGGTGACAAACCATAAGTAAGGTGTAATTTTTGCTGAATAATATTTTTTTGTGTTTTTGTTTATTTTTTGTCCATTAGAGCGCCATTTTGAACGATATATACCAAAATCTTAACAAAATAATGGTAAAATGGAGAATTTAACCACAAATGACATAAAATTGCCCCTAAAAACTAAATATTTTTATCGAAATAACGGTAAATAGACAAGTTGACACAAAATTTGTCGTTTTAACCGTTACTTTGAACGAACTATTTAATTTTATAAATAAAATTTTTTTAAAAATTTAATATTTTATTCGAAATAACGGTAAAATAGACAAGTTTGGTTTAACCTTGTCTATTTACCGTTATTTCGAACAAAATTTTAAATTTAAACAAGCATTTTATATTGCGAATTGTTTAAATTTTGGGTGCATTTTACCCCCATTTTTAACAATTCGAATAACAACAAATGGAATTTTGGTGACAAAACACACGCTTTGGTAGTAATTTTTACTTATTCATATTTTTTGTGTTAGTTTGAACCAAAATATATAATTTTCAAGTGCAATTTAATGTCATTTGGGGTGAAATTTTCCGTTTTGTAGAGTTACCCTGTAACACGCGCTCAGCCCACATAAAATATATATAACTTCGTGGCAATAAGCATATACTTTATATTGCAACAAAGTTATATAAAGAAGATTTCATATTACATAAAATTAAAGTAGTAATATGAAAAAAATATCATAAGCAGGAATGTTAACGTAGCGAAAATAGTTCAATGATCGCATTTTGATTTTACGACGTTGAACATAGAATATAAAAAAAGACTTAACTAAATAAAGGTAAACATTTAGTTGATAGTCGAGATAGAATGTTTTATTAAAACATTCCCAAGATTGATTCCCAAGTAAAAAGCGTGGTAGTGAATCGCCACACCACCACAATTAAACCGACATTTTGAACAATTTCAATATAAAACAATTAAATTGTGGTGATGAAACACATTTTGGTAGAATTTTGGTACTTACTGTTCAAAATGACGTTCAAATGGACAAATAATGAATAAAAACACAAAAAATTCTAAACAAGCAAAAATTACTACCAAAGCGGTGTGTTTTATCACACACAACTCAATTTTTTGATATTTCAATTGTCCAAAATGTGGGTTAACGAGACCACCTAACCCCGCGCAACATAAAAATGCACATAAACATTTAATATTTTGTTCGAAATAACGGTAAAACAGACAAGTTTTTTGTAAACTTGTCTATTTACCGTTATTTCGAACCAAATTTTAAATTTTTACGAGAATTTTTATATTGCGTGGGGTTAAATTGTGCATTTTACCCACATTTTGAACAATTTTAATATCAAAAAATTGTGTTGTGGTGACAAAACACACGCTTTAGGTGTAATTTTCGCTAATTTATATTTTTTTGTGTTTTTGTTCATTATTGGTCCATTTGAACGTCATTGTGAACAATATGTACCAAAATCTTAACAAAATAATGTTAAAATGGAGAATTTTACCACGAATGACATAAAATTGCACCTCAAAATTAAATATTTTTATCGAAATAACGGTAAATAGACCAGTTGACCCAAAACTTGTCGTTTTAACATTAACCTGACATTTTGAACAATTTTAATATGAAACCATTGAGTTGTGGTGATAAATAAACTTTGGTAAAATGTTGGTATTAATTGTTCAAAATGACGTTCAAATGGACGAATAATGAATAAAACACAAAAAAAATATAAATTAGCAAAAATTTCTACCAAAGCGTGTGTTTTATCACCACTATTCAATTTTTTTATTTCAATTGTCAAAATGTGGGTAAAATGGACCATTTAACCGCGCGCAACAAACAAATGCACGTTAAAATTTAATTTTTTGTTTGGAATAACGGTAAAACAGTCAAGTTTTGTGTTAACTTGTCTATTTACCGTTATTTCGAACCAAATTTAAAATTGTTCGTGCATTTGTATGTTTCGTCGGGTTAAATTGTGCATTTTACCCACAATTCGAACAATTTTAATATCAAAAATTTAATTGTGGTGACAAAACAAACGCTTTGGTGGTAAGTTTTGCTAATTTTTATTTTTTTTGTGTTTTTTTGAACCAAATATTTTATTTTTAAGTGCAATTTAATGTCATTTGGGTTGAAATTCTCCATTTTACTGACATTTGAACAATTTCAATATGAAACAATTGAGTTGTGGTGGTAAAACACATTTTAGTAGAATTTTGGTATTAATTGTTTAAAATGACGTTCAAATGGACAAATAATGTATAAAAACACAAAAAATATAAATTAGCAAAATTACTACCAAAGCGGTGTGTTTTATCACCACAACTCTATTTTTATATATTTCAGTTGTCCAAAATGTGGGTTAACGAGACCACTTAAACCCGCGCAACATAAAAATGCATGTAAACATTAAATATTTTGTTCGAAATAACGGTAAAACGACAAGTTTTGTGTAAACTTGTCTATTTGCCGTTATTTCGAACCAAATTTTAAATTTTTACGTGCATTTTTATATTGCGTGGGGTTAAATTGTGCATTGTACCCACATTTTGAACAATTAAAATATCAAAAAATTAAGTTGTGGTCACAAAACACACGTTTTATGTGTAATTTTTGCTAATTAATATTTTTTTTGTGTTTTTGTTCATTATTTGTCCATTTGAACGTCATTTTGAACGATATTTACCAAAATCTTAACAGAATAATAATAAAATGGAGAATTTCACCACAAATGACATAAAATTGCACCTCAAAATTAAATATTTTTATCGAAATAACGGTGATTAGACCAGTTGACCCAAAACTTTACGTTTTAACCAATATTTTGAACCACATATTTAATTTTTAAGTGCAATTTACTGTAGAATTTTCTATAAACCTTTCATTGTGAACAATTTAAATATGAAACCATTGAGTTGTGGTGATAAAATAAACTTTGGTAAAATGTTGGTATTAATTGTTCAAAATGACGTTCAAATGGACAAATAATGATTTAAATTACAAAAATCACGAAACATAAAAATGCACGTAAAAATTTAATATTTTGTCCGAAATAACGGTAAAATACACAAGTTTTTTGAAAACTTGTCTAATAACCATTATTTCGAACCAAATTTAAATTTTAAGCAGCCTGTTTATATTGCGTGGGGTTCAATTGTGCATTTTTCCCACATTTTGAACAATTAAAATATCAAAAAATTTAATTGTGGTGACAAAACACACGCTTTGGTAGTACTTTTTGCTAATTTATATTTTATTTGTGTGATTCTGAACCAAAGGTTAAATTTTAAAGTGCAATTGAATGTCATTTGGGGTGAAGTTCTCTATTTAACCGCCATTTTGATCAATTTCAATATAAAAAAATTGAGTTGTGGTGAAAAAAAAAACTTTGGTAGAATTTTGGTATTAATTGTTCAAAAGACGTTCAAATGGGCAAATAATGATTTAAAATACAAAAATAATATAAATTAGCAATAATGACTACCAAAGCGTGTGTTTTATGACCACAAATCTATTTGTGTATATTTCAATTGTTCAAAATTTAAGTAAAATGGACAATATAACCCCACGCAACATAAAACTGCACGTTAAAATTTCATACTTTGTTCGAAATAACGGAATAATAGTCAAGTTTTGTTTAAACTTGTCTATTGACTGTTATTTCGACCAACATTAAAAAATGTTTACGTGCATTTTTATATTGCGTGGGGTTTCATTGTCCATTTAACCTACATTTTGAACAATTTATATATAAAAAAATTGAATTGTGGTGACAAAACAAACGCTTTGGTAGTAATTTTTGCTTAATAATATTTGTTTTTGTGTTATTTTGAACCAAATATTTTATTTTTAAGTGCAATTTAATGTAATTTGGGCTGAAATTCTCAATTTAACTGGCATTTTCAACAATTTTAATATAAAACAATTGAGTTGTGGTGAAAAAACACACATTGGCAGAATTTTTGTATTTATTGTTCAAAATGACGTTCAAATGGACAAATAATGAATAAAAACACAAAAATATATGAATAAGCAAAAATTACTTCCAAAGCGTGTGTTTTGTCAGCACGAATTTTTTTTTTATATTTGAATTGTCCAAAATGTGGGTAGAATAGACCGTTTTACCCCGCGCAATAAATAAATTCACTTTAAAATTTAATATTTTGTTCGAAATAATGGTAAGACAGACAAGTTAAGTGTAGATTTGTCTATTAACCGTTATTTCGATCCAAATTTTAAATTTTTACGTGCATTTTTATATTGCGTGGGGTTTAATTGTCCAATTAACCCACATTTTGAACTATTTAAATATCAAAAATTCAGATGGGGTGACCAAACACACGCTTTAGGTGTAATTTTTGCTAATTAATAATTTTTTTGTGTGTTTGTTCATTATTTGTCCATTTGAATGTCATTTTGAACTACATGTACCAAAATCTTAACAAAATAATGGGTAAATGGAGAATTTCACCCCAAATGATTAGAAATTGCACCTTTAAATTAAATATTTTAAACTATATAACGGTTAAATAGACAAGTTGACACAATACTTGTCATTATAAAAGTTATTTTGAACCAAATTTTTCAATTTAAAGTTCAATTAGATGTCATTAGGGGTGAAATTCTCCATTAAACCGACATTTTGAACAATTTAAATATCAAACAGTTGAACTGTGGGGATAAAATTAACTTTTGTAGAATTTTGGTACTAATTGTTTAAAATTTCGTTCAAAGGGACAAATATTGAATAAAAATACAAAAATAATATAAATTGGCAAAAATTACTACCAAAGTGTGTGTTTTATCACCACAAATCTTTTTATGTATATTCTAATTGTTCAAAATTTGGGTAAAATGGACAATTTACCCCCACGCAACATAAAAATGCACGTTTATATTAAATATTTTGTTCGAAATAACGGTAAAATAGACCACTTCTGTTTTAACTTGTCTATTTATTGTTATTTCGAACAAAATTTAAAATTTGTACTTGCATTTTGATATTGCGTGGAGTTCAATTGTGCATTTTACCCACATTTACAACAATTTACTTATGAAAAAATTGAACTGTGGTGACACAACACACGCTTTGGTAGTAATTTTTGCTTATTAATATGATTTTGTGTTATTTTGAACAAAATATTTAATTTTTAAGTGCAACTTAATGTCATTTGGATTGAAATTCTCCATTAAGCCAACATTTTGAACAATTTCAATATGCAACAATTGAGTTGTGGTGATAAAACACACTTTGGTCGAAATATGGTACAAATTGTTCAAAATGACGTTCAAATGGGCAAATAATGAATAAAGACACAAAAAAAATATAAATTAGCAAAAATTACTACCAAAGTGTGTGTTTTATCACCACAACTCAATTTTTTTATATTTCAATTGTCCAAAATGTGGGTAAAATGGACCATTTAACCCCGCGCATCATAAAAATGCACGTAAAAATTTAATAATTGGTTCGAAATAACGGTAACACAGACAAGTTTTGTGTGAACTTGTCTATTTACCGTTATTTCGAACCAAATTTTAAATTTTTACGTGCATTTTTATATTGCGTGGAATTAAATTATGCTTTTAACCAACATTTTGAACCATTTAGATACCAAAAACTTGAGTTGTTGTGACAAAACACATGCTTTAGTAGTAATTTTTCTAATTAATATTTGTTTGTGTTTTTGTTCATTATTTGTCCATTTGAACGTCATTTTGAACGAAATGTACCAAATTCTTAACAAAATAATGGGTAAATGGAAAATAACACCCCAAACGATATTAAATTCCACCTTAAAATTTTATATTTTAATCGAAATAACGGTAAAATAGACAAGTTGACACAAAACTTGTCGTTTTTACAGTTATTTTGAACAAAATATAGGTTTTTAAGTGCAATTTATTGTCATTTGGGCTAAAGTTCTCCATTTACCGACATTTTGAACAATTTCAATATGAAACAATTGAGTTGTGGTGATAAAACACATTTTGGTAGAATTTTGGTACCCTTTGTTCAAAATGACGTTCAAATGGACAAATTATGAATTTTAACGTTCAATTAAATGTTTCGCGAGGATAAGTGGTCCATTTAACCCACAATTTGGACAATTAATTTATAAAAAAATTGAGTTGTGTTGATAACACACACGCTTTGGTAGTAATTTTTTTCTAATTTATATATTTTTGAATTTTTATTCATTATTTGTCCATTTGAACGTCATTATGAACAATTAATACCAAAATTCTACCAAAATGTGTTTTATTACCACAACTCAATTGTTTCATATTGAAATTGTTCAAAATGTCGGCTTAATCTAGAATTTCATCCCAAATGACATTTAATTGCCCTTTAAAATTAAATATTTGGTTCAAAATAAAACAAAAAAGAATATAAATAAGCAAAAACTACTACAAAAGCATTTGTTTCGTCACCAAAATTTAATTTTTTAACATTAAAATTGTTCGAAATGTGGGTAAAATGCACAATTTAGCCCCACGCAATATAAAAATGCACGCAAAAATTTAAAATAAGGTTCGAAATAACGGGTAATAGACAAGTTTACTAAAAACATTTCTGATTCACGTTATTTCGAACAAAATATTAAAGTTTTACGCGCATTTTTATATTGTTTCGAATTATATTGTCAATTTTACTTAAATTTTGAACAATTTGAAAATTTAAAACTAGATTTGAGGTGATAAAACACACGC